>JAOTRN010000046.1:17014499-17038787 GCA_028566695.1 Bagroides melapterus | reverse complement strand
TGCTATTTGTGAATACTTGCAATTGGAGTGAATTTTTGTTAATCTTTTGGGCCTGTAGGGAAAGGAAGGGGAGTACATATAGTAAAGCAATTAATTTGATACAGAGAACTATGTTACTAGTGTATTAGTTTGTTTATATTGTTGGAGGACAAATACAAGGAAGCCAAAAGAGTAATACTAATTAAAGGTTATATGATTTGTTGAGGTAAAACTTAGTTTTGTTTAAGAATTTTAGAGGGAAAACAGTGTAGTTGTAGTTATGTACATGAATCTATAGTGGAACACATATATTATATGACATTATAATGCTTTATTTAATGTGTCAGTTATAGAAGAATAACATAAGAATATGTACCACACCTGACAGGAATCTTTGCCTCCCTCCAGATAGCCAGCACACACCATGTTGTTTGTGATCTTTCCTGGATATGAGTTCTCACAGGCTTCTTGAGAGAGAATAGGAACCTCTACACACTGGAGGTTGAATGGGTTGAACACTTCAGGAACATGGAAAAGTGTTGCTTAGAAAATGTACATGCCAAACCTTTAACAAACATATATCATAATTTATTAGCAATTAACATAATATCTGCACGTTACTGAAGCTTCTGTCTATAAGTATGTACGAGTGAGTATAATTTATTAAGTTAAAAAAGTGGACATTGTGGAAAATTTGGTAAGGTTTTTGGTAATCATTGCTATTATATTATGTATTGATATTTGGCCCGTTATAGATGGATATTAAAAAAAAATCAGTAAAAATGCAACTTTAATTGCCTTTCTATTGCTTCACATAGACTGACCTGAGTCTGAGTAGATGTTGCCCCAGCCAGATACCGTACACATCTGCCCTGGAGTGGGGCATGCCGTGGGCAGAGCAACAGGCTTCACAAACTCATTTATCGTTACAGGGTGGGCTAATTTTAGCAACATGATGTCATAGTCCAGTGTCTGGTAGTCATAGCTCTGGTGCCAATAGATAGCATCCACAGCCATGTACTGCTCTGTGCCTTCATACGCCCAGATGTGGTGCTCACCTAGGATAACTATCTGACTATAGGGACTAAGGTAACAGAAATAAAGCATATACATGTTTCAAGAACATTAGACAAGTACAAATCTGAAGACTTTACAATGTTCTAGCTGCAAATGTGTATGAAATGATTAAAAGTGTTTGTGAATTGAATGGATCCTTAATACTAACTCAATCCAGCAGTGAGCAGCAGAGATGACCCACTGGTCATTGATGAGGGAACCACCACAGAAATGATATCCAATATTCAAAGTGGCCTGCCAGGGCTGAGAGTGAGCCGCACATTCATAACCACCAACTATCTTATCATCCAGCGGTGCTGCCGCTGAGACACACACATGCATAAAAATAAAGTTCTTTACCCCCTCTTTCTTCAATTCAATGGAAGGTGCAATAAATATATAATCTATTAGGCCCGAGTAAAGCAGGGAATTGATTTTTCCTTTTGAAAGGTACCTTTTTACCCTTCATGAAAGCAAAAAATAGCTGACAAAAATCCCTGCATGTGCTAAAATTTATATAAGAAACTATCTTATTTTGTTTCTTACCTGCAGCACCCAGAAGAGCTAACAATAAGATCATCATGCTTCCCACTGTTTACCTGTCTGGACACAATATGGTCAGTTGTGCTGCATTTATAGCAGTGTGTTTATCTCACTGCAGCACATGTGCCAGAGATCACAGATTGTCTCGCGCTCTCTCTGTCTATCTATCATTCTCTCCCTCTCTCTCACTTATGTACACATTGGATTTTCACACACTGCTAATGCGATCAAGATATACTCTAACACTTCGGTGAGCTGAACTTCTAACTAAATATAACACATTTTACCAGTGTATATAAAATATATTATATGTTTCAATTATATGGCAAATATCTAGCGATTTTATTTGTGTGATTCAATTTTTTTAATGAAATGTTTTCGCTGTTCAGATCAACAGATTTGTATCAATTTGTTTAGGAAAAATGAAGCCATGGAATATAGCAGCTTAGATAAACATGTCCTTTCACATTCTCATGATCACAACTTTATACTTATTTATAGAAGAAAAATCTCCCAAGGTGTTTTATAACATTTGCTTTCTGACACAATCATTTATTGCTACTGAAGTGTCATGGTCATTACAGCATGTGGCTGTTTTCACACAGTACCTGGCATTAAATATACAACAGTTTCTAATATGTAGTAGGCATCAGTGAAATAAAATTAAGATCCTTAATTCTGAACAATCTTCCTGTGGTCTTTATGGACTGAGGCTATGAATCAAATAAGATCATTTAACCATTAAGTTTCATTTATATATTAATTATGCACAGCTATTTATAGTATACCATTGACATGTGAAACCTTCAGAGAAGTTAACCATTGAGCAATGTCAGTGGCTTTGAGCCAGGTGTGTGTGTAACTGGACTAAAGTTGGTATATATAAAGTTATGTGACTCTCTGTTGCTGCTGAAGGAATCAACATGAGCTTGACCATTTTGCTGGCACTTATAGGAGCTGCTGGTAAAGAAATGAACATTTTACCACTTGAGTTGTGTTTTTATAAGACATTTAGCAGTATAGATATGGTTAACATTATGTGACTTGAAATGTTTTTTTTCTTTCATTGTTATACATTTCATCATGATCTAAACAACATTAAATGGTGCACGTCTGTTTTAACCATTAGGAATAGTTTATGTAGAGATCAGTAGAAAGTCAGCAAGAGAACTCATGATAGAATAATAAGCTGTAAAAACACATCATAAAAAAACAATACAAAAGATTCAACAATGTGCATGGATAGAAATGAGCTTGGAACTTCATTACATGCATGTGTATGTGTGTGCTTTATGTCATCACAGTGGCAGCACCCAGTGGTGAAGAAAGAATTGTTGGAGGCTCTGAGTGTGTTGCTCATTCACAGCCATGGATGGTGTCTCTGCACTATGGCTACCACTTCTGTGGAGGAGTGCTCATCAATGAACAGTGGGTGCTCTCTACTGCCCAGTGCTGGTACAAGTAAGTGCCATTCCTTTACCCGTGAATCCCCTCTGAACCAGTCATAGATAGCATATAACTCTATATTTCTGTTCCCTTCAAAGTAACATATTGTTTTTGACATAATCTGTGAAATTGCAGTGCAGTATAATGAGTTATTTATGAATAATTACAGACTATCAACAGTAGGCCATTTACATCTATAAAATTTATGTTTTAGATGAGAAAAATAGATCACATGTTGCACTAGGATGTTTCATCAGTCATGTTCCCTCAGGTAATCAGGTGTTTCAGGTGATCTTCCAGCTTCAATTAGCTCTATCATCCACAGCTATCTAGAAGCTCTGTTGTCTTCCTATCGTACTGTCACTCTATCACTAGCAGTTGTTTTGAGGTCTTTGATAGAATCAGTGACAGATTTTTTAGCTGGCAAATACTGCTTAAATGGTTTTACATGCATTTTTGCATTATCAGGTGTTTGTTCATTTTTTTAGTCACTTTTCTTGGTTAAAGTAATTTGTGTGTACTCTTTTTTTATTAAGTCCCTACAGCATGCAGCTTATTTTGGGAGATCATGATGTGCGTGTGTTTGAGGGAACTGAGCAGCTTCTGAAGATAGAAAATATTATATGGCATCCCAAGCAAGTACTTTTTTCACAGAAGCAAAATTTTTGGATTGTTTTACACTGCATTTGTTTAAAATTATAAAATTGTTTCCTATCCTGTCTCTAGCTATGACTACAAAACTCTGGACTATGACATTATGCTAATTAAGCTGTTCCACCCAGTGAAAGTGACTGATGCGGTGCGGCCGATTTCTCTGCCATCTGGCTGTCCCTATGAGGGAATGCCCTGTACTGTCTCTGGCTGGGGGTCTCTCTATGCTGATTCCTGTATGATCATCCACATTTATACATAATTCTAAACGCAGCTAGAAGTCACTGACAAATAATATTAAAATCAAAAAAGTGTACCAATGATCTGGAAATACTGCATGTAATAGAGTTATACTCCATATTTGTATTACTTTAAATATATGTTTTAATCAATTAGCAATATTGACTCTTACATTAAGAGATGTTTTCTTTTTGTCTTCAAACAGTATTCATGCCATTTCGTCTTCAATGTGCTGATGTCCCCGTTGTGGGTCAACAGGAGTGTGAGAAGTCTTATCCTGGTATGCTGACTCGTAGAATGTTGTGTGCCGGCCATAAGGAGGGTGGCAAGGATGCCTGCTCTGTACGTAATTACGGTGTTTCTTCAGTAAACATACAAATGCACCTGCAAAAAGCTGATGTCAGACTTCACAAGATGCAATTGGCTCTATATATCTGTCATGTTAGAATCGAAGTAATGCAAAAAATTTTCACATGTACAGAGATTGAATGAGAGTAAAATTGAATGTGATCTTGAATGTTTTTGTCAGAGAGATGTAGGTAGTCCGCTGGTGTGTTACGGAGCGGTACATGGCCTGGTGTCATGGGGTCAAGGCTGTGGCCTGCCAAGCTACCCTGGTGTCTACGTCAAAGTGTGCGAGTTCCTCTACTGGATCAAAGATGTCATTGCAGCAAACCCTTAGAGTTTCTTTCTGTATTATCACACTCTTTATTTCACTCTCCACCTGAGACTTCTTTTTCACCCATGTGTCATTCTGTATGATTTCGGGAGTTCTCTGCTGTGCTGTCTTTATTTTTGTTCCCGCTCACACATCAGAATGACCAGATAGAATTGGGTGACATGAATAAAAACACCCCTGCTGTCACAGTGACTTCCACTTCCTTTTTTTATAACATTTCATATTCCTATCTGACTTTAGTACCTGTATATACAGTAAGCTTTTGCTAACAGATCAGAAAATACATGGTCTAGAATGGTCTATATCTAGAATAAATTTTACAATTTGAAAGTAGAAATACTTTGGCTGTCTCTTATTAAACTTTTTTTTAAATTCGGAATGTTAGATATTTTTTGTATTTATGTTAGTTAGAGACAGTGTAGAAGTTTGTTTTATATGGTTGTCATGCACAAAACACCTTCATTTCTATTTGAACTTGTCTATTTGGATTCCCAAAATATAAATTTACACACAAATTTGAATTGTATTAATTAATTCAAAATCCACTGATAATGAAGTCTGTATATGTAAAATTAAAAGTACAAATTTGTTAAATACATGATGGTATTTCACCAATACTTTTAAATGAAGACAGTATTTTATAGAGCAAAATTTGTTAAGGTTTACAAATTGTTAAAATAAAAATAATGGGATTAATTTATATTTCTAACTACAGTGTTACCTATTTTTCCATCTGTTCTTATTTAACCATATTCTACTGAAATTGTATGAACATGTTTTTACAGTGTAGAAAACATAATTCAGTTTTTTGTTATATTGGTCTCTATGGTGAAATCCTCCAGGAAAGTCAAAGAAGTGAGCTGTCTCTGAGAGTTTCTTTGACTGTGTCTTCCTGCTAGCAACTCTGTTTCCAACTCACTCCTGTCTTCTAAGTCTTCCTTTTGTTTCTCTTTTTTGTTTTGTCCTGAATGTGTCGGCCATGACCATGGGGCAACACCTGAAAAAGGAAAGAATGAGAGGATTATGTGGTCATGTATTTTTTAATATTATCCACAAGATGTCAGTGTAAGAGTGAAATGTTTCACACAATGACCCTTGAGGTTTCTGGAACAGTTTGAATTAGACTATGCTAATGATAAATTGACAGATGTAATCTGAGGCCATTAGAAATACTTGGAAATAATAAGAAAAGTTATGCCGTATGATTAGAGAATTTATAATTGCTTACTTTGTACATTGTGTCCAAAAAATTTCAAACTCATTGAAAATAGTCTGCCCTAAATAATCTGTCCCTGAATATTCAGTTAGTATAAAGGCCTGAAGGAAAGTGACAAAACATTACATTCCTACCATCATTTGCATAACCCTCTTTCATATCATTTGCTGATTTGGATCGACTCAGTCATATTCACTTAAAACCTGTCACTACCTCAACTGTAAAAATTGAGAGGTAGATACCTTTTCTGCCTGACTGGGTGAGTGATGTATGGCTTTGCTCAGCATCACATCGTAGTTGTCTTCAGAGAAAGAGAACAAAACTGAGAAAATATTTTCACACTTAAAAATATTTATCTACACAAAGAATTATCTCTGAAATTACATATAAAATTCTAAGATGAAAAGTATCAGGAAGTAAGATGTTACTTGTCTCAAATTTATGCAATACAAAAATCATTTATAATAATAATAATAATAATGATGATGATAAAAATAATAATAATTATTGTTATAATCATCATCATTATTATTATTATTATTATTATTATTATTATTATTATTATTATTATTATTATTATTAATATTATTGTTGTTGTTGTTGTGGTTGTTGTTGTTATCAAGATTTATTTTTTATGCTTTAAAAGATTTTGTCTTTGTACCTGTCTGAGGCATCTTCAGTTTGATGGATTTCTGAATGTGGCACATTGTTACAGGTAGCCTAAAGAGAAAAAATAGTGTTTTTTTATCATTCAAATACAAATATATACACACATATTTATATTTATATTATATACACACACATATACACAGCATATCTAGATCTGGCATTTTATTTAAGGCAATTGAATTGATATTTGGTGATTCTTGTTATAAAATAATTACAGTTAATACTACTACTGTAATCATATTGATATGATGTTCATATTTAAGTATGCGGTAACTCATACAACAGCAGCAGAAATGACCGATTGCAAAAAGCCACTCACTGAGTTACTGTGACTTTTAACCAGCCTGTCTCTGATAGCAGGACGGACATGTGGTTTAGGAGATGGGCATGGTGAGGACACTGTGTTCTGTTTTGGTGGAAGTGGAGGAGGTGTTAAACTGGAACTGGGAAACTGGTACTCCTCTTGTGATGCCTGTTATGACAATGTAAACAAAAAAACTGGGATTATTTGATCTTAAATCTATGAATTCTTACATAAAACACTGGTGTAATTGCACCCATGGCTTCTTTAAAACAATTACAGTTTACATAACTCAAACTACTTCAGGAGTAGCACGTTTTAACATTTTTCATATATGTGAATGTATGAATGCAGATGATTCACCTAGACACATTTGACAATACTCCAGATATATTACAATACATCACATTGTCTGTGACAATATATAATATCAGTTTTGGTCCAAAAATAGCAACTTTATGGGAAGTAAAATTGACATTTAACCTTTGCATATAATAACTGGAAACTAGAAAGTGTTCAGGAAGTTTGCTGCCATGTATTATAAGCTATTTTGCATATTTTGTGTGGTGGGTTAACCCCAAAGACATTTAAATACAAGAGTAAATTCACATGGTTTATCAGTCCATGTGGTTTATCAATCCATAATTCATATAATGCATAAAAAGAGGCAGTGTATACTATGTCTCAGTACTTCATGAACATAAACCAAGTTATGTTGCAAAGATGATTGAGCAAACAGGCATATAGATATTATAACATATTGATTACCACAAACATTCATCAAATGCTTTTCATCAAGGTTTTCATAAACTTGTCTATAAAGTCTGAATACAGAATATTTCAATTTATGCATGCAGGGCTCCAGCTCTTACCCGTTTCATAGCAGCCAGTTTTTTCATGACTAGTTCTACATCTTCATGGTCTTCATCATCATCATCTTCTTCTTCTTCCTCCTCCTCGTCATTTCTTTTTTGGAGTGTTGTGTCTCTTGTGGACCGATATGGCTCAATGAGAATGGACTCTGTCCCTTTAATGTCACAGCGGCAGTAAGGGCAGGTGTGTGCATCTGACTTCTGTTTGGAGTGATAATGTAACAAGCATACAACAACTTACTTCAAGCAACTTGACAAAAGAGATAAGATTAAGCACAAACACTTCCTTTTCACATCATAAAAAGTAACACTGTATTGCACATAATCTGCAAGGGAAGTGGATTAGTACATTATTACAGAGTTCATTAGAAACATGTGTACAATTCTACACAGAATTGTAAATGCAGGTATGTGGTGTACTGCTGTCTCACAACAAGCTCTTTGACAACGGATTTGTGCACATAAATTGCTACATTACTGGTGTGACAAAGGATGTGAAAACACACATGAAACTGTACACACAAACACACACACAGCTACAGGTTCTGATTGCTCTTTTTTCATTTATTGTTATTGTATTTTCCTAATTTAATAATGCCTTATATTGTCTATATTGTCAATATATACAGTCTCCATTGTATCAAATAATGTTGCTTTCATGCATAACTGGTTAGATAATTAAATACCTGCCAACCGGTAAGACAGGGCCGGCAAAGCAGATGTCCACAGGGCTGAATGCGAGTGTCTTTTTCTCGCTCTGTGCAAATCTTACATAGCTGAAATGTGCTCCCCATTTCACAGTATAACTCATATTGTTCCTGCTCGGACATAGAAAAAGAAAGTATCACAGAGAGAGAGAGAGAGAGAGAGAGAGATAATTACTATAGAAAAAAATATATATTAATACAATAATCTCTCTGACGCTTCGCCAAGTTCACATCCATGGATTCATTCTGAGTCTGCTCAAAGACTTAAATATATAGTAATATTGAACATACCATGACAGATGAATCGCTCTGAAATTTGTTTCAAATTATAGAAACAATGATATTGTTTATGTCACTCTTAGGACTTATGAGCTTCTTACTTCTGTCCAACAACAATATTCTTACATTGTTGCTCTTACATCATTTTGAAACATGTTATAAGTGGAATCTGCCTTGTTCTAGACAGATAGAGGTCATTTCTTTCAAACACATATGTGGAATTGAAAAACAAGCGTGGGTGGCGGTGGTGGTTGGGAAGGGGAATGGGGGTTGGGTGTTGTGGGTTTGGTATGCCTGATATATCAAACTTTAAATAAAACAGCCATATCTAAACAAAACCTGCATATTGTGGAGAAGATTTACAAGATTAATTTTAAGACATAGGCAAATGAGATTTTGCTGACCTCAACTACTGAGAACTTACACAACAAAAAGAGGAATTAACATTATTTATATCACCACAAAATCTGCATATCATAAGGAGGAAGCAGCTTGCTGTAGTCTTACACATAATGTAACAGATTATCTGATCAATTGAAAATGTATACATATTTGGAGTTTAAATTAAAATTTTAGCTTTAGTTTGTTTGTTGGTTTGTTTTTGCTCCATATGTTGACAACTAAATCTAAAACATGCAATGTAACTGTCATTGTCAATCGCCATAAATAGAAATTGTAATTGTCACCTCTGTAACTTTAATACGACCCTTCTGAGATGGCATACACAGGGCAGTGAGATCTGGGTTCACGTCACGTCCATCTGGATACAAGTAGCTGTAAACACAGACATTCAATATCGTCATATTATTCTGATCTTTTAATAAGATGATTCTGCTTTTGGAAATTCTGTAATATGCACCCACCATCCCTGTTTGAAACCTTGGATTAGAGCCTGGTACAGAGGTATATTCTCTGGAATAGTCTGTACAATGCTGCAAATTGGAGTCACATAACCGATTGCCCACTGACCCATTCTGGTGCAGCTGAGACGAAAGATGTAGCTGAAACCACAAAAAAGATAAAAGGCCAAGCCTGAGTACAGATCATCACAGCTTCATAGTTAAAAATGCTTTATGTTCCAGTGCTTTATATTCCAGTGAACAATGAGGTTCCAATAAAGATAAGGTAAGCCATTTAAAAGTTGTGTGGTGGTTGTTAAAAAAAGATATGTTTTTTAAAGAAGCTTTATTTCTTATTATGGATTAGATATAGATTAGATAACATTTTGAGGCATTTGTGCAGAAATCCAAAACATTACAAAGGATTTCATTGTGCTGGATCACCAACCTGCCAGGACGATGTTTGTGGTGTTCCAGTCTGGCTTGTACTTGATCATACGTGAGAAATGCCATGTAACCTGGGTGAGTCACTGCTAAATGATTCCAGTTCCTCAGCAGTGTTGACCAAGGCTGAGAAAAAACATCAAATATAACATGATTGTGATCTTACTAACAAATGTTTCAATGAAACTAAAAGGAAAGTGTATGTAGAGAAGAAAATGTAGACAAAACTAAAATGAATGTGCTAATAAAACATCCAACACTATTCTTTCATTAAATGTATATGTGATATTTTAATATTGCAGCTTAATGTGATGTTTGTGAAGTGGTCAGAAAAATCTCATCAGTATAATATTAGTAATAGTATTATACTATGACATCTATTTTAAGAAAACATAAATAGAACTTATCAAATCAATGTGAATTTTTTTTATGTAGGTTTCTTTTGAACGTTGCCTTGGCTATAGTTCTGTTTGTTTGTTTTTTTTACTGTTAAAGGAAGTCTAAAGCATTACTAAATAAATGCGTTTTTCTCAAGATTCGATTACATTATAACTATGACAAGTCACAGTAAAAACAAACACGATCAGATAAATAGCCATGAGACATCTGCACCACACATCATCATCAAAACGAAGAAGAGCACTATACAAAAATATTTTTTATTATTTTAAATGCTCTAATAAAACTCTAATATTAACACCAATGAATTTAGCCTACAGAGCGAAATCAACTGATTGAACCAGCGATTATTTATGTCACACCAGTATTTCTGCACGAACAGTTTTGACAATGACAGAGATGACGATGAAGTGTTTAAATGTCAACAACGATCTCAGTTCATGAGAGAAAGACTGATTTGGAAGAAACCAAATATAAAAGTAATAACTTGTTTCCAACCATAAAGTTTTAATTTAATTTTAATTCAAATTTGATGTGCAATTTTTTGCATAAATTGATTGGTAATAAAAGTAGATTTGGTGGAGCATCATACAATGAAATTGAAATGAAATCTTGAAATGTGATTTTGTCCCTGTTTATTTTTGGTTGTATAGGCTTTTAAAAATGTTTTAATAATCTTACCTGAAACAGTCTGGTGAAGATGTCGAACTCAAAGATAGAAACATGATCATTACAAGTGAGGTCAATCGTTGATTTCAGAGCCATGGCCTCCATTCCCTCTTCAAAGTTGTGAACATTTTTCAAATGTTGCTTAAAAATACTCCACTTGACAACGCACCTGAATGTGAAGCAGAATTAGAGAGAACACCTAAGCTTTTGGAAAGCACAAAAAGTCATATGAAATGAACAAGAAAATTAAAATATATATATATTTCCCAGTGTTATTAAATAATAATAATATTTTTGATAGCAACCTATAAATACATGAAATCTATACAGGATGTATTGCTACATTCACCCACTTCTGGCCAAATATCTTCTTCCAGAACTCTCTTGCCTCTGTCTTGGTCAGGTTGTAGGTCTCACCCTGAAAATGTCCACCTGGAAATAAAGCCCGTAGTTCCCACAGCATGTGACTAAACAGCAAGGACAGCTTTGTCAAGTTTCTCCTGAAAAAACAGCAAATAACATAATGACATTAATTTACAGTCTTTAATAATAATGCAAATCTCTGAGTTCTCTACAGTCAAAAGAATTGTTATACACCAATTGTTATAACAAAATGCTCATGCACCATGATTAAAAGCCAGTGGACTGAATACTCACCTTTAAACATAGTTTGAACACTCATCGTGTAGACAGAAACAGATTCTATATAAATGTCTGCTTGCAAGCAACTACAAACAGGAAGTCACAGTTTGACATTTCCTGTCCTAAGTCTTTGTAGTTCACAGACGGAATTTTCCATAGGCAACTGACCATAGATTGTCTGTTGTCATGGCAACATTAGCATCACTGGTGCTACAAACTGATCTAATCCCTCAACCCTATACACTGCTCTGAAACTCAAATACTGAGCAGTTCAGTTATTATCAGATATTAGGTCTGTGTGTGCATTCATTAAAACCACAGCTGCAGCAATAAAGCATTAGATAATTTTACTGCTGTCCCTTTGTCACCAAAATGATATAATACTTTTATATAAATTTGCCTAAACGTCTTATCTTTTCCACTCATTTAACAGAAGCCATTAAAGCGTGATGCTTCTTGTTCAAGGTTGCTAAGATTAAATGGCCCTTTCTCATCGGTCAGTAAAGCTTAAGGTGATTTTTATCAAGAGATTATTTGACATAAAAAGGTTCTGAGATCTGAAACATGTCAGACGGTTAAGCAACACTGCTGAAGCTCGAAGATTTTTCCACTCTGACAGGATGAGCACATGTTTACCTCTTTCACTGGGCTACTTTTTCAAAGGCTTAATTTTCCATTAGTCATTGTTATCAGTGTGCCTTTTTAATCTTTGCTTTCCACTCCATCTCTTCACACAAGCTGAACTGTAGATAATGTAAAAGATAAATAGTGAAGTGATTGTCCTAAAAACACTGTAGTCAGAGACTGTTTGTTTATTTAGTATATATTTAAAAGATTTTTAATAAATGTAAGATGACTTTATGTATGACGCTGTAAAGTATCGAGTACTACTACAATTAGACACCTAATAAACTTATTTCTTATTTCTTTTTTCTTTTTTTTATTGTTTGGCATTTTTTCTACTTTACTCATTTATTTTACTTATTTTTATTTACTTTACTAATTTACATACTAAACAGCTTCATTTGTTGTGTTAAATACTCTATTCGTTTACGCAACATGCTTATAATGGATTTAATTGCACAAGGTTTCTCAAATGTAGTGTTAACAGAAGAGCCTTCAGCGCTCCGCTTGTTAATGTAGATAGATGGCTACTAATAACTACTAGCTTTATATAAAGTTACATAACACAACACAGAGACAGGTTTTATCTCACAAGGCATAGGTCAGGACTGAAGTAACACAGCTCACATACAGTATCTGTCGCAGTATTAGTTTAATATTTATAAATGCCAAAAATCTGACGTCAGAAAACGCTGTGCCAGTCATTAAAAGCCAAAAGATATTTTTCAGGCAGTTTAGATGATTTTGTTGTCTAAGCAACAAAATTATCATTAAAATAATAACACTAATTAATACATTATCATATAAAATACTGCTCACCTAAAAACAAGTTAAGTGGTTATTTTACTTAATTGCTCAGTAATTACATTGTTGCCCATTATTTATTCTTTTTTTTTTTTTAACATTGTACAGAACACTGGGAGATTTTATTATGTGGAAATGACTATGAATTTTGTTTCCGTGGAATGCAGCTACATTGTTAATGTAAAGAAACATGTGGCGTCACTTAAACATGGGAGTTATTCTACATTATGAAAAAACAAAGCTATTGTACAGCCATATTTCTGGTTCCCAATGCACAAACAATGTAAATTGACCTTCAAACGTATGTTCTCAGGTTACGAAGGACACAAAAGACATATACGCTGAATGGTATCAACCCAAAGACATTAACGGACACAGTTGTCCATACAGCTACTGCTTCACTCCTCAAGATAATCTCAGAAAAAAGGCATTAAACCATACTATACCTTTTCTTTCCTTGAGGTATCCACAAACATATACCTACTGGACCTTTATTGTTTATCTTTTACCTAGTCAGGTGCATGCAATGTACTGTTTATGTACCTTATATAATTTTTATATTAGTTATAACATAATTCAAGTTTCCAGGTGAAAGATAGAATCGATGTACCATCTCTGTGACAAGGAAAGCTAGAGATTGTGGATGTTTTTTTTTTCTATGCATGAAACGTTGCTGTTTAAATATTGCTTATCAATTACAGATTTTTCTCTTCCTATGATTACTGTATGTCTGGGAAATTTCAGTTAATTTAATACAGATAATAGCAAATAACAACTCAGTTTCCGAGAAGTTGACAAATACGCAGACTGTGGATGAATATATTGTATTCAGGATCAAATCGAAGAAATTACATCATTACTAATAACACTATTTATTTTAATATTTCTTTCTATTTCTTAAATATTATTTTATTTATTGTATTAACATTCATGTTTAATTGTTGTGCATTTTTACATGTGTTTTATTGGATAACATTAATGACATATCTAGTTCATTTCATACACCTGTTTATTTCTCTGTTTTTTTGGTGAATGTACATTGCATATATAAACATGTGCTGTATTGAGTTTGCAATTCGTGTTATATTTTTACATTGTTCCTAGAATATTTGAAATTTGTAAGTTGCATTCATGTTTTTAACTGCAAATGGAAATTTCCCTGTTAGCATAATAAAGGGCTTCGACTTGCAGTACTCATTCACAAAGACCATTAGTATTCAGAACAGTTCAGCCACTTGGCCGTCTCTAAGTGCTGAAGACAAAAATATGCAAGTTATCTTTCAAGTAGGCAGGCGATAAATTAGCAAAAATAGCAAAGGAACAGAAACAAGACCATTACAGCCAGTTTCGATGATTAATCGATACGGAAAAATGTGGGGAAATATTTATCTATATGTCCGACTTCCACAAGATTCATATTACTTTAAAATGTGTATTAGATTATAGTTAATCTATCTGTAAAAATCTGTTCTAGTGTTAGTCTTTGAAAGAAATGGGATTATACAGCAGCATTTATGAGTAATTCAATTTTATATCATCAAATTCCTCTTGAATATACCCTTCTGACTCTGAAGATATAATTGCAGGTAAAAAATTTAATGTTTTTTTTGTCTTTGTAATTTAAATACCTCACCTGTAGTTAGACTTTTCCTCAAACATCTTCTCTTTGCCCTCTTTGAACAGCAGGATGGCCCTGTCTGTCTTATCCAGTAAGTGTTGGACATGGATCCTCAGGTACTCTGCTTCATCCCCTCGTGGCCTGGCTGAGACTGAGCATCGATAAGGAGTCCATATATCCGTCATGATATTTACAGTCTCCCTCACCAGCTCAGGGAGGTAAGGTGGACTATTCTTTAGACATAGTCGTGGATCAGTGCACAGTCTGTGCAGTTTTTGTAGTCTTTTTTGAACCTTGTCCACGAGTTTATGGTCTGTGCTTGTTAGCGGCTGAGACTCTGAGCTAGATGAATCGGTCTCGAAGCTTCGGACAAATCCCATCAGACTTCCAGCCATCATCAAAAGAAATGTGAAATGTTGTCTTTCTCTATGCGGTGGTTGGGAGAGTAGATTTACAAATGAAGATGCACATGGAGCAAAAGCCAGCCCCCATCTGTTCAGGATTCAGAATATGTCTAGAGCTCCAATGATGTCTATGCTTCAAGATAGCAATTACTTCCGTTACATAGTAGGTTCAGCATTGCTGTCTGTCATTCAGAGCCTTTTACATAACAAATGAAATGCAGACATCAGGCAGCCCACCACAATTCTCTTGCCCTACCTTTAGCCACTTCCCTTTTAAAAAAAAGTCATTATTTTCCTATTTTGTCAACACTAGTGACAATACAAATGTAGAATATTACAAAACACACAACAAGAGAATCAATTTTCTTGCCTCACTGTTACATTTTTTTACTTATAATGGTTAATGTTGCATAATATAACTCCATGCAGGTTATAACCTGACAAGTTTGTGCAAATGTCATTCTTGGGGTGGAGGAAAGCTGACAAACAAATAAGAAACGCTAAAAGACCCTTGAAAGTTCTCAAAGTATTTTGCTCCAAAGGAAGCAGTTGAAAAACTATCTAGTTTTATGACAAGCCAACCGTCCTTCTTCTTTTAACTGCTATGAAGACAACGTACATTCCTACATAGAAATATTGAGTGTTCATTTCTGTCTATATTGTCCTTCACCCACTTTGCTGTTACCCCTTGTTTTACTCACAGTTGTGCTCTTTATATTTGGCATCCATGTGTTGGTCTCATTTCCTATGCTCTGATTCTCTCTTAAATCACAAAAGGGCTGCAAAATAAAAGTTCCGTGTATGTCTGCACAAGAGCTCATTCTCATGTAGACCGCTCAATCCCTCTCTCTCACACACACGCACACACAATCACACACACACACACACGCTTGTACTGCGCACACTCTCTCACTGACTCTGCCTTTCCCCACATAATCTTTGATCAGTTTCCGGGTAGAAAGCAGCCTGACAAACAGGTTGGTTTACTTAAAGCCTCAAGTGGGCAGATAGAGGGAGTTAAGTCATATGTGCCTCTCAGAGAGAGAGAGAGAGAGAGAGAGAGAGAGAGAGAGAGAGAGAGAGAGTCTGTATTGTTTAGCCTCTAAAGTATTATGTTAACCACATGCAACTGATCATTTGGAACTGACATGAAATATTCCTTTACCATCTGTGACTATGTGTTACAAAGGTACAGCTCTCTGAAATAAAGACAGATTGGAATGGGTATTTTTAAAATCAGTAATTACTTAATTAAAATGTATTTACGGTGCTTCAATGGAAAAAAGGACCTACTGTAAAGAACCCCACATTTGCTCTCCTGCTTTCATTCAATAATTTCTACTTAGCTGCTTGTTGAAATCTGTAAACACATACTGAGTGTCTTGATGTACCATTGATTTGATTGTATTAGCAACCACCCCCACTTTTAGAGGACAGCGTGTGAGTGTCCCCTCACACCTCTGCAAAAAGCTCCAGAATCTGAGGCTGAATTCCTGTTACTAGATCCTGGACTTTCTGAAAGGACGCCTCCAAGTAACTAAAATGGGAGACCACACCTTCTCCATTCTCACCCTCAGCACTGAAACCCCCCAGGGCTGTATCCTCAGTCCCCTGCTGTAATCTGTCTAACAGCACAGCTCTAACTTGCTCTTACCCAGTGGTGATAGGCCTCATCATGTTCTCTTTGATCCAGTCTGACAAAAATGAGTTTCATCATTTAGTTGTTATCACCCCCTAGAGGACATTGTTAAATTTCTACATAATCTCATGGTGTTAAAGCATACAGTAGGCTCAGAATAAAGACAAACAGCATAGTTTAAGAAGCAGACAGATGTTTATTGCCTTGAACCTAGCTAGTTCAATATATCATATTTTAGGTGACTGATTTTAACTTGCTGCTTTAGTCAATCTGTGAAAATCTCCATACCAGTCTATCAAAGGGCAACAAGAACACTCACTCATTCACACCTAGGAGTAATTCAGCCAAATCATCACTGACATGTTTTTGGGAAGGAAAAATCAGAGTTTCTGGAGGTCATGTAGAGAGCATACAAAACCCTGCAAGTTCAGTATAAACCTGAGCCATGGTGTTGCCCAATACACAGTTAAAAAAAATAATGCTGTAATAAATTAGTACAGGATAATAATTTAAAAGCAATTTAGATATATAACTGTAGTTCTCTGAGGAAATCAAGAGCACACAATATGACAAATGAATCAGTATTTATAGTAAACACTGCTCTCATAATTACCTATTACCTTTACCTTTGGTCTCTCCTGATGAGTTTAGTCCTCGAGCTGGGGCTTCTAAAACCACAGTTGCGTGTGTAGGGTTCAATTTCTGTCAGGATTTCGGACCTTATTTTGGCTTTTGGGACATGGGGGGGGCTTCCTGTCTTCCTGACATAGCTACCCGGACAATTCCCCACCAGACCACCAGAGGGCAACCCTAAACTCCTTTTTGAACTTCTTTCTTTGTTGTCTTTTCCATTTCCCTGCATTATCTGTTGTGTGTTTGCTCGTTAGTCGCCTTAAGTTTCGGTTTGTCAGGATGGGGTTTTTTTTGTCGCATTGTATCCGTTTGTTACCATGTGTATTTGTTACCTCTGTTTATCGGCCACGTTTTACAAGGTTATTAAACATTCTTCTCTTGCACCCGCTCTACCATATCGTGACACTGTGACCCTGAGGTGAATCGGATAAAAAAAAAAAAAAAAGAAAATCATTTCTTCCTTTTGTGATCATCTGAGTTGCTACAGTTCTGAAAGGAACTTCAAGTGATTGATGTTTCATCCACCAGAGCAGTGATCTATATTACATTCAGCGGGATAGTAGCAACAAACAAGTAATTTAATAGTTTTACTCAACAGATGGACACGTAACCATTTCTATTTCAGTTTCATGAACAAGAGGAACCAAGAAACCCGGCAAACTGACTAAATGCAATTAATATACTCAGCATTCATTTGGTTAGTGTTTTGGATCTCCGCTACTGGTATTTTCCTTTTGTGTTTTTTCTCTGCTAATAGTTGGGTGAGTTAACTTATTTAGTAAAAGTACGTAAAAGTTTCCATTCTTTTCAAACCACAAGGGGGCCACATGCCACTGTTTGATGCATAAACAATTGGGACAATAATGTCTTGTTTATATTTACATAGAAAGAGATTAATCAAAGCCATTATAGTGCACAGTGTTGTAAACCCTGAGCATAACTGCATGGATGCATAAATGCATTTAACATGCATGCATATAGTATAGACTGACCAATTTGCTGCTAAATTGCATCAGCAGCTTAGCTTAAATGATATTTTGTACTAGCAGCTCTCACAGAGGCAGCAAATGTGTGTGAAACAGATCACATTTCAAGTCGACTTTGAACTTGACGCATGCTTTCTTATTTGAATATGCAGTAGATTACAGGGAATTAAATTAAACTATGCTTTGTTTAATCTGGTCAGCAGAGGCCATCTTTATTATGATATTATATTATTATATATTCATATTAGTCTTATTGTTTTCGTATTTATTTAATTAAAATATACATATACATAGATTGATTTTTAAAATGTAAAATTTGAATTTTGGGTATATGCTTCTATTATGACAAAGCCACAACATTGGTACACAAAACTTTAAATTACGTGGGCAATACCAACATGTTACATTCATCTTTTTATTTGATGTATTTTGATGTATGTTTTGAGTATTGTATTGTTTGTGTGTTGTTATGACTTATCTGCTGTCTAATACAGAATTTAACTCTGAACTTTCAAAGAAGATCAGTGAAAAAACATGAATTGATTTAGGACATTGCTGGCCCTTACCGGCATGTTTACTTCTCCTGTCCTTTAGGAAACTACCTACTTCTCTCTAATTATTCTTGCCAGTGTCTGAGAAGCTTTTCACTTCTGTTTGCAGCCTGGATTCCCATGAGTGTTGGTTTCTCAGTGGTATGCTATCATGAAAAGAGATGATATTACAGGTCACAAACTGCCAAGTTACACCTCTGTGGTCTTTTAGGGACTTTAGGGCTCATTAAGCCTTTCCGTTTAACAGTCTACTTGCCCATAGGGTTCAGGAAAGTCCCAAATGGGTCCAGGTAAATGCAATCTCACTTACCTTTCGTGAAGACAATAGGGAAAGTGATGGGGTGAAAAAGACCAGAGAGGTGGTCTGTTGGCATGGACAAAACATTTTTATAGTGAACGATCTCTCTTCTGGTTACATTTTTAACAAAAACTTGAATACGATGAAAACATTGTCAGATCCCTTGCCACTGTCTCCAGAGTCACCTCAGGCTTGATCAATGGGGATAAATACAAACACTAAATAAATAGCTATTTTCTTTATTTACTAATTTTTGTATAATTTCCTAGTATTTTGTTACAACTGTTTTTATGCTTATTTTCTGTAACGCTGCTTTGAGACAATGTCCGTTGTTAAAAGCGCTATACAAATAAAATTGAATTGAATTGAATTGAATAGATGTGTTCACCTACAGGGTAAATGAGCGTCGTTCGTCATCTTTAAGTATTAATGAGAATATGACATTCTGCAAGAACCAATTTGTCCTTTATACCCAAATAAATGGCCAGCTGAGGACCATACAGTAAGAAGTTGAGAGCAGGTTTCCCGATAAGATGCGGAAGAGGGAGATCCCCATGGGCTGCCCACTTCCTTCTGCGGCAAAAGTGCAAATGGTGAATCCATGCGATAACAAGAACTGAACTGCAGTCCTGCCTAAATACCTCGATTCAGTCATGTGTTTCTTTTTAAAGTTAGTGGGAATAGACTTTACATAAACAACGCTTGTAGCCGTTAAAATACACAAAACAAGCTTATTGTTTCACAGGCAACGACGTCCATGAATTCATTTTACGACTAAGTACAATATACTGAAGGATTCTCGGATTACTCTGTAAAAGACAATTAGTCTGCGATGCCATGTATATGACCACATTGTCTTTCTGTGCCTTGACATGTCTAGATTTGATACATGTCCTTTCCTTGTGTGCAGCCAATAAAACGCGGAGGTTTCGTTTTGTAAGGGAAAAGCCCGATTCTGTGCACGCGTGTCAGTGTGTGTGTGTGTGTGAGAGAGAGAGACAGAGAGAGCGAGAGAGAGAGAAACTGCATATCATCAGTCAGATTGATTCAATCCGCGACAGAGCGCAGTGTTTTCAAGAGGATAGCAGAATTACGCACAACTGCCATTCTATAGTAATCCAATTATAGTGTATATAATGAGAATGAAGCAATGTTTTAGCAACAATAGTTACATGAGTCGCTCGTTTTTGTAATATTATATATTGTTTTTTTTTTTTTTTTTAAACAAGCTATTGTGTGCTTGTCTGTTGTCATTAGTGACCGTCTTTAATTTAGCAGAATCAGAATCTACAAAGCGAATGGTTTTGATCGCCGTTTTTTTTTTCATGAGTTTTGCTTTATGCACATTTACTAAGATTTAAGATGTCACCAGGCTGAATAAAAAAGTAGATCGTTTTTAAGGGAGCTCATTTACGATTCATTACAATGACCATGAGCGGTGTTCACACTGAAACATCTGCCCCGCTCGACCTGAGGACCACAACAAGAGACATCACATATCGGACTACAAGACAAACCAAAACGCAAGATGTGGTAGATCTGACAACAAAGATCGAGGAGGTGGAGTGCACTTCCAGAGGATCTCCTTCCCTTTCCCCTGCGATAAAACTGGACAGCAAAGAATGCAAGGATAATCGTGACCAAGCTACTGTACAATCTACGGTGAAGAGTGAGCGGCTCACTGACAGTGATGCCAAGTCGCCGGAGACTACCTCAAAACTTCCGATAAGAAAACGTCCTGTACGTCCGGACCACAAACCTGTAGACCGGACAGAAAGCACTGTGGGAGAGCCACCGGCAAAGCTTTTAAAGACAGACTCAAGTCCTAGTCCTGTCAAAGTGGCCAAGTGTAGTAGTGTCCGCAATGGACTGAACGCGGAGACGAAGCAGTGTGTTCCGAGTCCTCTTCCCGGAGGAGCACAAAATGATATACAGCTAGCGCCGATACCTACATCATGTGAGTTAATTTTTTTGTCGTATCTTCATTTATTTGCTGCATTTGTTGATAGCATTGTGAAAAATTCTATTTTTCTTGAAAGGCAGACATGACGATGTCCTTTAGAGTTTCGGACACAAATTATGTTTATTCCCCATCGTTCATATCCGGATGCAGGAAAAGTCTTATAGCCTATGCATGCAGGATACGTTATGATAGATTACAACATACATATATACATAGATAAAACGTACATGCATGTATTCATATTTCTTAACACTGTTATGTACTTTGTAGCACGTGTGTTGGTAATTATGATTGGTTATAATGTAGGTTTACGTTGAGACAGAGAGAGAGAAAGAGAGAGAGAGAGAGCGCGTTGCGCAAAAGATGATTGCGCATTCATGGTCAGTCCAAAAGTAAATGTTGTCATTGTGAAACTTTTCTGTAAACCAGCAGGAAGTTTTCAGAACATGTCAGTGGGTCAGCAGCTGATTGTGAGTGAGATCCCAGCTGCTTCTGGGGAAACAGCCCTGTCAGCGTTTTAGATTGTTCTACAGTGCTGCCAACATGCTAAAATTGTTTCAGACTGCTATCCTTGTTATAATCTTTCCCCTTTGCAATGACTGATCAGGAGTTCAAATTTGAAAGTTGTTATTATAAATGTTGTTGATGGAGCTATAAAATGTAATTTTTTTCTTTATAGAAAAATTTAAGTAGATGAAGCAATATTACATAACATATATGCAATCTTTCTGGCAGATTTTGGATTTTAATGGATTATAATCTTTTGCTTATTCATCATTGTAGACTATACGTTCTGTCCATCTCAACTGTTTACAAGTATATTTTCTCCACTTCACCCACCTGAGGATACTGATCGCCTGCAGCATGAGGTAGATTTGGCAACACACCAGGATGAAGATGGGGACACGTAAGTGTTTTATTCTTCAGAACAATACTATCCCTGAAGGTGTGTGTGTGTGTGTGGGTCTGTGTGTGTGTGTGTGTGTGTGTAAAATATAATTTAATATTTTGTGAATGGCTGTTAATCTGGCATGTTCTTTTATTTAAAAAAAAATTACATTTACTTTTTGATACCATCTGTGAATACAGCTTGATTTAGTGGCTGACAGCACTTACCTTGCTGCCACTGTAAAATAAAAACAAATGTTCTCCCCATAAGCTAGCTTTTGTATTTAATATAATAGCTACCAACTAAGGACATTAATGGTTTTCACATACATCCTCTGAAACAGGTGAGGCCAGCTGCAGCATTTTTTTTGACGTGCCACTCATGCTGCCTCACATGGCAATGTAAAAAACAAACTCAGAGAAAAGTGCTATCTACCTTCTTCCACATACATGAGCTCAAAGGCACCCTTGACTGGTTTGCTTCTTAGTCTCCGGCCACAGGTGGCACATGCAGTGTCAGGATTTAATGAAGTGGAACACCCATGAAATAAGTCACCACTGTTATTACTTACATTAGGCATAAATAAAGCCATTTCCTCATCACTCTTTTTGTCTCTCTTGAAGATAATAAGAGAAAAAGAAAACAACACAACCTGTCATGTTATGGAAAAAACAAAAGTCTCTCTCAAACAGACTGGCTGTTATAAACACTAGAACCCAACTATCCTTACATACATTTTAAATATCTTTCCTTAGTTTCAAATATATCAACCACTATCAGTTTCTTTGCTAAATAGCAACACAGTGTTTTAGGTTTTTTGAGTCTTGTTGTTAGAAAACTAATCAACACTATTTGAGCAATCAAATTTGAGAAATTGGCTAACAAAGTCTGGCATCTGATTAATCATTATTGTTGCTAAATCCTATTGGTTACAGATGTCTGGAGACAAATATGCAAATTGGACAATAATGCTGTCAAATTATTGCATAACTGTGCTTGGAAGCAAACATTTCGTACGATTCCACTGTAAATAATTGAAAATCATTGAGCTTTAAATGAATAAAAAAATGAAGACAATTAGAAGGATCTTTCTTGTGGTTTTGAAATGGTATCAGTGTACCTCTGCCCACCACATTCTTTAGTCACCTGTAGGGAGCATTCTGAATAGCTTCTTTTTCCTGTGATTCATCAAATACACTCTCTTTGGCATTGATGCAGTTGGGTAAAATGACTGAATAAGGTTAAAAAATTTGAAGCATTTACATTAGACTCTGTGGTGCTGTACTACTGTGGATAAACAATGTAATGTTTGTTACTTGGTCTCTTTCTTTGTGTGAGAAGCAAAGTAGACTGTGTGAGGTTTAAAGGAAAAGCTGACAATGTGTAACTATGATGAGAAAGTTCTTATGGAGCCTACAAAGCACTTCTGTAAGTCACTCTGTACAACAGCATCTGCTGTTACAAATGCTGTAAATGTGTGTATACACAGCTGAGGAAGGCCAGGCTACAGATGAATACATCAAATGCTAGGTCATGCATGGACAAACACGCCCTTACTGTAAGACCTAAACAACCACCCACAAGGTGCCAGCTATGAAAATGTCACTCTCAGCTCATGTGAGTGAAACTTGGCTTTCCAAAAGTGACACCTGCTTAATTGTCACCCAAGTTTAGTCAACATGTGTCAAAAACTTTTCATATAAGTAAGCAAATCAGATTGAATGAGTGTACAATCTCGAAAGGAGAGATGAGAGAGAACGGCTATAGTTTTACTATAAAAAATTGTTGAGTGCTTAGATTTCCAGTTCACTGTAAGTTGTATTGTTTTTGTTGCACAACATTTATTTTGATCTGTTTTTGCTCTTTTTCACTGTTAAGCTTACCCTACCTTCAAAATGCTAATGAATTAAGCTGGTAAATTGTGGTTACTGGTATAACACAATTTCCTGGCTTGTATAATCTTGTTACATCAGAAGCTGTTGAGCACACAGATCAACATGAAGTACAGAGACACACATATACTTACATACACACGCAAACACACACACACACACACACCCCTTCTCTGTAATCTGCTGCTCTTCTTACGTTCTAAGGTTCTTACGTCAATGAGTGTTTCATCCTCTCACCTTGTTTTTTTCTCAGCGCTTTATAGACCCTCATTTTCGGGAAAGCCAGTGTAAGTGCAAGTCTGCGGTTTACTCAGGTGTCTCTCTCTCTCTCTCTCTCTCTCTCTCTCTCTCTCTCT
>JAOTRN010000046.1:16984353-16999398 GCA_028566695.1 Bagroides melapterus | reverse complement strand
ATACACATATATACATACTATAGGCAGTTTTATTATTGGCAAAAAGTGAATAATTATATAACAGACAGATGGATTTAATCTTATAAAAATAACCTGTTTCTATATTCACAATTAATGTCTTTACACTAATTATGTTACATTGTTTACATACTTATATATATATAGTACAGTAATGATGTTTGGTTTGAGATCAGAAGATGACAGCACAGAACTTCAACTTAGTACAAGGCACCTTCGTACAAGGTGGTCAAAAATATTGTAGCTAGACAGTCAACACATTGTCAACATAGCAAAGACTTCATTAGAAGAAAAGGTGTGAGGTTTTAAACTGACCAAGTCAATCATCAGACCTCTAAGAGTATTACAAAAGGAAGAATGCAACAGTTTGGTTAGTTTTTTGGTTGATGCACTTATTTCAAGCAATTGATATGTGACCAAATAAGTGTTATTTACATTAGGACTATTTGTTCCTATACTTTTGCTCAATACAATAGTGGGTAGACTACCACAATATGACCTGTCCTAATTTGTTTAAAATCTATATGTAAATACACATTTATCCTGGTAAACAAGTAATAATTAAAATTTACATCGATATGCACGGAGAGAATGAGTGGGGTCCAGCTAATGTTTACTTCCTGATTGGGGCAGGGAGAGATAGCATAGCACTCAACCATAGTAGCAGTCCATAATCCAAGGCCCACGATTCACTGCACGGTGACCAGCGTAAAAAAACGTGAGACACTCCAACCAACAAGAGACTGGGAGGTGAGTGGCCGATTTACGAATATATCCAAAAGCATTCAAATTATTCTCACTGTTTGTGAGGCAAATAAAAACAAGGGAAAGACTATATGTACCCTATATCTATCTCTTCTGAACACACTAGCTTTTTCTTTTACATTCTAAGCACTGTTCACACCTGCAGCATGGTATTGTTGAGGCTCCACCCCTAGATTCAAACCTCGTTCTGTGATTGGTCATGTAAGACACTGCGTCATTTGTGTGAGGACTTGTGCACGCGCGGCCATGTTGACTAAAGTCTGAAGAGACAAAGGGACAGTGTTAATGAGAGCTACAGCAACAAGGAACAAAGTTTCTGCGAGGAACACAGAAGCGGAGATTTCAGTTCAAAAGTTAAGCAAGGATTTAAATCGTTGATATTAAAAAGGTAACATATTTGAACTCGGTTACAATTTTTAGAAATCTTCATCGCACGTACAATATGGTTCTTCCGAGCTCGCTAGCTAGTTAGGTTAGTTAGCTAGCTAGTTAAATAACTTGATTTTAGCGGTATTTTAATGTTTACATTGAGCATATGCTGTTTCAGTATTAACTATTTGTGCATAAAGCATAACTTGACCGGTATTTGATAAAGAATTATCGTTTACATTGTATTTATCTAACTGCTTAGCTATAGTTAGCTATCTACTTTTTGACCGCCCTGAAGCTAACTAGCAACGTTAGCCAACTCACTAATAATAGTTATATACTACTCGGGCTAGCTATATATTGACGCTTATTAGCTCATTATTGCTAACAGGTAGCTTATCCAGAATGTGTTGAGTTTTAAAAACTTATACTGCAACTTGAGTGACAATCTCCTTTGTTGCAAATGCTGCATGTGTAATTGTATTGAATAATGCTGTACTGTCATAACTAGAATGATACATTTTTCAGCATCAGATTAGAAACGAAATTAAGTTATTTTCAATTTCGGCTGTGTTTTCCACTAAGTACAACTCGTATATTTGTCGTTCTAACGTCTATTAGCAGTTTAAATATTGCCTTGTAGACATACACATCTGATCCAGACTAGGAAGGCGTTTGTCCTGCCAGTGTGTTTACTATACTGTCTCAGGACATGTCCAAGATTCATACTGTTTTTCTAGCTTTTAAAACACCCACTTCAGCCTGTGTTTATAATGGGGGAAAATGCAGTTTATAATCTTGTCACATCCTCCTCCTCCTTAATTCTTCAGGATCAAACACAGACAAGGTCTCTATGACAAAACCTTGACAGATGTCATCTAGGAGAAAATATTTGCCATTTTTTATGTTCTCCCAGCCTAGAGTTTGAGTTCTGAAAGATTGGCATGTTGTTTTATATTGAACATTACTGGAGTCTTTACATAAAATAATCTAGCATACCCTTGTGCATGCCTTGTACCTGCCTCCCCCTCCATCAACTTCCCTTCCATTTCAACCAGACATGTATACCTCTTTTATAGAAACTGTTTTAGCAGTTCTCTCAATTTTTCACACCTGAAGACAGAAAGATTAAGATGTGGACAAATCCCATATATTATCAAAAAAAAATTATTTTTCTATAAAAATGTCCTAATTTATTATTTTCCGAATGAACCATGCCTAGTAGTCTTTACTTATTTAGTTTAAACATTGTCTAACACTTTATTTTATGTTTTACAGGTGACACCCTGTGGAATCCTGATTCTTCTTCACTGAGGTGTTCAACAAAGCCAGGGAGGAAGAAAAAGCAGCTAGTACATGCAGAACTGAAGTAATTCTGTATTGACTTGCCAAATTAAATATAGTGCAAATTAGGTTCACTCGGGACATAAAATTCTGCATAAAGATAAATAAGCACCAAAAAGTTTTGTAGATAATAACCTGAAATTTACATTTTTGAACTTCTTATGCTTTCCAGCACTTGCATCCAAAAACAATATAAGTGTACCTCAGAGTAAGACAAAATACTGGAAGCTGTTGAAGTTTTGAAGTAAACATTTTACAAAATCTTCAGGGATAACCAAAGTGGAAAAAAAAGCATATTTGTGCTTGTACATTCAAAATTCTGAAGGCTAGACTTAAATGCTTAAAAAAAATACACGCTCCTAAGTTGTGTATTTTAATATCGGCAGCAGGTAATATTTATTCTTATAAATACAATTTTCTCCTCTTTTGGGAGAGTTTTCTTAAAAACTATTTTCATACGTCAACACCTCTTCTTTTCAAGAGGTCTGCACGTACAAGTGAGAGTAGTCCAAGACAACTGTTTACACGGTAGGGCATTGGGTTTGACAGAAGCGGTAAAAGAACAGAGGATTAGCATAAACCTTTTAGAAGAGAAATCTGCAAGAAACCAAGGACTGTGAGAAGTTATTTCTATAGCAATGGCTACCGCAAGGACCCAGATCCCCACCTCAGTCATGGGCGTCACCAAGCAGAATGGGCAGGCAAGGTCTGTCGCCCATCAGTCAGGATCACAAACAGCAACAGTGCTCAGTGCCTCCCAGAAAGGAAGCAGCATACCACACACCAGTGGTGGTATCAGGTAAACCTAATACATTTTGTATACACTTGAATCTACATCCTTGTCACTGGTTTTGAAATATGTTTTTATATTTAATGTATATTTAATTGCTATGTTTGATCTTGTGTTCAGATTTGGAGATGACTGGAAGAAATCCCTGCAGCTCCCACAAAAAGATACAAGAGTGAAAACCTCAGTAAGTTAGAACATTGCATGCATGCATACTTTGTTCTACACAAAAGACACTTCTTTTTCCTCCCATGAAATCTCCCTTTTAGTAGCTAACATAATTTAATGTTATAGCTTCATTATATAGTGCATCAGGTTTGTACCCTCAGCAAATGGCCATCAAGCTGTTGGCACATGTTTTGGCAAAGAAATATGTTCTCCACTCTCATAACAGACAAGTTTAATAAGTCTGCCACATGTTGTTTTTTTCCCCCCTCGATATGGTTTTGTGTGAGGAGGCTGTGTAATGCAAGGAGGAAATTTGGACAGCATTCCTTTGACTTTTATTTGCGCTGTCTCATATAGGGGAAAAAAACTATTTCTGAGGAACCTTACTTTTGTATTGTGTATACTTCATAAACAAAACAATTATCATATGCATTTTCAATGTACTCCTATAGTTTTTACACTTATTGTTAATTTTTTACAGAAAATGAACACAGCCATAGTTTCCAAATCATTTCAATGTCACTAAATCTACGAGCACAACTTAGTTCCTTGAGTTCTTTTTCTCTGTCATGTTTATCATCCCTGAAAACTTCTTAGATGAATAACAACCTATACCCTAATTTTTCTTTACAGGATGTGACTGCAACCAAAGGGAATGAGTTTGAAGACTATTGCCTTAAACGTGAATTGTTAATGGGCATATTTGAAATGGGTTGGGAGAAGCCATCTCCTATTCAGGTATTGGAAATCTATCTGAATTAAGCAAATCTCATGTTTTTGTTTCAATTAACATTCATGTAAATATTAAGTTTGACTGTTTTACTATTTTGAAGGAGGAGAGCATTCCGATTGCCCTGTCAGGAAGGGACATTCTAGCACGGGCTAAAAATGGCACAGGGAAGAGTGGAGCCTACCTCATCCCTCTCCTGGAGAGGATTGACCTAAAAAAGGATCATATTCAAGGTAAAATGACTTGAAGAACCAATGCTTTCATGCTATCTTTAATTTGTCTCAAATTTTGCTCTGAACTTGAATTTTTGTCGTGTGTACACAAAAGATTTTACAGTTTAAATTCAGTGGTTTGTTTAGTGACTTTTTGGAAGAGACAATAATAGAATTATTTTCCTTTCAGACAGTTTTATATAGATTAGAAATTGAGAAGAGTATTTCAGATTTTCAGGTAACATGTAACTAGTAAAGTAGTTTGCTGTTGTTTTTATGCACCAGATGTAGAATAATGCTGTCTTGTGCTCTCTTGTTCCCTAGCCATAGTAATGGTGCCAACTCGTGAACTGGCTCTACAGGTGAGCCAAATTTGTATCAACATGAGCAGGCACATGGGGGGAGTGAAGGTCATGGCCACCACTGGTGGAACTAATCTAAAGGATGATATCATGCGCCTGGATGAGATAGGTAAGTCTGCATACATCAGTCGGCTATTTGAGAAGGCTCTATTAAAAGTATCCAAATAATGTAAAGAAATGTGAATCTGCATTTTCTTAATATGATAAACTTGTAATTAGATGTTCTACACACTCCCCATTTGTCATCTGACTTTTTTCAATCCATTTTTCTGCTTTTTGTTTTTTAGTACACGTGGTGATAGCCACACCAGGCCGGCTGCTGGACCTGATGAAGAAAGGTGTGGCCAAAGCTGACAAAGTCCAAATGATGGTGATGGATGAGGTATGTCTGTTTTACCTGCACGTAAAGTAGTAAATTATAAGAATGGTGATGTCCAACAGCCTTACTGACAAATAGTATGAGAACAGAGTAAATGTAATGGGGTCTTATGTAATAGGTTAACTAGGGTCTGTATCTACTACAGACACAGAATGAATGCTGTGTTATGCATGTGTCTTTTTGTCATTGTTACTCATTCCATAGGCAGACAAGTTACTCTCTCAAGACTTTGTCACCCTCATTGAGGATATTATTGGATTTTTGGACAAGAATCGTCAGATTCTACTTTATTCTGCCACCTTCCCCACTACTGTACAAAAATTCATGGTGAGTGAAGCAACCAGGAAAACATAGTAAAGGGTGTCAGGGTCAGATATATGGGTATTTGAAGAATTTCATGAATTTAAGAATCAAACATTTAACATTTCCATATATAATTCCAGCTGAGTTCTGAATGCATGTTGTTAATTCTTTATTCTCCTGTCATTTCTTTTAATGTTATGTATTTAATCAAAGTATTGTATTTGTACTAAAACTCTAGTCATGCTTATTTCTCCTAAATCTGTTTTTCCCCTTATGTTATTTATTTATTCTCTTGTTTGGTACAGTCAAAACACCTAAAAAAGCCCTATGAGATTAACCTGATGGATGAGCTGACTCTGAAGGGCATTACTCAGTACTATGCTTATGTAACAGAGAGACAGAAAGTGCACTGCCTCAACACACTTTTCTCCAGGGTAAGCAAACTGCTTTTTACTTTTTTCCCTTATTCCTTAAAATTTAATTTCAGAACACAGTATTGTTGTTTTTGGCTTTTTTTCCAATCCAACTTAGGTTAATTCAAGGTGTCTTGTGTATCATATTTTTTATTTAAGCATGGAGATTTGTATTGATGCATATCTATCTTATAACAGGTTTTTATTTTCATTTTCCAAAATGTAATATTAGGAAAAACAGATAAAGATTAGTTTAAAGATATATCATAAATTAATAAATTGTTAAGATCCAAAAACAGGAGATATAATCTTGCATGATCATAAATAAATAGCAGTGTTCATTTGACAATATCAGTATTTCTTGTAGTGTTTCTTGTAGTATCATGTTTCAAATTCAAATTTGAGTTATCACATACATAAACATACACAGTATGACATGTAGTGAAATGCTTTGTACAACTGATCCTTATAAGGGAGGTAGAGTGGTAAAGAAAAGTAAGACGTATAGAACAAAACTCGTTTAGAATAAGTCGTGTTGCTGTTCACTTGTCATTTTATATCCTTCATGATCTTTTTCTATGCTTTCTCATTTAGCTCCAGATCAACCAGTCTATAATCTTCTGTAACTCAACACAGAGGGTGGAACTTTTGGCTAAGAAGATCACACAATTGGGCTATTCTTGTTTTTACATCCATGCAAAAATGATGCAGGTGAGGGTTTTTTTGTTTGTTTGTTTTTTTTAATTTTATATATATATATATGCGTGCGCACACACCATATATACACATTATTCCTTTATCTTCAGCAGAAGCATTTTAGCTTTTTGTTTTAGTTTGTGTTGATTGAGGTTTTCATTAACTAAGTGCGTGTATTGCAACATTGCAGGAATACAGAAATCGTGTGTTCCATGACTTCAGAAATGGCCTCTGTAGGAACCTGGTTTGCACAGGTCTGTGTTTTGCTTTTTAGACTACTTTTATCCACAATAGTGCTTGATTTTTATATAGATATAGATATATAGATATAGATATAGATATATAGCAGTGATGTAGCAGTGTAATTACTTTTTACAGATCTTTTTACAAGAGGAATTGACATTCAGGCTGTCAATGTGGTCATCAACTTTGACTTTCCCAAAAATGCAGAGACCTACTTGCACCGCATTGGTAGATCAGGTAAATACCCCAAATCTCCTTTACATGTGCAAGTCCTTCTGTGCTCCTGGATCCTGGATAACATTTCTTATAGATTAACACGTGATTAAGAACACTTTACTAATGGGTATGACCTCCTTTTGCACCTGTAACAGCCTCCATTCTTCATAGATTCTACAAGATGTTGGTAACATTGCCTACTGATTATTGAAATCATTGTCATGGTTATGAAACCAGTTTGTGGTGACATTTGTTTTGTGAGCTTGTGCATGATCATGCTGGAGGTAGGCTTTAGAATATGGTCAATTATGGCCATGGAGGGTCTGGGTCATGGTTAGCAAAAAATACTCAAATAGGCTGTGGCATTCAAGCAATGATAGGTGTTAGGTGTCCAAGATCTAAAGAGACGTGTGCAAATTCCAGATCAGCTGTTAAAGAAATGCATAAAAACCTGCCCATCTGGCACCAACAATCATGTCACAGTCAAAAATTACTTTTTGAATTGTATGAGTGAGTAGTAGTACTGGTGTTTACCGATCTGAATTGTTTCCTCTAAACCTTTTTTTTTTTTTTTTGGTTTTTCTGCAGTGAACATGTAAATTATTGGTCCAGTTTCAATGTAGCTTTGAAACAGTCTGATGTTAAGGAATTGCCTAAGAACTATGCTTTTCTCACACTGTGTATTGTGCTTTGATTGTTATTTATTGGACGTAGCAAAAGAGACATATGCCTATCAGATGTGAATTACATAAAAATCAATTAAAATTATATTAATTTTGAATGTTATTTTACTAGGTCGGTTTGGGCACCTGGGTCTGGCCATTAATCTGATCACTTCAGATGATCGTTTCAATCTGAAGGCCATTGAGGACCAGCTAGTGACAGACATTAAGCCCATCCCAGGTAGCATTGACAAGAGCCTGTATGTGGCAGAGTTCCACTCCATCAACCATGAGGAAGAGGAAGAGAAGGACGCTGTACTCTGTGCATCTTAATTGGTAAGAGATTGAACTCCACAAGACAATTCGGTTGAATGTCCTTGTAGTGATTATTGTTTGATAATCTGTGTTGTAAAAGGAACATTTTATACATTCTTTGTATGAATACTAATTATTTACAGTTGAAATTCTTAAATGGTGGCAGACAGTACTTTAACAATAATATAAATATATTTATTATTTTTTTATTATTTTAATTAATAAAAGTAATCTAAAAACAGCAGTACAAAAAATATTGATTGATTTAAATATTAACTAATCCATCTTAATTGTTGTCTTTTGACAGGTTCACAGCTGGAGAATAGATGGATGCTTCTTGGCATTTTGCACATCTGTTGAACATGGGCACAAGGGTGAAGTCCCCTTTACTTCATTTGACCATTCTTACCAATTTGTCATTTCCTCTGTTGCACTGGCTCTGCAAAGCTATCAGACTGCTAACTGTTAAATACCACCATGCATGTCACTAGCACTGCTCTGAAAGATATTTTTAGGAATATTGTTTCTCCGGTATGTTACACTTTCCTGTCAAAATTTTGCTTTGTTACCAAATATGAAAGGGTACTTCAGTTCAGTATGGTCATGTATAAAACCTACCTCGGCAGCCCTGCCCCATAAATAAGTGCTAGTATAGTTGAAAGTGATTTTTGTATAGTTCCCCGCAAACTTATATGAGCACTTGTTGTACACAGTTATGCATAAACCTAAGTGCCTTTAGTGCTTTATGAACACTCAGTGGGACCCCAGTTCAGAATTAAGTCACCTGAATATATTTTTAAAAAGCACAAAATTAATCAGGTTTCTTTGAAATTTGCAAATTAGATTTTTTTTAACATGACATGCATTTCTAGAAGAATTTGTTGTATGTCTGAGCCAGCTTGTATTTTACCAGTTTACCAAATGGATTTTTTTTTTCGTTCATGTTAGTGTTTTGTTGTAATATTACAAACTGATAAGTGCTACTGTTAAAAAAAAAAAAAAAAGCACTCACCTGTGTGTAGTTCTCAAAGCTGTTTGATGCCAATCTGAGCCAATTCCAACCTTTCCTTTTCCTTGTTTGTGTTTAAACTTTTCCATCTTTCATGCATTGTGAGTAGAAGTTGTGCTTTTACTGACATGTAAAAGGGAGAGACCATCCAAACCTTTTGTTCCAGATGTCAGTGCCAGCATCTACACTGTCTCCTGTTCTTTGAAGAGAAATAAAGTATCCAGCATATTTTCCATATTTTCAGGCAGTTTATTTCTTCACTGCTTATTGTAAATTCTTCTAAAATGTACATTTCTTCATATACATGGAGTACCTAAAGCAATCTATAATATTGTGTTAATATTGTGATCTCCAACATTGAAATGCTAAAAGTGGACCGTTAAATGGTTACACATTTACAGTTGACATCAAAGATTCAAGGCACTCAGACGACATTGTATTTGCAGTCAGCCTACCTAAAAAACAAGCAGTCATTTCATACAATGGTCTACAGTGCAGGGTAGTGTATATTATATAAATTATACATTTGCTGCTTCCTCACCTGGAACATTTGATGAAAGGGTATGGTACAGATTAAGGCAGTGTCTCATACCATTTTCCCCATATCTGAAGTTATGAAGTTAACCATGTATGCTTAAACATTCCATTGTTTTGTCCTTCTAACTACACTACATCTAATTTTATCTAAACTAATCTAATCTAAACTTCATAGACTGTATAAATGCAGGAAAAGAAAATGAATGTTTATAGATTTTTGTAACAAAAAGTGGAAGACAACAAATATATAATAGCTGTTATAAACACTGCAGAATTGTACAATTAATGAATACATGGATTCTCTGTACAGGGAATTGTGTTATGTATAGCAACTGTTTATCAACACTCCATATTTTGTTTGTGCTATATATTCCTCTGGTAACACTGGACACTGATTTATATTTGTCCTATGAACACGCCTTCTCTTGTGTCTAATACATTTGTATAGATGTTTATATATCAAATGCTATGCTTTATAGTTTGTTGTTCAGTTGCTTATACAAAATGACTCTCCTTTCATCTGGCAAAGGCTGGTGAACTCATAACTCATGCTGAAATAGACACCTCTTCTTGACAGTTGAATAATTAAGGTGAATGAAGAAGAATGTTATGCTGATTTATCTGGAGTTACTGGGAAGAAGAGACTAAGAAGAAAACACTAAAAGTAAATAAGTGAACGCAAAAAAAAAACACCACCACACTACTGGCCTCTTGCGGCTAACAGGTTAAGTACCAAGATTCAATGATCAGAAGATGGTAGTAAAATGCAGCGTTTTTTGTGTAAATGACTGCATAATAATAATAATCATAATCGTCATCATATAAAAATGTATTTCTCTTTTTTTCTATTTATCTCACGTGGCTTAATAGTTAGGCTCTAGGTTACTGATCAGAAGCTCTGGGTTCAAGTTGCCACTTTTGGGCCCTTGAGAATGGCCACCTGTGCTGAATCATAGCTGACCTTGCGTTCTGGCCTCAGGTTCCAAACAAACTGGGATTTTGATGGTGGATAAAAAAAAAAAAATCAATGTGCTGTGACAAAGGCTGCATGTTATATTCATACAGTTGCAGAATTATAAAATATAATTAAATAATTTGGCAATAAATAAAGCTATGTCAGCATTTGAAACTTGGTTTGAAACTGGTTTAGAAAAAGATGTTCAGAAGCCGAAATAGTCATTTTGGGACCCGAAAGGAAATCTTGATCAAGATTTCTGTCTGGATTCCGAAACGTTTGTCTCAGACCGCGTTTTGAGCATTTACCACGCTCTTCAGTTGCATGCATTTAAGATTAATCTAGCTCTGATTCCGGTCTTTTTTTATGTGATATATCGAATTTAGATATTTAAATCAAGCGTCCTTGCGCAACATTTTAGGTCGTCCCTTTTTTTGTAAATTTTTTCCCGGTATTTTTTTTACAGGATTTACATTTATCGTTAAGCCTAAACATGTAAATTTCTATGTCTAGACATGCGCGAAATATTAATTTGTGGGAGTTCAGACTAAATGATGTGGTTTCCGGAGAAGCCCAGTATCCAATCAGAGAGACGGAATCGTTTAGTTTCCTGTTTATGTCCTAAATTCCAGTTCATTCATTAACCATCGTGTTTATAGTGAAGTTCAAAGAAGAAGTTACTTTTCTGTTTGTTTGTTTTTACTTCTCTCGTCGTTTTTTGCGTTCTCGTCATCGTAATCATGCAATCTTTGAGGTATGGCTTTAAACTGTGCTGTTACGTCTGTAGTGTTGGAACCTGTTGACGCTCGATTTCCCAAGAAATAATCTTAAAGCAGGAAGGGAGTGGTTTCTAAAATGCATTTAGCATAGATGTCCGTGAAAGATTCACATATGATCTGTTTCATAAACATTTTGTTCCAATAATAAAATATAATTAAATTAAAAAGATTAAAGATTATTTCCACCCCACAGGAACTTTTTTAGAACATGGTCGTCTGATGTAAAATTGGATGGCAAAACTGTATTGATTACTGGCGCTAATACCGGGATTGGCAAAGAGACTGCCATTGATTTGGCCAAAAGAGGTATGGTTAGTTCTATAATATCCTGGAGTGTTTTTCTTTAATAACATTTGAAGTTTATCAGCAGATGTAGTTTACCCAGTGGTGAAATATGTCGGTTTTAACCAATAAGTTGTGACTGACTCTGTTTCCAGGTATGCGTGTCATTATAGCCTGCAGAGATATGGGGAAGGCTGATGCAGCTCTGAAAGAGATCGTAGATGTTTCTGGGAATCAGAATGTTGTCTGCAAAAAACTTGACCTGGCTGACTCCAACTCCATCAGAGAATTTGCTCAGAATATCAATAGTGGTAAAACAACTATACATTAAGCTTGATCTGACAGCCCTAGTATTCTCTCTTAGTGTATGCATATCAAACAGTTTTGATTTAACACAAAATGCACCACCCCTAAACATTGGCACATCTAATATAGCGTCAAAACAAATTAAGGTGAAATATATTTTTCCCTATTTTTTTAGGTACTTATTTTCAAAAGCATTTGGTCTAGTAGTATATTGTCATGTGATAGCATACGTTTTTTTCTTTTTTGCTTTATTCTCTTGTGTAACCTATTTCTTAGCAGATGACTCATACCCAGCAATACTGTGGCAAGGGAATTGCCTGAATTCCAGATCTGATATAATCCTGGGGATTTTACTCAATTGTTATGCTATTACTTTCCATTCAAACATAATTAGATATAGTGCTTTTAACCACAGTCAAAAGTGATAAGAATAATTCAGGAGTCAGATGAGCAAACTGAAGGCAGAATTGGCAACATATGTTGCTTAATAACATTAAAAAGAAAATGTTGAAAGGAAATGATGATCAGAATGAGGAAGTAGGCTTCCGGTGGTTGACAGTGAATAATGTTACTAACAGAAGGCTGTAGTATCAAAATTTGAGATGCAGTTGATTTAAGTCTATCTGAAAACTCAGAACAATGTTCAGCATATCCAGATGAATGTGTGAATGTGAAAACCTGAACACGAATAATTCAGAAAAGGTCAAAATCACAAGCAGGGACTGACAGTCAAACTAATTTACAGCAAATTACAAATAGTAACCTTCAGGAGTTAAATAGGACATCATGAATCTGCATGTAGTAAGGAAAAAAGACTATAAATTATGTATAATAAACTAGAAAATTATCTAAAAAAAAAACTATCTAAAATAGATTGCTAAATTCAGTTTGGAAAGGACAGAATTGAAGACAATTTAAAGGAAGTACCTCCAGTAACAATTGTTTTGTGGTCACGCTTCCAGCAAGTTCCAGAGATGTGTAGAATCAAAGCCAACACTTCTAAAACTCCTTCCTTCCTTCTTTCCTAACTTCAATCTATCCATACATCCATACATACATATCTCTTAATTGAGATGGTGATGGTAGCATAGTCATAACAAACCCTGCTGGTATGACAGCACTAGCTTGAACCGCAAGATCTCCACCTTTTAAAATGGGGCCAGAGCTTTTAGGGCTTTATAATTCAGTAACAGTAATCAATTTGGAAGTTTATTACCAGCTGATATGTATTGATAAGATATTATTCTTTATTAATTTTGCTTAATTATCATTGTTTATTTGACTGACTCAAGCTTGTTTGGGGTTCAAGTTCAGCATCCAATCATAAAGACATTACAATGATCGATTTAGAGACAGAAGGAATGACCTAACTAGCTTCCCTTATATTAAAATGATACGTTTCCTAGTTTCTTAGATAAAGTGAGGTTACCCTAACCTTACTGCATGTCAAGGTATTGAAATTTGTAGTGCTACATTTTGCACTTCTGCTTTCAGATTAATTAACAAGCCATCATACTGTAGGGTTCTACTAAAATAGAACCCTTCTCTCTCTCTCTCTCTCTCTCTCTCTCGCTCTCTCTCTCACTCACACACACATGACATTTTATTGGCTACTTGAATTCCTAGTATACAACATACCTTTTAGAAGTTTCAAATAAGTATGATTTGCATGAGAATTGAATATCTGCTTAGAGTAATTCATGAAAATTAATATTTTTAAACATGACCTGAACAGATTATCTTTATAATCTTCCCCGTGCCAATAAACATAATGTTATAAAACATAAATTATATAAAGGACAAAAATACTAAGTAAAATGTTGTTCTGTTGTTATATTTCTTATCACATCTTACTGTTTCTTTCCCAAGAGGAGAAACAGCTCAATATCTTGATTAATAATGCTGGAGTGATGGCATGCCCGTATGCTAAAACAGCAGATGGATTTGAGATGCAAATCGGAGTCAACCATTTGGGTAGGTTTCATGGTAATGTATGTTTTTAAGCTTTACTATTTGGCATAAAATCAGCAAATATGTTGACACTCATAACACACATGCTTTTGTAGGTCACTTTCTCCTGACATTTCTATTAAGTGACCTGCTTAAAAGGTCTGCTCCGGCTCGGATCGTCACTGTGTCATCCATGGCTCATAAGTGGGGGACTATTAATTTGGATGACCTAAACAGTGAGAAGAGCTATGATAAATCCAAAGCTTACACCCAGAGCAAACTGGCCAATGTGCTCTTCACTCGCTGCTTAGCCAAAAAACTACAGGGTGAGTACCAAGACACGCTCATCATTGGAGTTCATTTGTAGCACATGCTAATTGCTACTGCTTGGCTTAGTCATGTCTGTTGCGTTCAACAGGTACAGGTGTGACAACTTATGTCCTTCATCCTGGTGTAGTTCAGACAGAACTGTGGAGACACTTGAATCGACCCCAACAGACAGCCATGTGGCTGATCAAACCTTTTACCAAAACATCAGTACAAGGAGCTCAAACCACTATTTACTGTGCAGTAGCTCCTGAGCTGGATACAGAGACTGGCAACTATTACAGGTAAGGCTAAAATTGACACATTTAACAGCATTCTGAGACTATAAACTTAACTCTGACTGCATCACTTTCCTGTCTTTGTTGCAGTGACTGTGCACCTGCAAGCTGCTGTAGTGCTGCTATGGATGATGATGTGGCACAGCGACTCTGGGACCTAAGCTGCCAGATGCTCAAGATAACATGGGACTAAATCTGCTGCCATTTAAATACCTAGAAAAGTGTTAACATATTCCACATTTCTTCATTTAATATAAAATGTTACTAAATACTAATACTAAAATTTCCAGTGTCAGATTCATGTCCAGGGACTTCACTGTGTATACACACACACACACACACACTACTGCCACTTGGGGGCATATTCCTTCCATTGTATTATTGTATCATGAGAGAGGACTATGTAAAGTTTTTTTTTTTTTTTTATAAGGAGATAACAATTACCATCTGTTTAGTAGGGGACCATATATTAGCTGGCTATCTTTGCACAGTGACAAAGACCTACACCTTCCTGAAATACTTAAACTAGCATTTATATTCCCTGTAGGTTTTATGTGTTTATTTAAATAAATAAATAAATAAATAAATAAATAAATAAACTGATCAGAGTTTTAGGTTGTTGGTATGCCAAGTCTGTAAC
>JAOTRN010000046.1:16968144-16979850 GCA_028566695.1 Bagroides melapterus | reverse complement strand
AATGGTTCACCAGCAGAGATTCCGTGCGAGTTGCTGGTATAAATAACTTTGGATTTGGAGGCACAAATGCACATGCAGTTGTAAAGCAATATCTTCAGACAAAATCACCAAAAGAATCTGTCAAGAAACAACACAACTTTTTCGTACTTTCTGCAGCATCTGAGAAATCACTGGCAAGGATGATAGAGGACACAGCAGAAAATGTCAATGCAATGAACATAACAGATCTACAAAGCCTGGCATATACTTCCAGCTGTAGGAGAAGTCACTGGAAACATATGTACAGGAAAGCATTTCACATATTATCTTTGACTGATTTGAAGGAGAAACTTATGCATGTACAAGGTAAAAAGAGTGTCCCAGCAAAGAAACATACAACACTAGTGTTTGTGTTTTGTGGAAATGGTGTTACTTACAGGGGTATGTGCAAACAGCTTCTAAAAGAAGAATCTACTTTTAGGGAGAAAGTGAGAGAGATTGATGATCTTTTCCAAAGATATATGAAAATTGGGCTAGTGGAAACCCTGGAGGGTGAGTCTGAACATGAGGTCAGTTTCTCTAAACCAGAAATGATTCAGCCTCTACTCTTTGCCATACAGGTTGCCATTGCTAATCTTCTAAAGCACTGGGGGATTAGACCAGATGCTGTTCTTGGACATTCTGTTGGAGAGGTTGCTGCAGCTCATTGTTCTGGTCTGTTGTCACTTGAGGATGCAGTAAAGGTGATCTACTATCGCAGTAGATTGCAGAGTAGAGTAACTGGGGGGAAAATGCTTGTTGTAAGCAACATGCCTGTATCAAATGTATTGAAAATCCTCCCTTCTTACTCTGGGAGGATTTGTTTGGCAGCACAAAACAGCCCTCAGTCATGCACACTTTCAGGAGAAGAAGATGCTATTGATCATTTGCACAAGTGCTTGAGCAATTCAGATGATGGCAAAAATTTGTTCCTGCATGTTTTGGATGTGCCTGCTGCTTATCATAGTCACATGATGGATCCCATTGTGGAAGAAGTAGAGAATAGTATAGGCCAATTACATGCTCAGGACATGGAGACAGAATTATTCTCAACAGTGACAGGAGACAAGGTGTGCCCAACAGATTTTGTTAACGGTAAATACTGGGCAAGAAATATCCGAGAACCAGTTGCTTTTGAGCAAGTGCTAAGATCAGTTAAACAGACAAAGACTGCAATATTTGTTGAGATTGGACCAAGAAGGGCTTTGCAAAGAAACATCATTGAGACTCTAGGGAGTGACACAGTGGTACTCTCCTCAGTGCAGCCAGAAAGAGATGTTGAGGCAATGCTGACTGTTGTATCCAAACTGTTTGAAGCAGGAGTCAATGTAGATTGGGACCAGTTCTATAAAGGCTATGAGATGGAACCAATTCCTTTTCCAAGGTATCAATTTGACAGTGTGAGGAAAGATGTACTTACTGAAGCAATCCTCTCGGGTGAAAGTAGTATCCATCCTGTAATTACACAGTTAAGTAAAAATGGCTTGGATTTCAGCTGTGACCTCTCCTCTGGGGCAGTGTCCTATCTGTATGATCATAAACATCAAGGTGTGGCCATTGTCCCTGGGGCATTTTATGTTGAATTAGGCTTAGCAGCAGTCATGACAAGTGTAAAACCAAAAATACCCCTAAGCTCTCTGCGGCTCAGTATAAAGTTTCACACTCCATGTGTTTTGTCAAAGAATGCACCTGATGTGAAAGTACGATTGGATCCAACTGAAAGAACAGCAGGTCATAGCTTTCAGTTCAAGGTGCACTCTTTGTCAGCAATCTACGCATCAGGAAAAATTGAGTCAACAGAGGCAAGGTTGCCTGAAGAATCATACATTTCTCTAAGCTGTGTTGCTAAAAGATGCCAGTCTGTTGTGAGTTCAGAGGAGTTCTATAAGAACCTATCTTTGGGTGGATTTCAGTATGGTCCAGTTTTCAAAAACAAGGGAAATGTTTATTATGGAGAGGAACTTGGAGAAACCTACTCCATTGTTACAGTTCCTGATGAAATATTGCCCCAAATGCATGACTACTACATTCATCCTATAGTCTTAGACTATCTTATGCAACTTATTCCTGTCACAGGAACATATCATTTCTTGGGAAGGCCTGGATTCCCTTCACAAATAGGCAGTCTAACTGTGTATGAACCATTGCAGAAGGAGATGGTTGTGTATTTGAGAGCAACAAATATGGGAAATGAGGAACTTGTCATTTGCGGTTGCTTGGCTGACAAAGATGGCAAGGTTTTGGTTGAACTTAAGAATGTAATCATTACATACCTAGGGAATCGCACTCGTGTAGTAGAGGAGTATTTTTATCACAACAGTTACAGCATAGTTTTAGAGAATGACAACTTCTCAACACCGAAATCAATGGTTTTTGCTGATCAGTTAGGAATTTCTTCAGGCTTACAACAATACTTAGACCCAGCATCAAAATACATTTCCTCTACACACACTAAAGTACTGCTAGAACATGGATTTGAAGGTTTACTTTCTGACCTGAACATCCAAAATGTCAATACAAACTTCCAGGAAGTGTTGTTCATGTGGAGTGATGCAGATTTAAAGTCACAGAAAGCAGAGAATGTGTTAGAATGTATGGCAAGTTGTTGTGAGATTTTCAGGAAAATTGTTGCAGGCCTGAAGTCAATGGATTTCCAAAACTCCATCAGGGTAGTAACCTATCGGTCAACAGGAAAAGCAATAGAGCAGATCAATCCTGGTTTTGTACTGTCTGGAATGACAAGAGCATGTGCAGCAGAATTGTCAGAACTCTCCTTTCAGTTGATAGACATTGATTCTATTAAAGACATTAAACCATTGGCTGAGATTATCAGATCATACCCTTGCAACAAATACCCAGAGCTCGTTGTGAAAAATGGCCAGATTCTTAAGCCTCAGATAATTCACACACCAATCTTAGATTGCTCACATCAAAGTGTCCACAAAACACAGAGTGAAAGCTTTATCTTGCAAACCTCGGACCCCTACAGAGTGAAAAGCCTGACAGCAGTTGTTTCTGATGAATCTAGTGAACCCATTCAAGGGAAAAATGTAGAAGTCCAGCTCTGTAAAATTTGCATGCACTCCTCAGACTATTTTCCAGTTAGTGTTTCTGACCTTAAATTTGGTCAGACACTGTACTGGAACAAACACACCTATCAGAACCACAAACTTTTAGCACTTGACTTCAGTGGAATTGTCACAGCTGTGGGAAGAGATGTAAAAGAAGTGAAAGTGGGAGACTATATAGTTTCCTGTTATCCTGTTGTTGCCTCTGGCAAAGTTGTTATTCCAGCAGATGCGTGCTACAAAACAAAGTGCCTTCCGTTTTTGAAGGACACTCCTTGTGTATCGTACATGATCCTTGCTTGGGAGATCTTACACTGTGCCCTACCTAAAGCCAAACACCAGAAGTTGTGCATTTTCTCAGTTATCTCAGACTCAGCTTTTGTAAAAGTCTTAACTTTCACAGCAGTCAAATCAGGATGGAGTGTTTCCATGGCTAAAAACACAGATCAACTGTCTTGTGATTTCAGTGAGATTGCAGCAATTGTGCTTCTGCCTCCATATGATGAAACTGTCATTACAAAAGCAAGTCAAATTACAAGTGTTAGAGACATTATTGTTGTTGCTGACAACAAGACAGACACCTGTGTCAGTCAGTTTGCTTTTAGAGGTCAGAACAATGAGGTTCATATGAAAATCCTTTTCACATCTAGCCTCATGCAAAAACAGTCAATTAGAGCACGGAAACTGCAGGTATTTCACTGGTTGAAAAGCATGCATTTGGACAGAAGAGTCGTGTATTTTGAAAAAAGCACAATTCAGAATTCAAAAAGAGAAATCACTCATTGCTTGCCTTCAGAATCATACTTCAGATGTCAAACCATGCCAATGGTGGTTTTGTGTCATGGCACCAAAGATGAACCTTCAGATATCATTCTGATGCCAAAAGACAAAAAGCTGTTCCAGAAGAATTCTGTTTACATTGTCACTGGAGGTCTATCAGGACTTGGATTTCAAACAGTGAAGTTCATTGCTCAGAGAGGTGGAGGGAATATTGTTATTCTGTCTAGGAGTGGTGCAAATAATCAAATAGAACAGGAGATAAATAACATAAAAAATCAGTGCCAGTGTTTAATCACAAGAATACAATGTGATGTTTCAGTCTCAGAGCAAGTTCACCAAGCGGTTGCTCAGATCAATAAACTGTTCCCATCCAAACCAATCAAAGGAGTGTTCCACAGTGCTGTGATCCTTCATGATGGACTAATTGAAAGCCTAAACAAATCCCACTTTGAGAAAGTCATGAGGCCAAAAGTGAATGGCGTAATTAACCTTCACAATGCCACCCAACACTGTGATCTGGATTATTTTGTATGTTACTCTTCTGTCTCAGCCTTCCTTGGCAATGCTTCACAGACAAACTACGCTTCTGCCAATTCATTTATGGATGCCTTCTGCCAGTATCGCAGGAACATTGGACTTTGTGGGCAGGCAATTAACTGGGGAGCATTAAATTTGGGTCTCTTGCTAAACCAACACCATTTCCAAAGATTTCTGGAATCCAAAGGAATGATGATCCTGGAAGTCACGGAAATTCATGATAGTCTTGAGCAGTGCCTTTTGATCAACAAACCTCAACAGGTTGTGTGCAAATTCCATTTCAAAAACATTAGATATAATGTTCTGTCTCAAAACAAATCCCTCACCATGAGGTTATCAGCCCTGGTAGAGGAAGAGCTCAAAAAGGCTAAAATGATCAACTCAAAACCTGAACAGACTAAGAGAATCTCTTCACCTAATGAATATATCAAATCATTGATAAGTGAGAATATTAACATTGAGCAAGATGAGCTGAGTGATGCTACTTGTCTGTCAGCACTGGGCATTGATTCCATGTCAGCCATGACACTGCAGAACCTCATCTTTCAAGATAAAGGAGTGAGTGTGCCTTTGGTGACACTCCTTGACCCCGAGAAGACACTGTCGGACTTGGTTAAAATACTGACGGAATTTGAAAATGGGGGAAATCAAGAGGGTAGCAATGACTTCCTCCCTATTGTGGAGATGACAGGATTTTAGTTCTTTTTACAGAAGGTGGTATGCATAAGCAAATGTTGATGTGCAGCTTACAGATTTAATTCAAATGCTGGTGTTGCTGTTAATTGTTATGAGGCACTCTCGATTTATATTCACTGTGATATCAAACTATTGTACATAAACTAACTAATGTTAATTTGTATGTTGATATTGCAGTTATGTTCTCTGCACAATGCTATGACTTATACTGTAAAATATATTGTATATTTAGAGGTTATGCTTTGGGTTATCAGTTAGCTATATACAATGGAAAATTGTATATAGTTGTATGTAGTTAATAGCTGGGAATTATACATTTTATATACTTTATGTCAAAACCTATGGCCATTTTTATTTACTAATGTATAATTCTTATATCATCTTATTAATAACTTTAAAACTCTGAACATGACATTGAGTAGTGTGTGTGTGTAATGGAATGCCCCACTCATTCACCAGGCTTTAACACCTTAAACTCTGAGGACCAACAGCAACACACAATCTTTCAATTACATATTACATTCTATTTGAATCTCTATTGTTATGAAATAACAAATTGAACTAATTTACATCCCCTAATCTTTTTATCTATATCCTATGACCAAAATGATTGGATGAACTGTTTCATTATATTCAGTTAAATTCATTTATTCTTTTATTTAATTATGCTGATTACTCTTGTAACTGCATTAACTGTATATTTTTGTTACTTTGTATTAACTTTGTATTTTAGTTTCTCAATAAATAAATTAAGTGAATTCTGTACTATTTAAAAAATACAGATTTGACTGTTGTGGCAAATGCTCACCATTTCCAAACTATTATTTCAATGCAATTTACTCTCATAAGTTGAGATTTCCTTCACATAAACAAACAAATAAACAAACAACAAAAATCAAGCAAACGAAACAAATCACATGAACATGATACTATTTTTAAGGTCCACTCTATCTCTGTCATAATTCAACAGTTCATTTCCATTAACTGTCTCAGACAGCTTTCTTCCTTTAAATATAAAAAGACAAATATATAACAAAATGAGTGATTTTTCATTCATCCTTTATTTTTTTCTTCTATTTTTTATTGTTTTAAAGGTCAAGGTAAAATTGGCTTGTAATAGATTTTAACATTTCTGTTCATAATTTTGTGTACCTTAGCTTCATATTTAAAATGAATTATTATTTCAGTTACGTTGATTCAGTGAAAAGCACAAAGATAGCGCCACACTTTTGAATAACAATCTGTAACTCCTACTTATTTTCCTAATTTGTTTTTTGCATAAATACTGTGCCTCATACATTTACTATGTATAATGCTGCTTTCATTTAATTTTATGCATACAAAGAAACAGCAACATTTTGAATTAGCATAATTTATTGTCATTTGGCTGTGTAAAATACATAGTATAGACATAACATAAGTCTGTACATATAACTTGTATAATCAAATAAAAAAACATACCAATATATATATGTATTATACATATTGATCCCATGCCAACATTATACATTTTTCAATAATTGATTAAATAATCAACATAGATTAAAGATACAAAGATTATATTTTCTTTATGTTGTTTGGTTTTTGTCACTGGTTTCTTTTAGAAGCACAGCCAATGAGTTCAGAGTGATGTTAGGATCTAGTAAAGAAGCAAGTGGAATATTCAGACCAGTATCCTGAAAAATTTGATTCTGCAATGTCATGGCCAGCATTGAATCCATGCCCAGTGCAGCAAGGCAGGTTTCAGCTTCAAACCCCTCTGTATCAACATTGCAAATGTCACTTACCATGCCTCTAATGTAATCGTCAAATGATGAGTGTAAATCCTTGCGGGACTCATTCACTGTTTTGACTTCAAATTCTTTCTCAATTAAGGCTGCTAGTCGGAATTTTAGAGAAGCATTCTGAGAGAGAACATTGTTCCTCAGGTTTCTGAAGTTGAATTTGCACACAACTTGCTGAGGCTTGTTTTCCAATAAGCAATGTTTTAAAGCTTCATGAATTTCTGGCACTTCCATTGTCATCAAACCTTTGGCTTCTAAGAATTTTTGATAGTCTGCTTTGTTGAACAGAAGACCTAATTTAAGAGGTCCCCAGTTGATGGTCTGTCCAGCAAGTCCGATGTTACGCCGGAAGTGGCACAAAGAGTCTAGAAATGAGTTGGCTGCTGCATAATTAGCCTGAGATGCATTGCCAATAAAAGAGGAGATGGATGAATAACATACAAAATAATCAACCTTGCTGTTTAAAGTAGCATAGTGAAGGTTCAGTGCACCACTAACCTTTGGACGCAATACTTTTTCAAAGGCAGACTTATTAAGTGTTTCAAGCAGGCCATCATGCAGCACAGCAGCACTGTGAAAAACTCCTTTAATTGGACAAGAAGGGAAATTTTGTCCAATGACAGTGACTGCTTCGATTACCTCATCTGATACAGACACATCACACTGGAGAGTGATTATTCTTACTCCATATCTCTTTTTAAGGTTGTTTATATGCAGCTGCGTCTCCTCAGATGGAGCACTCCTTGAGAGTGTAGCAATGCACTTTCCACCCCAGTGTGAAATAAACTTGACTGTTTCAAGACCCAATCCAGATAAACCACCTGAAACTATGTATACTGCAGTCTGTAAGAAGAGCTGCACTGGTGTGGGTTGTAGATATATCTCAGATCTACTGGCCATAGACCCAGTGTTTTCCAGAACAATCAATGACACCGTTTTAGAAGTGAAGTACGATCCAATATTTGCTGTTTCAGCTTGGGTAGAGTGGAAAACCTTGCTTTGTATGGATAAAAAATTCCCATCCAAGTGCATCATTTTTAGCCATCTGTGTACAACAGAACTCTGTGTTTTGAGATTCGATTTCTGAAAAATGTTGCACAATTTAACAAAGTGAAAGCACACATTCTCATTATCACTTGGAAGAATGCTTGTTGCAGGTTCATTGTTATTACAGACAAAGAAAATGTGCTCTGCCCTAGATTTACTGCTTAACTGTACCAAGCATGATTGGTCATAAGGAGGTATGAGAACAAAAACAGGACACTGATCTAAACATTGGCTAAGGGTATTCAATTCCATATCTGTAACAACATTCCATCCTGACTTGTTTGCCATGACGGTTAACACCTTCATCAGAGCAGAGTCTGCAGTTGTGGAGAAAATACACAATGTCTTGTTTTGTTTGACCTTAAGTATCGCACTGTGTAAAATCTCCCAAGCAAGTATAAAGTAAGACACACAAGGAGTGTCCATAAAAAACTGAAGCTTCTTTGTTTTATAGCAAGCATCCTCTGAAAGGATAACTTTTGAGGCTGCTACAGTGGGGTAACAGGAGACTATATGGTCTCCTACTTTCAGTTTCTTTACATCTTTTCCCACAGCTGTAACAGTCCCACTAAAGTCAAGAGCTAAAAGTTTGTGCATTTGAGATGTGCATTTGTTCCAATATAACGTCTGGCCAAATTTAAGGCCAGACAGACTGACTGGAAAATAGTCTGAGGAGTGCATGCAAATTTTACTAAGTTGGACCTCCACATTTTTTCCATCAATGAAATCAAGTACATCATTTGTTGGTATGGCTGACAAGCAAGCCATTTCATATGGGTTGGCTGTGTGTAGGGTGAAGCACCTAGTCCTTGGAGAGTTTACACCTTCGGGTATTTTATTAAGGGCTGTTCGTGTTATCACTGTTGATTGAACCTGCCCTTGACTTATCAAGACCTCTGGGTACTCATGGCTTTTATAGGAACAAATTACATAACCCAGTGCTTTTATGTCCTCACTTGACAGTGTGGCAAGATCTATCAACTGAAAGGAAATTTCCGACAACTCAGCAGCACAGGCCCTTGTCATGCCCGATAATACAAATCCTGGACTAATGTGATCAACAGTGCTTTCAGAGGACCTGTAAGTTATGACATGAAGAGTGCGCAAATGCTTGCACTTCCTTATATTCAAAACAATGTGACGGTAAAGCTCACAAATGTTAGCCAACTGCTCCAGAACTGTCTGAGTTTTAAGAAAACTGAGGTTTTGACAGGTCCAGATAAAGAGTATTTTCTCCATATCAGCTGAACTATGATCCAAGTGTAATAGAAAATCTGCAACTTGCAAAGAAGACAAACCAACCTCGGCAGGAGACAAAAATACCGACGATGGGTGTAAGTATGTCTTCAGTGCTTTGGCGATACCTAAAGTATCCTCAAAGACAACAGCTTTTGGTTTGCCCTGTATGCTGGTAATTGCAGGGACAGTGAATCTTTCATTATGAAAGAAGTAAAAGTCAGTAACTTTTGCACTGTCTCCAACAAGTGTGATTCTGACATCCCTCAGCTCAACCAGCGTGTGGCCTTTTCTGTCTGTGAAGCAACCACATACCTCAAAATATTCTGGCATCTCCTGAGTAAGCCTCATATATATGACCACTTCCTTACACAGAGGTGCAGATATCACCATGCTGCCAATTGCAGAGGGAAAGCCATGTCTAATAGTGCTGTTACTCAGGGCTAAAACAGAGGTCATCTGCAGAAAATAATCCAATACAACAGGATGCAAATAGTAATTGTATAACTGGTTTAGCAATTGATCTGGTATCATGACACGGGCTATTGCTTCTTTGAAATCCTCTCCATACTGGATGTCACCCAGCTGTTGAAAAATGGGCCCATACTCAAACCCTGCCTGGTTAAGCATAACATATACTTGTTCTCCTGGTATGATTGATGGACATCTCTTTGAAATAATGTCCAAGAGAATGACTGGATGCTCAGTCTCAGCTCGTTCTGCTATATAAGCAATGCTGCCTGATGCATGTGTTGTAGCAGAAGTCTGAATCTGAAACAAAGTCTTGCCCTCCTTTGGCTCAAGTTGCACTTTCACACAATGTGAGCTCTTGCTAAGAACAAATAAATTCTGAAAGTTTATTGTAAGCTGAAGTGAAGAAAGAGGTATCTTTGGGGTCATTGATTCAATTACAGAAGCCAATGCCAGTTCAGTGTACAGGGCACCTGGAGCAATGACTATACCATTGCTTTTGTGCTCCCAAATGTAAGGGGTGGCTTCTAATGACAGATTGCATTTGAACATTCTCTTATTACGCTTGTGGGGAATAATCAGGGGATGGGAGCAGAAGGCCATCACCTCATTACCTTGCCTTACTTCCTCAAAGTATACATCACTTTTACAACAATCAAACTGATAGACTGGGTATGAAGCTGGTAGTGACTGAAACCCATTATAGAAATTGCCCCAGTCTACATTGACCCCAAGCTCAAATAGCTTGTATACAACAGTTAGTAGTGCATCTTGATCTTTGTCTGGTTGGATTGATGAGAGCACCACTGTGTCATTTCCTAATGTCTCCACGATGTTCCTCTGCAGAGCCCTTCTTGGACCAATCTCAACAAAGATTATGTTCTTCCTGTTACTGGCCACTGCTCTTACTGCCTGTTCAAATACAACTGGATTTCTGATATTTCTTGCCCAGTAATCCCCAGTTACAAAATCTCCTGGACAACATATCCTTCCTGTGACTGTGGAAAACAAATCGCATTCCATTTCATGTTGATTTAATGACCCGATGCTGTCTCTAATTGGAGTCAGAACTGGATCCATCATATGACTGTGGTAGGCAGCAGGAACCTCCAAGACATGAAGGAACATATTCTTTGCTTTGAACGAATTCTTCAACATTTGGTGCACACTTTCAATGGCATCTTTCTCACCTGATAGCACGCATGACATAGGACTGTTCAAAGCAGCTAGACACACTTTCCCTGTGTATGCTGGAAGAATTTTCAAAATGTCTGACACAGTTATATTACCAACAACAAGCATCTTTCCTCCAGTGACTTTGCTTTGTAGAACACTCCGATAATAGATTACTTTCACTGCTTCCTCTAGAGACAAAAGCCCACAGCAATGGGCTGCAGCAACCTCTCCAACAGAGTGCCCAAGTACAGCAGTGGGTCTGATGCCCCAGTGCTTTAGCAAGTGAGCTGTGGCAACCTGGGTGGCAAAAAGGAGGGGCTGGACAATGTCTGGTTTTGAGAAATCATCGTTGTCAAAGCTGCTTGCTATCTTCTGTAAAATGCTTGTAGTTCTGTAATTCTGGAAGTAGTTTTCAACCTCTCTGATCTTTTCTCTGAAAACAGGCTCCTCTTTCAGGAGCTGCCTGCACATTCCTCTGTATGTAACCCCATTCCCACAGAAAACGAAGACTACCATAGGGTCTGGTTTAATAGCATCAAACTTGTTGTTTAGGTTAGTTTTCAGCTGTTCCTCCAAATCTGAAAGAGATGCTGTAACATACACTTTCCTATATTTGTGTTTCATGTGACTTCTTCGGCATGCTGATGTATACAAAAGAGTTGTTAGGTCAACTTTGCTTTCTGTGCTGATTCTTCGATAGGTGTCAGCAATACACATCTCAAGAGATTTACTTGTGGCAGCAGACAATGGGAACAATTTCCTTGAACCAATCCTTTCTAAGTTAGAGTACGTAGCATGCTTATATTCTTTGATGATAGCATGTGCATTAGTTCCTCCAAAACCAAAACTATTAATTCCAGCTACCCTTTCCATGGAACCTGTGCAATGCCATG
>JAOTRN010000046.1:16950729-16962183 GCA_028566695.1 Bagroides melapterus | reverse complement strand
TAAGTAAAACCAGATTTGTCCATACAACATAACTTATCATGATATAAAAACTTTTGGTATTTAATCCTGCAACTTTGCAACAAATTCTCAGACCCTTATCTTATTATTGAATTAATACTGATGTTCTGATGTTAAATTCTTAGTTAATATTTAATGAAATTGATGAATGAATGAAATGTAAAATTAAAGCTATACTTTGAAGACCGCATAAAAGATCAATCTGTTTGAATAAAATATTCAGCCGGTATGAGGTTACAATTGTTTTGCAAAGCAAAAGATATTTAAGCTGCAACTTGAGTTCATCCAGGACTATGGTCAAAAGAAAGTTTATTTTTTATTACCAGCAATGTGCTTTCATCAACGGTGCCACATGCTGTTACATTAGATCAAGGTTTAAAGGCTCTATTGAAAGACAGAGGTGTGTTTCTGTGGAATGAACATATCTGACTGTCATTCACGGCGGTCCTGCACTTATTTTTACTGTTTCACAGGACTTGTAACAGTGAAAAGCACATCAGATGGAGTCTAAAATCATGTCTTTCTGCACATACGGGCTAGTCAAGTATTTCTGACAGCAAGAGTAGCTGTTGTGCAAAAGTGGATATAAATAATAAATGCACTGTAACACATAAGCGGCAAAAAAGTTGAAAATGCAGGAATTTTTTAAAAAGCTGGTTTGGGAAACTACAACAGCCCAAATGGCTCCATCAAAGTATCTTTGAAACATTTGGAAAGTTTTCAAAATGAAAATTAAATAGAAATATTCCTCATTATATTATTTGTTTCTGCTGATAGTGGAAGAATTGAAATTACATTAGTGTCCTTCCTCATTCCATCAATTCTGTTTAACTGAATGCCTTTAGCTCTTTAGACATTCTTGAGGACATCATCATCTGGGGTCTAGAGATTTACCTTCCAGAACCATCTGAATTTCTTTTGCATTCAGAGTCTCATAAGTGAGCAGAGCATCTGCCAGTTTTTTATGCTCTTTGCTGTACGTCTTGAGGAGTTTCTTAGCACGCTCATATGAATCCTGATGGGAAAAAAAGAACAAGTACGGATCAGCATGTCATCTCTGTCAAACTCTTAGCATGATTTACTGAGTGACCATGAGAAAGGTACCTGTAGCAGCACCCTGATTTCCTGGTCAACTGCAGCTTGTGTTTCTGGGCTATGTTTGGACAGGTCAGAGTAGGTCATGACACCCAGCTGGAAAGGCAAAACAACTGATTCAGACTGACTGTTACACAATGAAATGAGAGTGGAAAAAGCTAAAGGATACAAACAACAACATTTATTTAAAGTCTAAACTATCAACGTGGCAATAAAATGGCACTTTATAACAAAAGAGTGCTATACCAATTACATGTTACCTATCACTACTACAGTCCACTTCCTACAATTAACAAGGCCTGCTTTATACTTGACAAAAGGTGAACACTGCACCACTGAGAGGGTTTACTGATAAGTGTGGTGTGCGGACATGGTTTGCTGCTCTGGCTTGTGTTCCTCCGGGGAACTTTCCTTGTGTGTGTTCATGGGCTGTGCATCAAACAGCCTTTAGGTGAATGCTGACAGCTTGGAGGGAGGTAGATCATGTTGCAAACCCAGAGACCCTCAGAGGAGATGGTGTAACCTTTCTTTGCTCAGGGTTTAAAGTAGCGTCTCAGATGCCCAGGTCAGAATTTTAAACAATAAAGCATAAACAAAAAAAAATCCAAATACAACAAAATTTTTCATAGTCTTCCACTATAGTTGTTCATGTTTCATGTTGGAATCTCAGAGACAATCACATTATTGTATGGTGCCTTTTTTTTTAATCCTATACAGAAATTTATAACTTGCTTTTGCATTTGCTGTCTCTGGTTTAATTCATGCAGCACTGCCCTCTAGTGTACATGCTGGCATTACATTTGAAGACCGACCCCTTTCTGCACATACCCTGACAGGCTGTAAATGTGCCCTATCATTGTACATATACATTTTCTCAACATTTTCCTTCTAGGGCTATAATTTAAACAAAACAGACAAAATAAACATTAAATGTTAGCTTGGATGAAGCTCTAATAATAAAGTATAGAAATCGTAGACCAACTATTCATAAATGTTCTCTTTGCTTTCAATAAAGTTCAGCATTTAAGTGTTTAAAAATTATGACTGGAATTAAAGTCTACTAGGTACTGATACATTAACAGAATCTTTGTAAACAGTAGAAAACAGAAATTCTTTCTTCATAAACAAGAAATACATTTTCAAAAAAGAGGAGAAACACAGTAAGTCCTAAAACTAAACATTTTATAAAATGCAAACAATTTAAGTATTAAATCAATAATCATACCTTGTCACTCATTCCAAAGCGTGTAACCATCATCTTTGCGATCTTAGTGGCTCCATCAAAATCACTTGATGCTCCTGTAAAGAATGAACAATACTTTAGCAGTGACCTAACTGAACATAAAAAAACAATTTGCCATCAGTAAATATGCTCACCTGTAGTGATGTTTTCATCCCCAAAGATGAGTTCCTCCGCCACTCGACCGCCCATACTGACATCCATCTGAGCCAAAAGCTGAGCGCGAGTCTCACTCCACCGATCATTTTCTGGGAGCATAGACACCTGAGGGCAAAAATAAATAAATAAATAAATAAATGCAGAATACTTCCCGTGAAATGATTTTAGCATTATAATAACAAAAAAGGCATCTTTATGATAATTACATGACCAAGGGTGGGTCCTCGTGGCATGATAGTAGCTTTATTTATGGGCATGGCGTCTTTAGTATAATATGCCACAATAGCGTGCCCAGATTCATGATATGCAGTGATCGTCTTGTTCTTCTTGTCGATCTCCACACTCTTGCGCTCTGGGCCTGGTGAGAAATTATCAGAACTCAATCCCTGGTCTATTGTGGGAGTCTGGACCTCCATCATAATACCTGTCCCATGTGCACACAGTGAGAAGACTTACCCATGAGGATCTTGTCTTTAGCAAACTCCAGTTCCTTCATTGTCACCATTTCCTTTCCGTCTACAGCAGCCTTTAGTGCAGCCTGATTCACCAAGTTCTCCAGCTCAGCTCCAGAGAAGCCCACTGTTCCCCTGGCAATAATTTCTGCATCTACATCTACAAAAATGCGAAAAAAAACCCCAAAACCCTTATTTAAGAAAGAAACAAACAAAAAATCCTTTTATGGAAATTTGTATTTTTCCACACTAATACTACAATATTTTCTCACCAGGGTCCACTTTGATTTTCTTCAAGTACCAGTTCAGTATCTCAGTGCGACCTTTTACGTCAGGTCGGGGAACTGTGACTTGCATGTCAAACCTCCCAGGTCTCACAAGAGCACTAAATATGTACACAGACACATGCACAAAGACACAAGAAAGATAAGCACAAGAAACGAGCAAAAGAAACGAGCCAAGGCACTAACAATAAATGGCTACACAGGTCATACTATACTCTCATTACATTTTTAATTCTTGGTTCATGAGGTGAGTTGGAGCTCTTGTATTAAAAAAAAAAAAAAAAAAAAAAACCCTTTCACAGTTTTTAAATATTACATGTGATTAAATGCATTCGGATGTTAGTGTACCAAATACATCAGAGGCTTATCACACTCAGAATGCTTTCCAAAATGTTTCTGAAATGCTCCCCTCGTGCAAAAAATATGCTTGGGTCTCAAAATCATGCTCACTTACTTGTCCAAAGCTTCTGCAAAATTTGTTGCCCCAATAACAATAACACCTTCATTTGGCTTAAACCTGAAATTAAAACACAATATATTAAAATAAATCAAATAAAATTAGGGCTTGGAAACATGCTTTCCTTTATAAATACTTTGACAATCGAACAAAATTCTAACCCATCCATTTCTGCCAGGAGCTGGTTAATGGTTTGACGTGAATATGGGTGCATGGGTGACTCTATCCGCTTTCCACCGACACTGTCCAACTCATCAATAAAGATGACACAAGGGGCATTAGCTTTTGCCTCTTCTGTAGGAAAAAGAAAATAAAAAGTACGATCTTATTTTATTTCCGTGAATAAACAAGACATTGGACAACAATAATATTCATAGACATAGGAATGGAACTGTACCATCCTAAAAGCACGTCATACTCACTGAATAGGTTTCTAATGCGACTTGCTCCAACACCCACAAACATCTCATCAAACTCAGATCCTGATGCATAGTAGAATGGCACGTCTGCCTCCCCTGCCACAGCTCTGGCAAGCAGAGTCTTTCCAGTACCAGGAGGACCAACCAGGAGGACACCTACAAGTATGATGTTCATTCAGTCAAAGCCTTCAAATAGAATGCATTCATTTTATTCACCAAGTGGTATATTTTTAATTATTATTATAGATCTATACCTTTGGGTAGCTTTCCACCAAGTGCAGTAAATTTCTGAGGATTCCTCAAGAACTCAACAATGTCCTGAAGCTCACTCTTTGCCTCCTCCACACCTTTCACATGCTCAAAGGTGACATTCTTCATCTGGACAGGATCCAGTGCAGCATCCAGACCAGACGTAGTACGGAATCGGACTGTTAAACAAAACAGAATGAGGAAAAGTTGGAATAAGCACTGATGAAACATATCATTACTGGACTTTTAAATAATTAATAGAAGGAGGTAACAAATGATAAACTGTCTGACAGTTATGTTATTTTATAGGGATGCTTCAGGTTGGAGTAATACAGCAATATGAGAACTGAGCTATTAGATAGGGGTAAAAACTTGGTGCATCTCATTTACAGTATTTATAACATTTTAAGTTTTAACATATTTCTTAAATGTCTAAATAATATCAGACATACTATGTGTACTGTAAATACCAGACATGACTCATTTTTAGTACGACTAAAGTTGTATCAGCTTGGCTGTATCAGAGGTCAGATTTTTTTTGATCAACTTTGTATAGGTTAATTATTTGGAGCAAGCAACACACTATGAGAACTGTAAGAAAACAGGTTTTGTGCCATGCATGAAAACACTGAGAAAGAGTAAGATGGGAAACAAACCAGTATCAGAAAACGAGCCTTTACCAGAGAGAAATGGGGTTCGTGACAAACCATAGATGCCAACAAGCAGGAGGACAAGCAAAATCAAACGAGTCCTCTTAAGTGAATCTGTCAGAAACAAAAGTATTTATTGTGAATTTTCATTTTGCACCTCACCTATACATGGCACAGAAAAATTGCATAATTACACAACAAAGAACAATTTCACTGTCAACAATGAAAAAGGTATTGTTAAGGGCAGTCTTTATAAATGCATTTTAACACTGGAAGTCAGCACTAAACTAAGTATTTAAGATATAAGCAAAGCATGATAAATGATCAGTAAGTACCTTGGGTCTTCTGAATTAAAACTTGAGATTTCATGAAACCCTCCGTGAAGCCAGTTTTAAAGGCATCAAGCTGATTCTCTGGAAGATTCCTTTGTCTCATTAACCGGTCAAGACTCTCTGTATTTCTCAGACTCTCAGCTTTATCCCTCATAAGAAGATTCTGCAAAGCAAGAGTAATGTAGAAAGAGACAACCAAGAGTACACAAAAAAAAAGAAAGTGTGTGTGAGAGAGACAGACACTCTTAGACTTTCACTAAACAATTATCACACATCATTCAATAATTCTGTAACACTACAGTCTGTCTTGTGTTATACTGCTTAATTACACACACCAAGGACTGCTTCCTAACCTTCATAAATAGTGGGATATAGCTCTTAGATTCTTCTAGACTTTCATAGCTGGATTGAAGGTGCCTGGTCTTGGTCCTCAGAGTCTTAAAACCTCGCCTTTGGACCCACACTTTACAGAGATAGACACACACACACACAAGAGCATTGTATGAAAAATGTAGAGTACAATGAAAAAGAACCGAGCACAACTAGGTCAAGTGTGTTGAAATACAGCAATGCGATTGACTTCCAGTGAATAACATTGGTTAAAATTTTGTGAATACGTTTATGTTCTCTGCATTTACTGTATGTTCTCACCTTGCAAGTGCTGAAGATCTGAGCAAAGACCCTGAAGAGGTCGGGCGTTTTGTCTATGGAATATTGGATAGCCAGCGAGTCCTGGCATACTCTGAGAGAAACCTGGTAAATCAAACAGTAAATACAAAAATTATTTTCTTGTCAAAATATAAAAAACAATCATGAATATCATGAACAAATAGCTGCCAGTGATTGTTTCAATAAAATTTTAAAGCCAAAGCAGCATCTGGAAAAAAAATCCCCACACTGGATTGTGGAACCTCTTACCATGTTTATTGTGAAAGAAGGAATCTGTAGAGGTGTGTGACGTTCTCCATTTTGAAGATCGAAGACAGACCCTAAGGTCAGAGGTCTCTTTGGGAACTGGTGTGGGCAGCAGCCTGTTTAACAGCTCAGTGACTCCACTTAGCCTCAGCTCTGAGATCCCCAGGTCTTTATGGATTTGAGTAAGCTGCATGATAGTCATTCAAATGTATGAAAATGTTTGGTGATAATTACAAGTTTATCTCTATGTATGTGATGACTTGTGCTTGTGCTTCAAGGTTCTGTTTAAAACAGTAAATAGAAAGTAAACATGGATGGCAGATAGCTAATCCTGTGCAAATATATGGTTCTTGGGCTGGCAACAAAGAATCTTTTCAAATGTAAATAAAATAAACAATCTTTTGCAGCTGGGTATCATATTGTTCCATATTATTAATTTTATATTTATTATGATAATAAGGGCTTCAAATAGCCCTTAATGGCTATTTTATGACACACATCACATTGTTGGTCCACTTTGCAAATCTAAAGACTATATATCACCTTTGGACATTTACACCTCTTCCTCAGAGCAACTTACAATGTGCAAACAAATACGCAAAGATAGCTAGCCTAAAAAAACAAGTTCTGAATTGCCCATATGTGGGTGTTTTTCTAGCAGCTTCCCCACACTGAAAAAGGTGGACCGCATATGTGAAATTTAAATATTGTCCTCTATGTAAATTGGAATCTAGAAACATATATAATATTGGATTGTAGAGTTATTATTCTCTGTGGTGTGCAAGGGCTGATATTAAATTAGGTAAAAGGAACATTTGTAGTGTTAGCGGGTTTGTATCGTGTTGACGTGTACCTGTCTGTCAGGGGTGTGGGTCAGTACGTCCTGATCAGCTGAAAGCTCTCTCTGTAGACTCTGAACTGCTGCGGTGGCAGTGGAGCTGGCTGACACTTTCAGGGAGTGCACAGCATTGATAACATGGCTCAGTGGCACAGTAACCTGATGCACAAATATAATAAAATGTTCAATAATTCAGACTACAATTCACCTGTACAAGATGATGGTTCTCAAAGTAGTGTTTGTGAAGCATATCCAGGGGGTTTGACATTTTATAACTTTGAAAACGAGGGCTTGTGATTTCCACCATTGGAACAAAGTTATTATAATTTTTATTTTGTTCCTGTAGTTATGTTAAACTGGCCATAACCTTAATACAGTAAACCAAAAAACAAGTAGGCTTGGGTAGAATTTTAATAAAATGTCGTATGTGAGTGGTAGGTTCTAATAAATATACAAAGCCGTTAGATATCGTTAGAAACATTTAAATAAGTGCTCCTAGTATTTGAATATTCAGTGAAAGATTTTAATAGCTAAAAAATACAGCAATGTCTGCCTAGCTTCAGGGGCATACACCCATCCCAAACAGTGACATTACTGATGTTAGTGATAATCAACTGGAAACAATCTGAAAGCACGTTGTCAGCCTAGCTAGTTAGTTAGTTTAAAAAAAACAAAAACATTAACTAGATATTCAATGTCTCCACACAACCCGTTAAACGCCACCAAATACAGAGAGCTATGTGTACTTACTTATAATTGTATATATAATATAGCATTAGTCAGAAATGTTATCTTAGCTAGCCGGCAACACCGGCGGATGTTGCTTAATTCATGACTAGCATGTCACACTAGGTGCACGGTGAACTTTGCTAACTTCACCGCAGCTAACCAGTGTTAAATAGATAGCCATTTGTAACCAAGAGTAATTCAATTTCATATTTGCTTTAAGTGCTTTGATTAAACCCCAACAATTTAATTACTTTTAAATGTCCCAATCTAATTAATCTACTTAGAAAATAACTCGCAAAACTCAGAGCAGCAGCTAGCTGACCATCACCTGACTTCACTGTTTTCACATATTCAGTCACTATACAACAGATAAAACACACAAAATCTCATACCTGAGGCTGGAAAGATGTGGTTAACGAGAACATTGTTTATACAAAGCGGAGAAGTTCTCCGAAACATTAAATGGAAATTCAATCCTCTGCCCTTTTGTTTTACCCTCTATGCTAGCTAGCTAGTGAAATACCCTCATCCAAGGTTGCCAGATCTGCGACACAAAAATAGCCAGTGAAAAATAAAGCCAGTTGATAGCACATGTAATCACCAAATATTGGAATTAGAATTAGAATTGTGCCATAGAATTTACATTACAGCACAATGTAATTCTTTTCTTCACATATTCCAACTGAGCAGCTTGGGGCCAGAGTTCAGGTATGATACAGTGCCCTTGGAGCAGGAGGGTTAAGAGCCTTGCTTAGGGGCCCAACAGCAGCTTGACAGTGCTGGGCTTGAACCCCAATCCTCCGATCAACAACCTAGAGCCTTAACCACTGCCACAGAAATATGGTAACGCTTCACGATTTTGCTAATATATTGTATTTTTTTACAGGGTGGCTTTGGACAATAAGAAACCATGCAGTTTCTTTAACTGAATTATTTCTTCAATTATTTTGTGTTACAGATATTAACATATGCTCAGTACACTGTCAGAAATAAAATTACTACATGTACTATTGCTGTCGCTGGACTGGTACTATCAAGGGAACATCCCTTTAGTGCGTACTGTATATTTTACGTTTTACCTGGAAACCTGAAAGTGTGCCTAAGGTAGTTGATCCCCTCTCCCCACACTTTAGATTAAATACTTTTTCTCCATGTAAATGATACACAATAAATGTACAAATGATGTAGCACCGATAGTATCACCCAGCACCTTTATTTCTATGAGCATTTTCGAGAATCAGAAAATTAAATATTCACACTGTAAATGAATGACACGTATATGTGCAAGTCTTATTACACAATTTATAGTTAGTTCACTACATTTTTTTTATCCTAACCACAATATTCAGCACATAGAGGAGTATTGATATAAAATATATTCTCTTTTGCATTTTAATACGTTCTGTTTATATACCTAAGCTGCCTAAGCAGTCGACAAATCCTGTCTCCCTATAGCTCACGTTACTAAAGCACGGCTGATCTGGCAACACCGGCTACTGTCTTCTTCCTTAGACCTCCCGTCAAAGCCACACTGCCATCTACTGGACATTAAGGCAGATGATCGCAAAACTCACTAGAGGTTCAAGCTATTCTTTTTTTTTTTTAATATATATTTCTTATTTTTTGTTAGAGTTTTCAGAAATCACACAGAAGCACACAATTGTACAGGAAGTCTGTGTAAGCTGCAGCATTACCATTCATTTCATTGGAACCAAGCGTCCCAAACCTGTTCTGACATGAAAAGGACCTCCGTCTCACTGAAAAACTTTAAGTTGAACTACACTACTATCTGTCCCCAGCCCTCCACACCCAGCAACAAAGCCTGATATCGCCAATGCTTGTGTGGCAGAATAATAATCTTAACCCTAAAATTAACCCAATGTCTCTATAACCTTAATTCAGTGATAGCTAGTTTGACTGCTGTCCTTTACAAAATATAATGACCATTTTTTTTTCATTTTATAAGATTTTATTATATTTTGTACATTTTATTTATTTTGTTTACAATTCCACATTCCTGCTAAATCAGAGCGAACCCCCTATCAGTTTGTCTAATAATGTTTACAGTACTGGCTCACTGGATATAAAACTAATCTGGATACTCAGGTAACACAAGCCTGAGTGAGTCCTCTTGACAACAAAAGAAAAAAAGACAAAAAACTAAGACTTAGTCTCTGCTTTAGTGGTTCCACCGTTTCAGTGTTTAATGCTAGCTGCAATTAAAACCTAATAATCTAGCAAACATCCCTGCATCTCTGAAACCACTTTCACACTCAATATCTGGGTTAATATTTAGGCCTTTTCTGGTATAATGATGTGTTTAAGTTAAAGTAATAAATAAAAATACATTTCTGAACAATTTGTGAGCATGTGGAGAGAATCTAAACAGTTAACCTTTCAACTAAATCTGACAAACATTTTAAACTGATTTACATCTGCAATTAGCATTCAATGACTGCATAAGCTGATTGAGTAACAAATTGTTTTAAAAAAAAGTGATTCCATAAAACAAAACATGACAAAAAGGACTTGATGGATAAAATTTAAATGAACAAAAATTGGCAGTGCTATATCCCACAACTGATCCCACATGATGGAAATTTCCTTCAAGAGTTTACAGATGAAATCAGAGCGGCCCATGACAGAAGTATGACCTGGAAATGCTTAGATGAAGTAAGTGCATAGCATTTCCAGACGATTGTACACATAAGACAGGAGCACTCACTGGGAGTTACTAAAAGTCTTTGCAGGATGCGATGCATAGAAACTCTTAGTATCTTTTAGCTCTTAAAAGCATGAATCTCCTTTTCACTGAATCCCTGCTGCTTGACCAGCCTGTAAAATGATAAGTCAAAAAAGATATGACAGATGCTTGAAGAACCTGACAAGAGATAAGTCTGTTTATTTTTCTGTTCATCTACTCTTCATGAAGAGGCTAGTGATTTCTAGGATTATGTATAATATATTCTTTACTAGTAATATAGTTCAGAAGCTTCATACACAAAAGATTAGAGACACAGTATACAATACTTACTGCACTGCCAGTTCAGTGAAACCAGTTGGCCCACACACACACACAAGGCATTTGGAGTCTCCGGGTCTTTCCAGGAATGCCTGCAGCATTGTAGCATCAATTCGTCCTCTTTTACCTGTCCATGAGCCCACAGGCTCTGAGAGAACGTATTCAACCTGAAATCTGTCAGAAGGCAGGCTTAGTAAATGTTAGTATGAGTGATGCATGCACAGCTTATTGGTTCTTATTTGAGGTCAGTAAATGGAACAAGCAACAAATCATGTTTATTGCAGAGTTATTATCTGGAATGAAAAGCCTTTACCTCTCTTCCTCTGCACATAGCTGCTCCAGCTGAGAGAACCACAGGATGTCTCTCTCTTGACGATTGAAGAACATCAGTTTGGTCTTCCTGAGAGAGAAATGACAACACGTCAATAAAGTGAATAACAAATATGGAGTTTATTCACTGAAATAAATAAAATGTCATTTTCAAATATGGAGGTTTGTTATTTTCTTATAATAAGGTAATATACAGGGTGGGCCAAAAGTAGGGTTACAGTTACTTCATAATGTTTAAGTGTTAACTGTAACCCTACTTTTGGCC
>JAOTRN010000046.1:16891216-16902008 GCA_028566695.1 Bagroides melapterus | reverse complement strand
TAGTAGTAGTAGTAGTAGTAGTAGTAGTAGTAGTAGTGTTGATGATCTTAGGCTATCGAATTTAATTTTGTAGGGTCCCACTTTTAAAAGCTGTGTCAGTATTGTGTAAGAGAAAGTGAGTAATTTGGGAATAAACATGCAGCACAGCTGTCAGTGTGATGCAGATGCAGTGAGAGGACAGAGCATGCTAAGAGAAGTGCGGAGGTGCAGTCTGTTCTCAGCCCTGACGCAATCCCCCATTGAAATGCAAATTTGCGAAAACAAACAAGGATCACAGCAAAGCTCCGATTCCCATTTTAATATTAACCAAATATACACTTCGGGTTTACACAACAGAAACAATCAAATCATTGCTGAAGCACAACTCAAACACAGACGGCATGCACATCCTCATTCACCTCCAAACTGTGTATGGCTATCCTGAAATATCCAGAACTGCGTCCGTTTTATACAACACTTCAGCTCATCTGTTAGTGTATTAACATCAACATGTCTGCTTTAAAAATGCCCGTATTAGAAAAATCTAATTATAATAATAAAATCAGACGGACACTTAAATGACATAATTTGGGGATATCACGTGCTTTTCGATGTCGACTGTATGATTTAGTGCTTATTCCCAACAAGCTCCTCGGATATAGATGCGTTTAAAAAAATGTGTTGGGCATTTGAGGAAAATTGGGCTTGACTTAAAGCGTCAAAGCTTTGAAGGTTTTATTCTTTTAAGCTTGACCTACCGCAGGGGAAAGAAAAACTAATCTGTAGTTTAAGATAATAACGAAATGAACTTTGTTAGGCAGAAGAAATTAGATCTCTTTACTCTCGCGGCTTGAAGAGTTTGTACCGAGCTAAGCGGCTTTCAAACAAAAGCGCTCGTTTGTGCTGATAAAAAAAGTAATCCACTGAAGCGCTCCACAAGAAACCTTTCAACTGCTTGTAGGGCGAGAAAATCACCTCCATCTTTCCAAAATTACAGACTCGACTGGAGACTTTCCAGCGGTGACCAAATCGCCTAATGCCAAGCTGGATGAAAACATGTCTTTTACCAATGCCCCGCTTAGGGATAGTTTTTTAAATGTCTGTGTTTTTACTAACAAATTAATTATTAGCAAATGTAATAATAATAATGATGATGATGATGATGATGATGGTGATAATAATAATAATAATAATAATAATAATAATAATAATAATAATAATAATAATAATAGTTCTTCTTCTTCTTCTTCTTCTTCTTATTATTATTATTATTATTATTATCATCATCATCATCATTTGAAGTATTAATATTCCATTCCGTAGAATAATTATATATATAAAATTATTAAATATATAATCATGAAAAAAGAGTAATATTTCAAAATAGTTAAAGGTATTTTTGCTTGCTATTTAGATACCTCAGGGAAATACTGTTGATGAAAAGTAAAAAAGGTTGACATTCCCACACCAGACCGTAAATAACGCGCGTAAGAAAACCTCCCACTTTCGTTCGTTGTCAAATAAAATTTTATGTTCATCGAAAAACGAATAACGAAGAACATTGTTGCTCAGGCTACTAGCAGCGTGCTATTACACTGACGAGGAGGAAGAGGAAGGTAAGAAAATGATGGCTAAATCGCATATGCTTTTTATGTCTGTCCACAGCCAACTGCGCAACTGATGGAGCTTTCCAGTGTGAAGGGAGGACAGCAGCTCACACCTTGGCCTGTCTAATGTTCACAAATGTTAAATGTCTTCATTTATAATCCCGTTTTATAGTTTTCAACTAACACTAAATATCTCCATGCAGGTAGTGCACTGGGATAACTGTTTGCTCAGGAGGAACCTGTGACATTATCAAAGTCTGCTTTCATAACAGAAAATTATTCAACACACGAACCTGTTGTTCACAATATGTAATCGATTTTATGTTCTTGTCTACTTATTTAAAAAAAAATGTATACAGACTGCCAATGTGTTTAAAATACACCTGAAACAAGCAAATAATAAATTGCACAATGAACAATGTTTATTAAAATCGCTACTAAAATACTAGACGAGATATTAAAGGTCCAGCACGAGCTTAAGCTGTCAACAACATGAACCGTGAAGAAAGACGGAGGTTTGCATTTTATAAGCTCCTTTCCAAAACTTTGAATGTATAAAGCTGACGATGGAGACTCTCCATGTAGAACCTCAGGATAAATGATCGCTTCAAGTCCTCATGTTCTTAGCTACTCCACCCGCATGTGAAAGTATTAAGGGTCAACAGCAACCCTGACGTCTCGACATTTCCCCACTAGAGCCACTATCAAAAGCCGCCTCACAGCTAACATTTCACTTTGATATGCGACTCCTGAAAGCATGAGTGCTGTGAGGGACTGGTCCGAACACTTCGCCACTTTTTTACATCCTCACGGCCAGGTTTATACAGGTCTGAAGCCTGTGGCTGGTGCTGGAAGTGTTTTGCAAAGCCGCATGTGCTGGAGAGAATCAGCGCTAATTGGCGCGGCGCTCCTTCACTCACGGCCCAAAGCTGAGAGAGAAGATTGACTAATCCCCTTTAGCATCTCCACGCCTGCCTGACTCTGAAAAGACTACATCTATATACATACAAAACCAGCACAGTCACTTATTTAAGTGCAAAACGCGACCCAAAAATAACCTATAGGGAATAATAATAATAATAATAATAATAATAATAATAGTAAAATAATAATAATAATAATAATAATAATAATAATAATAATAATAATAATAATAATAAGATGAGACATTTCAAAAGGGGACAGAATGTGCTGCTATAATGTATTATAATTAAATTACCACTATATCTATATTTTGAACAAATTAGCAACGCAAAGTAAACATTTATCAAGATTTGAATTAAGGGAAACTTCTGGAATTAAACAATATGGAATTAAAAATATAAAATAAATACACATAAAACTAAAAATAATTACACACACACACACACACACACACACACGCACGCACACGCACACACGTATATATAAGTGCAATAATAATAAAGTGCAGTTAAATAACAGTAACAGAAAGTGTAAGGCAACTGTTTAAGGTATGGTTTGATGATTATTGTTGTCTAACCTTCGGGAAACACCAGTCTCATTTTCAGGTAGCTGGTGGTTAGGCGGATGATGGACGCTTTATCGAGCTGAGATGTGATGGCGGAGGGCAGAGGCAGTAGCTTGGCCAGCTCATAAAATTCACTGTTCTCCTTCTCCCGCCGAGTCCGGGCCGCATTTTTCGACTTCTCTTTCATTATCTTCAGAGCTGCACGGTGCTCGACACCCCGCCAGTGTTTGGATCGCGCTTCCAGGAACCAATAGCAAAAAAATAATAAATAAAAAATACTAATCACACGCGCACACACACGCACACACAAGCTTTCACTTTAGCGGAGTTTGACCATCATCAGATCACTTGTACACGGAGCCTGGAGCTGGCCTTCTCTCAGATGGAGCGCGTCAGTCGCACACATTCCTCAACGTTTCCCAAAAAATGCTTAACGACTTTGGAGTGTCTTAAAAGCATAACAAAAAAACACTGAGACTTCATAGTGCATAAAATGAGCGCAGGCTTTGCTGAGGTTTATCCGTATTGAACAGCTTGTTTCTTCATTCGGCGCCGAATCCACTGGGGCCCTGCACTTCTTCATACAGGAATAACATCCATAATGAAAGCCGCGCGTCCCTGAAACAACACAAACATAACATTACAATTAAAACGAGCTTTTAAAAATTAATGCCATTTTAAGCACAACTATTCTGATACCACCTGGACAGTGATAGTGAATGGTTACATAGCTTAGAAGGATGTTACCGATTAACTTCATCGTGACACATTATTTAGAAAACACAGTTAAAGCAGTGTGCAGTGTGCACACGCGCGCGCACGCCCGCACGCACGCACACACACACACACACGCACATATTATACTGACAGCCACATTTAGAGAGAGTAAAACATGCCTGTTCACCTTTGCATTACAAACCAAACTTTGATTTTCTCTCGCACCCCATTGTACCATTCCACAACATATATCCAGACTCAGTCTCCAGTCGGGTTACAGCAGGGGAAATTCCAAAGCAAATGCAGGGAAAATGCAGGGATTTTTATCCACAGATTTCTGCTGGAAGGATGCGAGTGTCTTTAGTTTGGCTCCATGCACTATTCCAAACTCTCTAGTTGAGCCTCAGGAAAGCCCCGCCTCCTCTGTTGTCTTGCTGCCGCCCCTGCTCTCACTGGCCAGCTCGAGATCGAGCCTGCGCTCCTATTGGACAGTCGCATTTCGATGGCAGAAGTGAAATGTGGATTTGGGAGAAATGCTAACCTTTGACCCTTACAGATAACATAGAGCAACTAGTGCAATATATTTGGGTGTGTAGAATAGCCTATAGGCTACTATGTCAATATTAAGCCCTGAAATTTTACATAGCTTAAACCGTAAGAATATTTTCAGCACTACGTTTGAATATTTACGCAGAAAAATAAAGGCTTACATTAAATACTGCATTAAAATATTAATGCAGTAAAGTTTGAATAGGCTACCTCCAGTAACACCCTCTCACCTTTTATTAGTTTTAGATATTAATTTTTTTAGAGTAACTTAATCAAACCGTACTAGATTTATATTTTCAAAAACAAAAAAGGGCTTGTTAATTTATGAGGCTATTAAAATCAATTGAAAATTGTCTGTTTTATAAATAATAATAATAATAACAATTACAAATGATTTGTTTTCCGTGTTACGAGAACTAAGCTAAATGTACTTCATTAGAAATAAATGAGAGTAGGTTATACAGTATTTACAAACTCCAACATCCACGCTATTTCTTTAAAGTCTATTACGGCAAATAAATAAAACAAACAAGTCCTTGCAGACTAATTAACCGTTAACCAACCCAAAGAAATATATAAGGTTCTTGTAATTTCTGGTATTAAATGCGCATATTGGACGCTATATTATTAAAATAAAATCTTTGTTAGAGGCTATTTACGCATATAGTTGGAGTGAAATCTCGGAGTTTCAATGCGTAGAAACGAAGAATATATATTGTTCCTTATAAAAAAAAAGTGGTTACATGAAGGAGTATTTAATTTCTGCATTCTCCTCATGTCATCAATAGCCGTGTTTGAGGAGGGAGCTCAGAAGCAGTGATTATGTGAATAAACTGGAGCTTCCTCTCGTCCTCACCCGTGGTCTTTGTGCTGTTTCGATACGGATGGCTCCTTTAATAGGAAATCACCTGCAGGGAGCGAGCTCAGTAAATGAGGGCGGAAGCGCGCTGAGCACGAAGCACACCGCGCCGCTTTCACCTTTTCCTAAAGCCCGAATTTACTGCTAATTAAACGGCGTCGGCGGAGAAAGAGAACAAGTGAAAATAGCCCAAAATATAGAGGTGTTCAGAAGAGATTCGAAACATATCACTGTCGAGAACGAAAGAAAAAAAAAACATTGCAGAAAAACGTTGCAAAAAAACTACTTTTCAAGCGCGTCTTCGGACTTGAACATTTTAATTACGCGTAACGAGACAGTGGCATTTGCATTCATTACCACAAGACACCAAAACACAGCTTCCAATGGTGTAACATTGTAATTTCAAATTAAAATAAAACCTAACTCTCCTACACATGTTTGAAGATATTTAGTACATTAGACAAATGCGGTAATTAGAGTCTCCAAAAATGTCCTCTATGGCTCTAGACATGTCCCAGGATTAGCGTGTTTTTCTTATTTATTTATAATAATAATAATAATAATTATTATTATTATTATTATAATTATTATGCGACATATTAAACATGTTCACTTGCGCATGTGGAACTGTTCAGTACGCCACACAAACCTCACAGCAGGCAAGGATCATTAACGGCACGACTGAATTAAAGTAGCATTAGGCAAAGGCAGAGTGAGTCAGGCTATTAACACTGCGCAGAAGAAAAAGACCACAAAAGTTGCGCATTATTCCCAATTTTAATTTTAATTCAACCAATAGATCAATAAATATCAATCGATACAAAGTTAGACTGTAAATTCGTAAGATAAAGCAATTCTGAACAAATACAGTTTAAAAAAAATAGTGTTAGTGTGATGAGAAAGAGGTCGGTTATTATATACTGGAAATATGATGAGAATAATTTTAAAACCTGGCCCTGATGCACGACAGAGAGCAGGAGGATAATATGGAAGATTTTAATTGTGTGTAATAAACATGTTCTGTCCACTTAACATCAACATTCCAACAAACCCATGCACAAATAACATGAAAAATGGCTATGCATGGGGAAAAAAGAAAGAAAGTAAAACCATATGAACATCTGCTCAGTGTGTTATTTTGAAATGCAACAGAGAATAAGTCAAAAGATGACCATTAAACACATTCATCTGCATCAAATCCTTTTATTTTTCCTGAAGGCAAACAATATTTTCAAGAGGCAGACATTGTTTAGAAAAAAAAATAAATAAAGAATGTATGAACTGTTTGGTAGCTAAGCTGTGAAGAAACAAAACAACACATGTAAGTTCTTAAACCAATTTCATTTTACTTATACATGTGCTTTTTTCCCCAAGACTTACTGTAAACTTTGGCACCTGTATGTCCCTGAGGCTTTCTGGTGCAGGGTGTTGAGGACTGGTGGTGGCGGGGTAAAAGAGAGAGGGAGAGAGAGAGAGGGAGAGAGTGAGTGAGAGTTAGAGAGCGTGTGTGTGTGTGTTTGTGTGTGTGTGTGCGAGAGAGAGAAAGAGAGAGAAAATTTAACAAACCAGATGACAGTCTGCCTGAACCCAGACCTTCACAGAGGAGCATGTTTCACACACCTGCACAGAATTCCTAACCTCTCTCCTTCCAGCCTCTCTGAGCTTGCACACTTCACACACATACAAACAAACATGTGGCTCACACACTCAAGTCAACTAAGCAAGTGTTGTAATTCCACCATTCCATAATTCCATAATGTGCTCCAATGTTATCATATGTAGTAACAGTAATGCTATTACTATTAGAATCTTATTACTAATCAGCAATCAGACTCATACATTTCTTCATACATCCTTCAAGGCCACTTGGATCACCAACGTCTCATGCTGTCACATCTGTGTTGATCTCTACAGCATCCTCCTTGAAACACCTAGCCTGTCTTAGGCCAGGCTACTCTCACACACAAACACGGACATAGCCATTGTGTGTAGTATCACTGGAAAAGAGGTCACTTCATGTTCATTTTGCTCATGCCTTCAGTGACCTCGGCATTGACCTGGGCGGAGATGCTGGCAGGAATCACATTCAGGTGGATGTCGTACTGCTGATCCAAGCCCAGGTAGCTGTCGCTCATTAGATAGAGTGTGTAGATACACCTGCGGCACACAGAGGAATATTATACTACCATGCTGCCTGATAGGAGATGTCCTACAGCTCTGTGAATGTGTGAGCTTCACTTACTTCCCAGTCTGTTCGGGTGTGTAGAAGGCCACCGACATCACGTTCCTGTTGCGGACGTATCCCACTCGTTTGATGGCCAGAAGCTCCCTCTTGTCTACCTCACCCAGCACCAGGAACCAGCCCTCATCTTTGGGTTTGGGGAAACGTGGAGCCTGCGCCTTGCTGTCCTGCTTCCTCTGTGAGCATTCATAAAACTCAGTCAGGCAAACAGTTATTTAATAATTAATCAGCCAAAAGCAGCCAAATCAGGGTCCACGCTTAATTTTCTGTTATTTCCCTAAACCTTTCCTAACAGATGGAACGTCATCCGAAAATGAATCTCATCTTGCAAAAATAAGGCCTTACGTCTCCATTTGCTAGATTATATTTCTCACTGAGCTGGAAAGGATGGATACAGCTGGACAAATTTGTGTGTAAGCTCATAACAAAACACAGAGGCCAAAGCGATTAAATGATAAACAACATAAACAGAAGTTTTGTCATGACATGTGTTTATGTAAGCTCACTCTACCATGCACTCAGATACATCATTCTGTCTGCATGACTGTTCCAAACTACAACTAGGTCTATGAATGGATGCTTAAATGGGGGGATTATTAATGGCTAGAATGCTGCCACATATTTTAGTCCTGCAATGGCTAAATATCTGATATCAGTGGATTAACAGCAAAACCTTAGACATCTACAGAACTGACGTCAACCATTTTCTCATTTTCAGGCGTTTTCTATCACTGCTAATCTAACCTGTTAATGTCCCAGTCTTCCAACATGTGTGGGAAACATGCAAAATGTAAACCACGTCATGGAGGCTGAAATGTGTGTGTGGGTGTGTGTTCTCACTCTTTGTCGTCCTGCGTTGAGACGCTGCATGGACACTTGGAGCACATATTCCTGGTCAGCGTGAACTGGCAGCCAGCTGCTTTGCTCCCTGATGTTGGTTACACTGGTGGACAGAACACGCTCGGTCTGTTCCTCACAGCCTTCCCACCAGCCCTTCACCCTCAAACTGACCTCCAACACGGGCAAGTGACTTAGAAAAGCCCATGTCTAATAGATGGGGAGAGACAATCAGAGATAAATAGGGATGATGAAGCTTATACCACAGTGTAGTTAAAATCTCAGATCTGATTGGTCAACTGATGCTGATCAGTCTTCTATAACAGCAGCTCTGAGAGCCGCACCAGCTAGAATCCAAATCACAGGTTTACAGTAATTCTCTCATTTATAGAAAAATTGTTAACTCACAGGGACTTCAGTGAAAGATGATCTACATAATCTAAGAATAATAATACTAATAAATGGATTAAATAACTGTTGATATGGTGAAGCTTTCTGTAAGTATATGCTTTTTTCATTTATGGAAAGAGGTTTGAGAATCAGCATCTACACTCAAAGTCTACAGGAAAAAAGAGTTTGTGCTCAGCAGATTCTCCGCAGTAACATGACAAGATGCATTTTTTTGCTGTATCAAGAGAGGAAAAAAGATGTTTTGTGAGGAATCAATGATCCATGTTTATAGCTGCTATAAAATCTTGTAAGTGGAAGTTCCATGGGATTAAATGTATATATATATTTAACTTATTTTTTATCCATATATATATATATATATATATGGATAAAAACCAATATTGTTCATTATTAAATAAAATCAAAATTGCAAACTCTGGCAAATTGCTGGGCATAAAAAGTATAAAACACTTTTATGTTATTAGGAGATCGGAGGATTATATTCTCACTAGAGCATGCCCTGTCATGTTTTATTCTTCATTTAACAAGCGATCTTGCCAGAAGCACAACTGAGGCCTACAGCTACACGAGCTAGTTTCTGATAAAATAACAAAACCGCTAATTCATTTCCATGTACAACATAACAAGCGCATGGCAAAAAAAAAAAAAAAAAAAATATATCACATTCCTGTCAGCTATGCTTTATGTGCTTATGCTAGCAGCAAAATGAGGACGGAGTGGTATAATATAATATTAAGAACATGTGCAGTGCGTGCATGTATGAGTGACAGGCTGATAGAGAATGACAGAGCTCGGCTGCTGCAGCTCCGTGAGTATTAGAGCCATGAAAGGGGGGAAAAACAGCACAGATTCACCCTGCCAAAGCTATTTATGCGAGGATTACATTTCCTCAGCGAATGAGACGAGAACGCGGCGGTGCATGTGCTTATTTAATTAGCAGGGCCGAGGCTGCTGGGGGTGTGTTGTGGAAGGTGGGGGGTGGCTGGAATACTGATGGGGAATGGGCGCTGGGCTCGCCGCTCTGCCCGGACGCTCTCATTACCGTCGCAATTAGCACTTAGATTGGAGCGCTAAACCCTCTCATTTGGGAGGTAATTGGGGATCCTGGTGCTACCTGAGACCACCGTGACCGTCTGCTGCTTTCTGCAAATCACATGTTTGTGAGTGTGTATGTGTGCTCTCTGAGGTGTGTGTATGCCATTCTTAGCGTTACAAGAGACAAGATTTGTCTTAAATCCTACAATCTCTTAAGATGCTGTCCATCATTTTACTGACAATAAAATCTTTGCAGTATTACCCCTTTCTAAATGTTGCATTATATCCCACTGAACATGTTATTTTTGAGTTCAGTCATGTGTGCAATAGTGTGTTACCTGAGTGATCTGTTGGGGCTCAAACTCCTCCTTCACCATGGCTGTAAAAATCCCCTCTCTTCCATCACAGGCAGCTATGAGCTCAGGAAGTCCGTCGATTGGGCCTTGATAACCTTCGGTTCCACCCTTCCCACCTTTGGAACTCCATTTCCTGTTGTAAACAGTGAGGAAAAAAGGCTGAGATGAGCTCTTCCTGCTGTCTCAGCATGGCAGGACAGCCAGCATTCCCTTATCCACGTCTTACCATTTTTATTGTCTTTCTACAAAATTACACTTCACAATGGGACGTAACCACACTGCAATGAATTATACGGGGAAAGGAAAATCCGGTGCCACCCACAGCTTGTGTGTATGTGTGTGAGGGAGAGAAAAAGGTGCACTGGGGCTGTGTTTGAGGCCGTCCAGAGGACAGTGCTGGCAGATAAGCAATGCTAATGGTGTTTGCAGAGTTTGAACAGAGGTGGTAGAAGGATTAGGCATGACACCATGCGACCGAGCTATAATCAAAGCACCACAGGTGAGAGGCACCCTTCTCAAGACACTGCTGACAGGAAGTGAACAGTCTCTACTCTCAGACATGAACAGGATGCACACAATACTGTGAGTAATGATAAATTCCACACATTCAAATTTATATTATAATATATCACATTATAATTTATATGGCCAGAGAGGACCTGAAGAATACAAGGTGACAGTTTTTTTTTATTAACCAACAGCAAGTCTTTA
>JAOTRN010000046.1:16862161-16872515 GCA_028566695.1 Bagroides melapterus | reverse complement strand
AAGAAAGATGGAGTGAGCAGCTGGCTGTGTGCCTGACTGTGTGGCCCATCTGGGTAATTACAGCTCGTCATTGTCTCCTGTCCCAGAGTCCTGCTCTCCCACAAGTGGCACAGGCCTGGGTGCGTGTGTGCACATATTTAAAGGGCTGGATAATGGATTGGTCAGGTAATGCTGTGACCCAGTCCAAACAGCAGCAGGCAGATTTATAGACAGCCTTTGCCCCCCTCCTGCCACTAACTGTCAAACAACGTTTACATAACTGCTGCTGCCCGTCCTGATACATTAGGTTGTGAATTCAGCAACACACAAGCGCCTGCATACACACACAGTGTGTGGTGGAAGCCAGACTGTTTGAACATGATGGAGTGTTACTGACTGTATATTAGTACCATGGAGTTGGAATGTCAATGAAAAAAAAACTGCAATGACAGTTATTTCATAAATAATAAATAACACAAACACTTAACAAAACTTAAGTAAATGAATGGTTGTTACTTGCGCTACGCAGCTCACCTGTCCGATGCCCAGCCAGTCTGCGAGGTCTCGCGCGTTGGCGAGTGCTGTGGATAACCCGACCACTCGCACAGGCTTGGAGGTATGTGATGAGATGAAATTTGTCCTCGATACAATGACCTCCAGAACAGGTCCCCTGTCCTCCCCTGTGCACAAACAAAATGTTCACTTCAAAAGAAATAAATAATAATAATAAAAAGCTGCATGGCTTTGAAGAATTCCAGTATTAAATCAAGCACAATAAATAAATAAATAAAATTCACAAACAAAAAAAATTCTATTGATACAGAAACAGTTTGTTTTATTACATTCTAAAAGCAGAAGATGGTCAGATCTGTGTGTGTATTTACCGAGCAGGTGGATTTCATCAATAATAAGAATGGCCACTTTCTGAACGTAGCTGCGGTTCTGCCAGCTGCGGCTGACTCCATCCCACTTCTCTGGAGTGGTGACAATCAAATCAGCTTGCGCTATGGCTCGCATGTCCGGAGTCACGTCACCCGTCAGCTCTACCACCCTAAAGTCAGGCACAGGAAAAAGAAAAAAAAAAACAGACACAGAGCAGATGTATAAAGAACAGAACAGAATGATCATCAGGTATATCAGTCTACAAATAACTGTCTCATAACTCACTTCCGCCCAAGCTTCTCCTCTATCCGGACTTTCCAGTCTTCAATTCTCTCCCTGACCAGGGCTTTAAGAGGAGCAATGTACACCACCTATAAAACACAGACGTATGGCAAAAGAATCATGTCAAAGATAGCAATTTCTCTGATATGTATCATGAAGTACAGTGTATATATAATATAATATTTACTCTCCCAATGTCAGTCACAATATTTGAACATCCTGTATTAACATTTCTGGCTCAATCTCAAGTTAAATAGTCTAGAATTAGAAAATGCAATTAAGAAACAGGAATAAGTAAACGAGTAAATAGGAAAAATAGCTCTAAGTGTAAAAGTGTGATGAGGAAGACTAAGTAAACACTTACAGTAAACAAATACATGTCTTATAGCTGATAATAACACTACAATAATTGAATACAAATCAAAGCTTGCTCATAACTTACAGAAAGTCTTACAGTAACTATGTCTCCATGTCTTGGAGGACAAAGTAGAATACAAAGATTTGGACATTTGGAATAACTGGTTAATAGTCCATATTTTTAGTTATTTAATTCATATGCTAATAGTGGGGTAACTAATGAAACAATTAACTCCAGAAAAAAATAAACTCTGTGTCTGCAGTTAGCTCCAAAATTACGGGAACCCTTAGTAAAGATAGGTATAAAAGAAAAAACCATTAAGAAAAATGTCTGAACGTCTAAATCAGAGGTGTCCAATCTTATCCAGAAAGTGTTGGTGTGGGTGCAGGTTTTCATTCCAAACAGGTATAAGCCACAGCCGAGTGTACTGAAAGCCAATGCCACCATGACAAAAACGAAATGATAGCTAGGTAACAGTTTACCATTGTGCTCAAAATATATGATCAAATCTATTCACATTTCCCTCAATGAATAAAAACAAAGAGATCAATTTGTACAGATAAAGGAACTGACTGTAATGTTTGTATTTGCAAGTACAAAGGATACAATCAGGACACGATGCACGCTGTATCTATAGATTCAGGTGTGTTAAAGGTGCAGTGTGAGGATGCCACATACGGTGTTAAGACTCCATACCCAAACCTGTCTCTGTTTATCAAAGTATATGCTGTAACAATAAACTTTTTTGACTGCTGTCAGAACATATGCATCGTAAAAGCTGCTGTCAGAACGTGTTTTTGCTGATATTACCAACCTTTTTTGATTTCACTGACATTATTAAAGTAAACCTTAAGATTCACACATCATCCTCAAGAATAGCTATACGTAGAAGATTCCTGTGAGCTGACAATTAGCAAACAAAGCTTGTTATGACATTGTGGAGATGAATTAGTTATGCGTGTGTTGATGTACGTGTGGAATGTATATTTGGAAAGATCTCTCGCGTACTTTCAGTGTCAGGTTAATCCTTCGAGACATATTCCATAACTTTTTTTCATCTACTTAAATCAACAATGCTGATTGTTCTGGTGTTGATACACTCACAAACACAGACAAATGACAGAAATAAATGTTACAGGAAACACAGACCTTTGCAGTAGGGTATTTGTTGAAAACTCTGAAGATAGCCATCTCTGCGGCGATAGTTTTTCCGGAGCCGGTCGGTGCTCCGAGCAGCACGTTGGTGTCAGTGTGGTACAGTGTGTGGAAGATTTGCGTCTGAATGGGATTGTAATGGGTGAACTTATATAGACTCTCATACTCCCTGTTGCCCAGCGCTGTCACAGGCAGTGGCTGTAGGTCCAGGAGCTCTGTACATAGTGTATAGAAAGTTAGTGAATGTAGAAATGTACTGTTTATATCTGTAGGACTGTGTGTATCTGTGTATCTATGATACACACCTGTGTGTGGCGGGTGTCTTTCTGGTAGAATAAGGTGCTGGAAGTTGATGATACACACGGCCTCAGAACCCAGCCAGTGGTCTGACACAGCACGGATGTAGTACTGTGATGGCATGGGCTCAAAGATCGGGATGGTGAACACCACCTGCTGAGGCTCATCGCTCACCACCTGAGAGAGAAAGAGAGAGAAAACTAAATGAGAATTATATATGTCATTACTTAGGCTCTGAAACAGTGGGTTGCATCATTAAGGTGAGTCAACATTATTCAATGAGGTCACAACGATTACAAAACTCTATTTCATGCTATGCAAATTTTCAAATTGTCAATATAGTAGTATTTCTACACTGACGTTTATTAAAATGAATATTACAGTATTCCCAAAAAATCGCACCAGCTTTAACAATTTAAAGTGAATTCAATTATATTTATGTAGCGCTTTTAACAACACACATACATTTAGTGTACATTTAGATCTATAATGACCAAGCTAGAGGTGACAGGGACAAGAAAAATAACCCTTGAGAAGACATGAAGACGAACCAGACCTAACAGGAAAACTAACCTCTTCTAGGTGCCACGGAATAGTAATGAGATGATCTACACTGTGAAATGACTGTGATTCTGTGCGCTCAATCGAGAACTGACTGCATAAATGTTACTGAGCTTCATTAAGTTTTTTTAGTTTTCATTTTCACCAACACACAACAGCCCTAATACAACTGACTATGTATATCACATAAATCAGTGCTGCTGTACATTCTCTCTGACTCTGACTATACTATCTAGCTTCAAATCTTAATTTTACCTCAACACTAAGTTAAGAAGTTCATTAGTTCGTTGATGTTGACGAACCCTCCATTTAATGACGTTTTTTTCCCCCATTCAGATGAAATGCCCTGAGAACCTCTACTCACCTGAGAATTTTCTGTACTCTTAAACGCTTTGAATCTCTCTCCAGAACAATAGGAGAGAGGATATCAGATAACTGTATTAGTAAAACAGTCATTGTAGTTATTGTATTTTTTCTGCAAATTTAAATAGAGATTAGAGAAGTAGTCTACTGCTCTATTCAGGTAGCAGTTGTATACTGTACTTACACACCTCCAACCAGGAAAAATCAAAGAAAACAAAATTCTTAGTTTGGAGTTTTTCTTAATGCAGGGACTGATGTCAAATAAACAAGGTTGTGCATAACAAATAAACAAAGCTATACTATAGCTTATTTTTAAATGAGTTACTGATGTACATACACAAGTCAATATCAGATACATTCGCTTGGCTGAAGCTATAACTTTGTCTTTACACATCATTGTTTTGAGGAACGAAATATACATCACAGTTTGCTTGCTAAGAAACACATTTAAGGTGTCCAGGTTTATTCCTTCCATATATATATATATATATGTAAAGTTGTGAACAACTTGTCTTGTCATATCATAAAATCTATTCTCTGGTCTTTCAACGCTAACGTGGTGTCATGCAGCAAAACCATGAATTTAGTCTAAATATATACTGACTGCAGGAAAAAAAAAAAAATGTGAGTAAAATAATAGCATACAGTTGTAGAAAATAAAAAAAGTAGTGTGTGATCAATGTGATCCCCAATGTGCACCCTACAGAAACTAGGTGAGATTTAATCCTGGGCAGACGTGGATCAACTGATAGGATTAAAGAGTAAAATATAATTGTAGATGATTTTGTGTATACTAACCTGTTTCTTCTGAAGGAGGAAATACTCTGAGTGATAAATATGGTTGTTGATGGGATCCTCCACCCATAGCCACCACGGCTCTCCAACCGAGCCGTGCACCTGAGGGACGGACAAATAATGTCATCAGCTTTGGGGAAAAAAAAAAAAATGTCAGCAATATGACAGTATTTTTTTCACTGGGATCTGAGAGCATTTCTGTAGAAAGAGTTAGTGTGACTGCGTGTGTGTGTTGTCTTCCTGCACAGAAACAGTCCGGCATGAGTTGAATGAAAATATTGTAAACGTACAGAACCCTGTAACGAGTTTGTGGATGATATCCATCCATTTGGGAAGAATTACAAGTGTCTGAATAAAAAAAAAAAAAAAAAAAACACTCTTAGAATCCCAGAGTACATTCAGCAAACGGAGTGCTTTGTGTCTGAAGAGGTTTGCAGAGCTGCTGTGTGTACGTTTGCACTGGGATCACCGCTAAGCTTAGGGTGTTCTGTTACAACTCTCCCAAGAGCCAAGCATGCACCGCTAATCAGACACAAGCGTTCATCTTCCTGATTCAGTCATCCCTTCTCAATGGTGCTACAAAGGCCTCCTATTCTAGCTGGGGCTCCACTAAAGCTGCGCACTAATCTGGTCCTAATCCTCTCCTGGGCCTTTCTATCAGTTCCTGCAGCGAGAGAGTGTAAGTCATGTTGAAAATAAGCAGGTATGGATATGGCATGGAGTTAAGTTGTGGTGATTGATTAGACAGATCCACACTGCTTAATATGAAAATATCGGTCTGCAATTTCAACAGACTGCCTCAGACCGAGCGCTCACGTGGGAGACGGACAGTGCTAGCAGTGTGAATATTCTTGCTTGGAAAATGTCAGAAGAATTGAGAATCATGACACAAATCCACTTCCAAGTTAACAGACTGTATTCTCAGGGTGAAAAGGAAAGTGAGAGAAAGTAAGATCTACGACAGCACTATTAAGAGGTCTGAGCGGGTCAGATGGACAGTTTGCGAGTGTGAAAAAGACTCAGGAGACTCTGAACTCACAGGAGAAGTGAAGTCCTGAACAGCTGCTATTTAATGAAGTGTGTTTGTTTTCAAAAGCAACAGACTCGCAGCAGCGGGATTCACATGTACGTCTGGAGTCGGCCAAGAGACGAGAGTTCAGCGTGCCACACGGACGGTGCACGTGCACATGCTGTTCCCTTCTAGTCGCTTTTTTGCAATAGAGAACTATGACATTATGACAGCTAGTCAACAGTTTCTGATTAATGCTGTTAGAGGAGAGAGTTCGATGTTAGAGTGAAGAACACTGAAGAAGTGAAAATTAAAGAGAGTAAAGTGCAAATAAAGCAAGCAATATAAATATGACGGCTGTTGTGTGAGAGGAAAAGATTCAGTCATGGCATTGTGTCACGTTTCATTGAAAGAAACTTTATACTGTTGTAAACTTTTATTATTCCACTTTAACGTATTACAGCAAACGTAATTTAATTGTTATAACTTACGATTTAGTCACCATCAACACTCATCATTCATCATCATCTCGTTTCTCTCTTGAAGATGGCAAATAAGACACAGCTTTCAGAGAACCCAGAAAACACAAAGCACTTTCTCCTGAAGGTATCGTTACACACAATGACACCTGAGACAATCACACTCCTTATCAGTGTATGGAAATAAAAGCAGTCATATGCTTCACATGATCTAAGCTTATACTTTTTTTTAAATAATAATAAAATAAGTCTTTACAAATTTGGGAAATAACGTAACAAAAACATGTCATCTATCAGCTGCAGTCTAACCTCCTGTACTATTCCAGGTCAGGGAAATGATGTCGTATTTGTGGTGCAGCGTTACACCTGTCTTTGTGCTACTATATCTTTTATTCGTTGAAAATATCAATACATTTAACATACTGCTCACTCATAATTTCAACAATCAGACAAATAATTCCTCCCCCAGTCAAAGACATAGGCTGTAGGCTGACTGGAATCTCAATATTCAACCATGAATGTGTGTGTGTGTGTTTGTGCCATGTGACAGACTGGCATCCTGTCCATAGTGTACCCTGTACTGTGCCCAGAGTCTCCTGGGTTAGACTCCAGGTTCCCCCTTAACCCCATTAGGATAAGCAGTCCAGAGAACAGAGGTACAGAGAGTACAGAGAACAGAGGGATGGAAGAAGAGTCCAGATGCTGGCCATTGAGCTGAAGAAAGCTTCTATACGGTGTAGGAGTCAAACTACAGCACAAGAAGGACATACAGGGTCCATCTGGGGCTCACTACCTCTCTCTCTTTCTCTCTCTCTCTCCCTCCCACTTTTGCCCCCTCCTTTCCCACTCCACAGAACAATAGCAGCAGGTTTCAGCCATTCAAGCCCCTGTGATCTTACACACAGGACAGGAATGGACAGATTAGGCTTCTCTTAAGCTTCTCTAAGCCAGGATGTGTGTGTGTTCTTTCGTGCAAATAAAGCACAGATAAGATTCTGCAACAATTATGTTTTGGATATCAGTACATAGAGCATCGTTCAGTACAGAAGTGCAAAGCATTAAAGTATTGTTTTAATAATTCTTTAATAGTTGCTGTCATTTTAATGACAGTTCTTAGTTAATCACTAGAAACTCATTTCAACAGACAGAAAAAATAGCTAAAGTACCACATAGCTAATCATTATCAACTGTGGAATACAAAACATGCTGAATCACATAACCTTGTGTGTGTGTGTGTGTGTGTGTGTGTGTGTGTGTGTGTTACAAGGTTATCTACTTGCCTCTTTGTGGAATAATGTCAAAGACAAAGGAGCCATTATTTTCCATCTAGGCTGTGGTTGCTATAGTTACCTGGTCATTCCACCTGAAGTCGGGGGTGATGGTGAGGCGCACGCGCAGTACGGTTCGTGTGATCGGCTGAATGGTAGCGTCCATCAGAATGGCAGGAAGCTGGTGGACACACTGCTTCACCTTCAAGCCGATATTCACGTGGTGTAACATGTGACCTGTTGCCAGAAACACACCCAAGTCTCTCTCGTACGCTTTATAAGAAACAGCACAGGTCAGAAATCATCACTCATGTTTTTTTCACACTTGTCCCCAACACTAAAGGATCATTATTTCTACACAGAATTTCACAGAATTCCTCCTGAAGTGCAGATTGCCTGGAATTTTATACAAAACTGTTGTGTGTGAAAGCCTCAAAAAAAATGGGTGATGTTAGGTTTTGTAACTCACTGTTTATTTACACAGTGTTTATGTATTTAATTAGTGTTTCTTTCCATTTCCTTCAAAAGTGCCTGCTCAGACAGATAATAGGATTCTTTTGGTTTTTATGAGTCACTTGAGCTGAATATCATGTCCTCTCTCTCTATATGTGTTTTATCTGCCCACTACACAACACCCTTCAACAAGCAACGAGTGGAAGTAGTCACGCAATCTGATGGCCAAACCCTGAATGAGTGAGTGAATCAATTTCACACGTGGTTGCTGGACTAACTACAGTTCACCTAAAGAGAATCCCAGAGCAACATTTTCAGGTGACGCTGTGAACACTTCTCACTGCTCTTACTGCAACTCTTATAACACTCACAAAAAAAAAAGTGGGGGAGGGATCAGAGGAAAAAAGAGGGTGGGGACAAATCCCCAAGCGCATCGAGATCGTACAAACCGATCGAGTCCACTCACCTATCTCATCTTTGCGCATATCTCTAAGCTTGTCCATTGTGAGATTCTTCTCCTCCAGCCTGGACAGTACAGTGGGAGGCAACGTGGTGAACTGGCGCAGGGGGTGTGCCCATCCCCACAGACGCTTATCAATGACCTTGCATAGATTGAGCAGCCTGTAGGTCATGGCTGGCCAGCGCTTCCTCAGAGCGATCTCAAACAGAGCCCTCATGATACGTGCGGCATTCTAAACACAAAACACAAACAACCAGCTTACTACAATATAATATGCAAATCAAGTGTCCTGGATGAAGAAGACAAAACAGGGGTTTACATGAAACTTTAGTTCTATAACAAATCATACATACTGTACATCCACTCATGACTTAAGGTTTATTGTTATGTAGAAAGTTTATATAGAGCTGCTCTATAAATAAGATATACTGTACAGTCAGACAGAAAGTGTGTGGAGTATATATTTCTGGTCTGACTGATTGGATCGATAAGCCAGGCCAGCTGTTGCATGTACAGTACGTGTGGGTGTGTGTGTGTGGGTGGGCATATGTGTCGGGGATCCAGATGTTCATCCGCCACCAAGCTCCTGCTTAAACTTTTAGCAGTCGCTAAATATGATAAGGACGTTAAACACTCCGATCAAATCATCGTATGGTCTTCGGATAAACCCTGGCTAGTAAAGTCACAGATTTTGTATTCGGTACTATAACATCTGGATGATGCGCTTTAATGCATCAGAGATCATACAGTTTATAAAACAATTTAGAGTGAGGAAAACACCTGAGAAACTTTTTACTATCTGTGAGATTTATAACATACCATGGTAACATTTTTTAAGCATCTATGTTTAGCACTGGTACTTAAGGTTATCTGCATCTGTGTGCATAAAACACACAAAAAGTTATCAAAGAGGTTCAAAAATAAACTTGCAATTAATTCAGTGTGGTTTTACTGTACCAGAGCAACTCGTGATTATTTGCAAAAACATTGTGGAACAAAAGCCTACAGAACATTTGGTGAGATGAGAAACAGAAATTTTTGAGAAATAAGGGCCAACGCAGGAAATTCCAAGGGCTAAGAGTTCATAATTAGCATTCCACCAATTATTGTGATGATTCAATGTGCAGTAATGTCTGTTCAGAAAGTTCAGGCACTGGACACATGTTAAATGAGGCTGTCTATTTATTACTGGATATCAACTCACATTTAGAAGCTATTTCATTCATTAATCTACAACATGTTCCTCTTTCGTATCCTCCCTCACAGGATCCATGTCTTGCCCGTGTGAGTGTGGGTGCAATCGCAGGAAGAAACATCAGGGAGAACCTGGATTTAAAATTAGATATTTAGTCAACGGTGACGGCTTTTGCAGGATCTCCGGCAGTTCAGCTGAAATCAGCCGAATTAGGAGCAAAGAGGGAATTTGCTTGAACTATTTCAACTATTCGGCCACATGGAACCAGTTAACAGTGCGTAGAGCTGGAGAGATGGCTTCAGCAGAGGATGTGAAAACGTAGAATGGGAAGCAGACACGCTACACAAAGGCTTCTCAATTACTGCTAATGCCTCCATGCAAAGATTTTTGTCAAAACAAATATGTTCGATCAGATCATAGATCATGTTAACTGTTAATCTAACCCCAGTCCTGACGGAGAGTTCATGCAAATGTAAAGAAAATACTTGGGGTCTGTATTTGTCACCAGAGCTTTTAGGTGTGCTTAATTTAATATCTTAGCTAAAAAAAAAAAATCACAACAATTACTTGAAGAAAATATATTTATATATAATAATACATCACTCTGACAGTTTATGTACTGAACATGAGGCAGAAATACAGGGAAGTCAATCTACACAGGAAATCATTCACACACACATTTACTCATTCATTCACACACTCATTCACGCACACTCAATCACACATACATTCACACACTCATTCACACATATTGTACATTCACACACTCATTCACACACACTCACATTCACCAATACATTCACACACTCATTCACACA
>JAOTRN010000046.1:16756311-16767722 GCA_028566695.1 Bagroides melapterus | reverse complement strand
AGAGAGAGAGAGAGAGAGAGAGAGAGAGAGAGAGAGAGAGAGAGAGAGAGAGAGAGAGAGAGTGAGTGAGTGAGTGATGGAGAGAGATCATACGGTTACCTCTGCAGTCTCAGTTCCTTTGGGTCAAAATAAAAAAACCCTTCTGACAGTTCCCCTTCGTCTCCTCGCTTCTCTCGCTTCCTCTCCCTTTTCTCCTCCCGACGGTAGAGTTTCATCATCTGCCTCTCCTGCTCAGACTGAATGGTCACCTGACAGCCATATGTGGGTTTCGCAGACTCCACATTTTTCAGCATCCCATCTGCAAAACAAAAAAAAAGTACTTCAAAACACAGTAGGAAATCATGCAATTAATAATTCTCGTCTGAAGCACCGTCTCAGTTTGTTTTTTTTAATCATCTGTCTAGCAAAAATAACGTGTAAATAAGATATTACTTACTCCGTAGTAACAATGTAATAACACCATCCTAGCAGTGAGAGAGATAAGAATGAAAGTAAATGCAGCAGGCAGTAAAGCTGAAAGCAGGAGCTTCAATTGTTCATTCTGAATCAGATAACTGTGTGTAAATGTTAATATTCGTTAGAGAACAGATCATTCCGGTCTGATCAGTAGTGTAGCGTCCCACGTGTGCTTATGTATTTCCTAGAACCACACTAGGACTCGTGTGGGACATCACCAGCGTACAAGACAGGTCGTACTTTTCAGGAATATTAAAGTCAAACCTTTGATATTCAACATGAAAGTTGAAGAGGAAGCAGGGATGACAAGTTTACCCTAAAGCACCTTGAACTGGAATGAACAAATCAACCAGAGTTACAAGGAGAGATGTGCTAGAAAGTGAGTGCAGCTTCATAGAAATGTTTCAAATAAACAGAGCATTTGACCATACTGAATCCAAAATGTCACTTCATCTATATTATTTAACTTACTGTTGTATAAAACATTATGACGTGTAATTGTGAGGTTCTACTGAATATCAGCACGGCTGGGATTAGCTGTAGCTGTTGAAATATTCACTGAAACAGAAATAACTTCTCTTTACCAGTTCCTCTGGAGGTTAGGGTCATGTGACATCACAACACGCATTCAGCCGAACCCTCTTCACGTCACGTGTCGTACATGAATGTAGCTGTCATAGAAAGTAATTAAGTGTGTTTTCACCTGGAGTAGTATAAAAAAGAATCCAGGGCTCGCAATTTCACTAATTCAAGTAAACTTTTGAGAAGAAAATAAAAACCTAAAATCATTCTTAAAAACTATTTTTTTAAATTAATAGTGGTTTCTCTCAGACATGTCAAAATAATAAAAAAAAAAAACAACAACAACTCAGGACTGCTGCTGGTACGCTTTTGGTTGACGGACTGTCATCAACCCAGCAGTGAAACTCAGCTGTGCTTGTTACAGTCGTCAAGCCCCGCACATACTACCCAATGTTTACCGGCTGAATTCTACTCTGCTTTCAAATCGCTCCTTTTAAATATTCATAACATCAGCTGTGCATCAAAATGTAGAAACCTGTCGGAAAACTCTTGATCGATATGATCCCCGACAGCCAGATGGTCCGATCAGCCCGAGTCCTCGAAGTGTCACAGGAAATGTTGTGTGTGCGCGACACCAACCCGCACCAGTTCCACATCTGTCCAGATGTCTCATCTCTGACCTGGCTGATCTACCCGAACACATTCCAGTACTACAATGTTAATTATACGCAGGCCTTCGATTAATTGACACCGCTAGCTCGTACCTGTTCACTATGACATCTTCTGTCTCATCCGCTTTAAATCACACTCATTCGTTCCCCGAGTGTTCAGAGCCTTGATACACGTCAACAGATCCGACCAGCTAGAAATATAATAAAGCCACTTCATATCAGACAGAAACAAACACTGAACCTACACTAAAGAGACTGAAAACAGTTAGATAGTTTTTAATATAGTTTTTTCCTTCTAGACAAACGAATTTTGCGAGAAAGGAACATATCCAAAAATATCCGACAATAACAGGATTGGTGAGAGTGTGAAATTACCCAGGTCTGCGAGCAGGAAAGCCCACTTATTTTCTATTAAATTAGCCAAACGTCAGTGATATGTTGACACTGCTCGAATGGAAAGCCTGGAAGGAATAATCCGTAATCTCATTGACGCTCTGGGAGACGCAGGTGAAGCAGTCTGGCCCCAAGACAGTAAGAAAAAACTACAGCAACCCAGCAATCTGCTGTAATGGGAGAAGGAGAGATATGAAATATAACCCAGTCAACAATATTGCTGCAATATCAGCAGCACAACCACAAAACACATGAATAGGACACAAATTCACAGAGAACACTGAAGTAAACGTTGATGAAAGAAAGCCATTACGTCGTGGGTGTTACGGTACAGTAGGATGACGATACATCATGAAAACCATCTAAAGTACGAAGGTTGTTATAGTGCTAGATCAAGTTTACATTACAAAAACACCTTCTAGGACACATCACAACGAGCTCCCAGGTGACGAACTCGGAAAAACATTCGTCCTATTCTCAGCAAACAGCCAACTCCAAATCCTGATGATCCCACACAATATCCAAGAGAGCAGAATATTCCATGCTGTCTGGACAGGAGGGATGATGATACGTTCTCCCCTGTCAGTAAGAGTGACACGAGCTACACTGTGGGCATCTGTGAGCTCAGGTATGAGTAAGAGGATGGATAGCGATTTCCTGCGAGTCTGTTCAGCTGGGCTTTGAGAGAAGCGTACGAGAAGATTGACTTCATGAGTCTCAGAGGAAACGCGTCTTCACGTTCGCCCTCACCGGCTGGTACATGATGCGTGATGGGGGGGAAAACTAGCTAGTGGGTGAGATTTGGGAAAAAATTGGAACAAAAAACAGGATTTATTTAACAAAAATCATTATTGAATCAATTACCGTATATATTAGCGTATATACCGTATATATTAGTGTATATACAGTATATCTTAGTGTATATACAGTTTATCTTATAGAAGGCTCAAGGGTTTAACCCTCTGGTGTCTGAGGGTGTTTTGGAGCCCTGGAGAAGTTTGTGCTTTTTTCAGTTGCTTCTAAACAGACAAATGGCTAAAGTCTGATATCACTGGATTCAGCACAAACTGGGCTACAATAACACGAGCAGCACGGATGTACATGATTGTATTTTTGAGAAAGCGACGTTTACGCATGGTTAGTGGAAAAACTAAAATTATGATGTCACTGAAATAAGGCCATAAAACATATATAGAACATTTGTTCACAAGACTTTTGAGAACAGGATCTTGTAGCCTAGAGTTTTTTCTTCGTAATGACATGAAGTTTATATACCCTCAGAAACCAATATATTGATTTAAATTTTGAAAGACACTTTTTTTGCTCTGGGTTACTGGTCAGGGTCAGGGGTTCATGTGCCCAGCAAACCCAAGCTAGCCAGTGCTGGTGATGTATGATATCTGACTGTGAGTTCTGACCACAGTCTCATAACAAGCTGGGTTATGCTTATAAAAAAAAAAAAATCATAGCACTGTAAAGTAAATAAAGGAAAAATATATATATATAACATAATATAATACAATATATATTATAATATATAATGTATAATTTCACAATTTTTCGGTAAAGCAAAATAAATAAATAAATAAATGGGAAAAAAAAGTAAATAAATAAATAAATAAATAATTCCAGCACTGTGGGGATTAGAAGTCCATCATGAATATTAGAAAATGAATCCTCATTCCTCAGAAGGTTAATCAGACTGCATCATGACAGGTGTCCATGCACCTTCTTGTAGAAACTGAAGAAGGACTGATGAGGGGATATAAAATACTTAATAATAATCTGTGGCTAGACGATAATAAGCAATAGTAAGAGAATTTGAAATAAAAGAAATTGTAAATATGAGAAGTATTATTTTCTGTTGAACTGCTGGAGGAAGAAAGGGAAAAATATGATCCACCTTCTGAACCAACTTGACTGCATCTATGAATAAAAGGCTAACAGCCTGGACATGTAATCTGCTTGAACAGGACAAGTGGCCTCAAGACTTGTTCCAACTTGTGACTTAACATTTGCCATAAAGATAAAATTTGAGATATCTCATTTATAACAGGTAAGTGCCAAAGGTTTAATTACGCAGAAAGTGCAGCGAGATCACACACGCCAGGTATGGCATTATATAAAAGGCTGAATTAAAAGAACCCGATCAATCTGATTCAGAAAGCGCAGGAGCTCATTCATTTAGCCAAAACAAAGGGCCAACCCAGGCTCCAGGAAAACTGCTCTGTCATGCTGCAAGCTAACAGGCTTTGACTTACGAATGAACTGAGGGTTTCATCAGAATTCATTAAGTAACCTCCCTGTTCTGCTGTCATATCAACACAACAGTGAGATGACCTAATTAATAATAATTTATACAAGCACATATTGAGAGCTGGAATATGCTTATTGAAATAGCACACACCAGCTGTGCAGCTTGTTGGTTTATTATTTAACAAAATGGTTAATTATCCAGACTACTGAGGAAAACTGCATCTTTACATGCTGTTCTCAGCCTGGCTATAAACAGCTGTGTGCCTCCAAGTGACCCAAAGCTATTAGTTTATTACTGTGAGCATAATTCCCGCTACATTATCCAGGCTTCCCTACATATCGCTATTATGTTCACTGTTAGACTCATTGATGTGATACTAATGAACTAATGACTTTATAAATGGAACAGACTTGTGCTCTGGTATAAATAGTGCCTATATATCCAGTTCTGTTTTTTGTTTAAATACAAAAATAGACTATATGCATTTTGATTTGCCATAGATCTTATTAAATTCTAACTCATTACATTCATATCACAGACCAATCAGTCAGAATTTTTGTCTAAAATAAATTTTTGTGGCCTATTCCATTGTATGCACACAAAGCTCCACCCAATTTACACTAAACTCCACCCCTTCCCACCTGATGTACACAAAGCGCCGCCCCATTCCACACCATGTATACAAAACTCCACCCCTCACCACACCATTTACATAACACCCCACCCCTTTCCACCATTTGTACATAAGTCTCCACCCCTTTCCAACCTATGAACACAAAACCCCACCCTCATTCCACCGTACGTACACAAAACTCCACCCCTTCCCACCCCAGGTGCACAAAACCCAACCCCATCCCACTCCAGGTGCACGAACCCCCCACCCCTTCCCACCCATGTACACGAAACCCCCATCCCATTCCACCTTATGTACACAACGCTCCACTTCTTCCCTCCCCATGTAAACAAAGCTCCACCCTATAACCTATCCTAGGTTTCTTTCTTATTTGTATTAGGGTTCATAAGCTGATTCTTTATGAGTATAAGCTCGTTAGTACTGTAAGCTGCGTGAGCGGTTGATGCAGTTATGCTACACTACAGGCATTTCTATTAAAGTGTTTTTTTTTTCCCCCAAAGCTCCGCATGAACTGAGTGGCGGTCTGAGTGATAATAATATAAACGCTTACGTAACGCCATCCATTCAAACAATTCAAAGCTATACAGGTTGCATTTATATACCTGAGAAAGAGGAATGTCACTCAAATGGTTTTCACACTGGATACATGTGCTGTGAGTCTGAACGTGATTGTTCGACGCAGCCTGCAGCATCGGGCTGGTGTTAGACTCACTTGATTCTCTCAAACCGTTATGCTTTTGCGCTCATCTTACGTCATCACAAACGCACATGGAGAACACTACATGACTCGCCATAAAATCTTGGTGCTATTATGTGCTTCCGTATCACACAACATTCTGCTGCCACTCGTGGTATGTGTGTGGTGTGGAAACCGTTCGTGTTCCTTTACGTCCTGAACAATTATGGGCCCGACTGCGAGTACGAGTTGTGTTCACATGCACAGGAAACGCAGCCCAGTTTTCCAGTGCAGCTGAACTCGCACTGCACCTTACAGTTAAATTAATGTCGGGTTCAGTGCTGCAGTTCTGCATCGTTCTGGTTCACATCACTAATCTTTCACACGAGCCATGTTCTCTTACACCTGCCAGTGTTAAAGCGTTCAATTCAACGTCCAGCTTAAACACCTCATCATGTCAAAGCACTGCTGAGGTTTCATTTAATTTTATTACAGTTTGAATTTTTTCAGAGCAAGAACCATCTGGCTGTGGATATGTGACCAGGATTTCTCAGCAACATAATCTACCTGTGCTGAGCCCATGGCTTTAAAGAAAAAACAAGTACTAGTTATTTCATACTAGTAAAAAAAATATAAAATAAGATACATAAAATTCTACTAGTGCAATCTTAAATGTGTAAATGCAGTAAGCACAGTTTGTAAATGCTAACTTTGTGGGCATAAAACATGCCCCAGGCAGTCATTACCTCTGAAACAACCCGGTCTGAATCTGTTTCTGGACATATTATTCATTTCTGTCTGGCTCTTACACCTACTCTGGATAAGCCAGTTTGTCTTTTCTTCGCCGAAATAATATTTTCAGCCTGCGAATCTCATTTCTGTGCACTCTAGTTCTAGGCTTGTCCATCCTCTCACTGACAGCGATGGCCCATCAATACTCAAAAGGTTCTTTTGAATTTTTCATGCTGTCTCTGACACCCTCTCTCCCACCCCGTGATTTCCATCTCAAAGGCAACTCTTCTCTATTCGTCAGCACTGCATTTGGGACATGGCCACATCTGTATCTCCACAGTCCTGTGCTGACACCAGACTTGTGTGGAACTGCACCACTTTTTCTTCCTTCCTCTCTTTGATGTGCTTCTGTCGCCTGGATTTTGGAGAAATACACGTGCTCTCCATTAAGCTGCATAAAACCGAGGCTATTTCTGCATCGTTTTTCTGGTACGGAATTCGTCAAAGAAAAAAAGTGATTCCTTTTTTTTTTTAATATGTATGTTCACTTTGCATTAGAAACTATAGCATGGAATCCCATAAGGAAATGATTAAATCCTCCAACAACTATTTAAACACTTCGATCATGATCAGTGCCTTTTCCTGATGCTTGTTATGACACCAGAACGACAACTCGACAACAAGTCTTGGCAAAGGATAGTGTGCTTAACTAGCTATAATACTGTAGCTGCAGTGATAACTACTGAACAACCTTGTGGCTACAAAATTCTTGCAGATGTAAGCAGGTTTCAAGACAGTGATGAGATATGAAGTATTAATTGAATAAGGTGCTCATCTGCCTTTAAGTTGAATAAAGATTACAGCTTCTTTGGGAAAAACAACTCATCACTGTATAAGGTAGTTAAATCGTTTCTGTATTAAAATAAATACAGAAAAAAAAGGCTGTCTCTATATGATTTGCTGAAAATCAAACCAAAAATCGGGGCCAATATTCTGACCTTGCACCTAGCTATTTAGTAATTATGCACCAAGTTCAGTTAAAGGTTAAGGTTTTGCATCACAGCATTAAATGCTTGGACCCCTACAAAAGAGCATGCAGTGTTACAGCTAATCAGCTCTTGACAAGCCCACACAATAAAAACCCACCTCTCTTAATGGGATGCAAAGAGTGGGCAATTTCATCCGCAGCTTTTAGCCTGTCTTTTGACCTCTACCCATGGTTGTCAAGGTAACTCGCATCTCACAAGCAATCTGGCAAGTGAACTTTTTGACTAGCCAGGAGCCCATTAGCTCTTTTTGACAGCACACTTCTATAGCCACAGAACTGGAGTTAGTATTAGAATAGAAAACAGGAGCGTTTGAAAGAACGTCAGACATGCAGAAACACAGAAATACGGGGAAAAAATTAGACAAAGGAATGAAAGAGAGCAGTGCTGTGTGCTTTACTGCTAGAGTTTACTGCCAGAGTCACCCCTGGCTTTTAAAGTCAATATACAAGTCTTTTAAAAAAAAAAATCTATATTAACCATAGTCATAGTGGGCTTTTCTTGCCTAAGCAATAGGTGTTGAAGGAGGTTAGTCACATCAACAACAACGAGGTTTACAATCTAGAATTACATTACAGTGTCCTCAATGCAGTAACGCAGAAACATCAGTGAGCTTCATAGAAACAAGTCACATGATCATCCGGATGCAAGACACAATGAGAAAGCTGTAGTGACTGAAGAGCGAAGATGAAATGGAGTTCTATCACTTATTCTCGAATAAACTGTATGAACTAATCACTGAATACTGTCTAACTAGCCTTAAGATGTTGGATACTTGGAAAAGCAAGAAAATGACCTAGCATGATGATAAGCTTTTTGTCAAGGACCTCTGACAAAGACGTGAGGAAAAATGAAAGCCAGGAGCATACAGGAAAAAATGACAAGCACAAATTAAATAAATATTATTCAATTGTGCACTTGGATTTTTTTATTTTTTTTTAAGAATAATTGCCCTTCAAATAATGCCCTTTAATTAAAGACTCAATCCAGCCACCAAAACACAGATTGAGTCCCTCAAGCCAGTGGCTTTGTCAACTTCCTATACTTGATTAAACTGATTAATAAATGTTGGAGATTTTCTAACCTCCATTCTTTCCATCTGCAGCATTAACATTCAGTCTTTTGGCAGGTAAGAGTCCGAGCTGGAGTTTTTAGCAGGAAAAGTCTTCATCTGTTCATTAATATTGCACACAGTTCTGATGACCTTACATGCTGAATACTGCAGTCTGATCCAGCTCGAATCAAGCAACTACTTTAAAAAAAGACTTGTATTCCTCTCATCTCATATGAGAACACACGTGTAGAAGATAGTCACAGATGTAGATGGATTAAAGGGGGAAAAAAAGAGACATAACCTATTAGTTCACTTCAAATCTAAATGAACCTGAAGACATTTTGTTGATTTGCTGTTTAGTTTAGTTGGATATGAACAACTCATGAAGGCAAAGACATTGCAGGAAGAAAAGTGGCTAAAACTGAACTACTTTATATATAGAAACATACATGAAACCATTAGCAATTTCAGAACTTCAGCATTACAGAAATGAACTAGGAACAAATAACTAGTGTTAAATAAATAACCACTAGACCAGTTTTTGTTCTTGGTTTAATTTGTTTGTTACTTTCGGAGCAAATGCACAGAATTTCTATTTGCGTAGCAATAAATGGACTGTGCATGGAGGGAAAATATAGCAGAGTTGGATTTAACCAGACTCAATGCTGCATATCTAAAAGCACTGTAATTTGCACTCTGCTATTTTTAAGACGTAGAACGTGCACTGTGGTTAAAATACATTAAAAAAAAAAAAAAAGGCTGTTTCCTGTATGTTTCTTTGGGGCATGTGCACTTAATTATTCGTTCTTAAACGCTAAGCACGGTATGTCATCGCATGATGGAGGACAGAATCAGCATCCGCATCACTCTGACCTTCGACTTGTTTTTCTGAAGCTAGCAGACTACACGACTCACCGGGTGGGAAGCTGACTCTGCTGTCTGATGGCGCAGACAGAAGAGAGTCCACGATCTCAGACCTTTTCTGGAGAAGCGTTGAGATCATCTCAAATCCCTCAGGACCGAGGAATTCAAACAGCTGAGTGGATGAGACAGAGAGAAGAGATAGAGTTGTCAGTGCATCAGGCCACATGCATGAAAAAATAAATTCCTACTGCAGCCAAAAACATCCTCCTCTCTATATGCCAAACGTGAGCACTCATTATCTCCCACATTGCTAAATCTGGAGTAGAGTCTCATCTGCTGCACAGTCTGCTGAACACAGACACCTGGCATTTAGCACCAGAGAAAAACAAACCGTACAGTCAGCTCCAGAATTATTGGCACCCTCGCTAAAGATGGGGAGAAAAAAATGACAATAAAAATTATCTTTCCGGTTAATTATCTTCAATTCACACTGAAATAAGAGAGAAGACTTTTACTTCAGGTACATTTATTCTAATGAATTAAATAAATAAATAAAAAACCTGTCACAATTATTGGCACCCCTAGATTCAAGTGTATTGCTCTTACACCTACTCAGGATAAGCCAGTTTGTCTTTTCTTCACCCCGAAATATTTACTGAAAAATGGAACTGAGCCATTTATGTTTTACTTTTAACTCTTTAGGAACACTTAATCAGTCATCCAGAGCTTCTTATTTCACTGGGGTATAAATATAAGTACTACAGAAGCAAGTCCCTTAGTCATCCATCAACATGGAAGAGATTAAAGAATACACAAATGAACGAGGGGAAGAAAAGTATGCTGACTTTCAGAAATAAAAATAGACCTGTGCCTGAAAAATGGCCATATCATGCCATACCATATATACTCACCCCCACGCACACTGAGAAAGATGGCTAGAGAGGCATAGATTTCTCTGCAGACCACAGTTAGAGAATTGCAGAAGCATCTTGGGGTCATGAAGTCTCCAAATTCTACAATTAGACACCACCTCCAGGCAAACAAACCACCCAAAAAGCATGCCAGAAGAAAGCATATTCCTCCATCCAACAACATGCAGAAGGGTCTGGAGAAGAGTTCGCTATATTGCTACTGGAACTCGGACTGGAATCGGACTCTATGGTCAGCTGAAGCATAAATAAAGCTTTTTTTTTGGCAGTGAAAACTTAAGGTGGCTTTGGTTTAAAGACGATGGTTCGACAGAAAAGAATATAATCCCCACTGTTACAAATGTTGGGGGTTCCTTGATAATGTGGGACTGTTTTTTTTCCAAAAAGCTCTGGGAATCTTGTTAGGATCCTGGAATACAAGGCATGTTAAATATTGCCTTTGCCAAAGCTTATAACTGGACAATGATTCAAAACATACACAAAGATGATTAAAAGACCAGAGAAGAAGTGTTTTGACATGTGGCTATTCCAATCTCTTGACCTAAACCCCAGTGAGCTGAAGAACTCTGTAGCATCTGGAGAGTCTGTATTAAAGAGTGCGCTCAGATTACTTGCTCATATTTTCAGAGTGTCATTGAGCTACTTAACCACAAAAGACAGAACTCACCACCATGTTTCAAACCCATTTTGTCCAAGGGTAGCAATAATTCTGGAGCTGACTGTTCAGGGAAAAAAGACTCATATATAAGATAACATTCAACATTTAAACCTCGCAGACAGATATTTCGTTGCAAGCAACTACAGAGGGGTGAGACCGACAAAAGTACTGGTATGAACTAATACAACTGAAATTCTTTTCTAGGGGTAAAAGTACTGACATCCTTAAAAATAGCTTCTCAGCGTAAGATAGATCTTTTGAGAAGAGAAGATAGATCTCCAAGTTGTCCATCATTATATTAGATTGGATTATTAAGCTTCAGACCAAACTTCAGTTAGTTCAGTCCTCACTAGAACGAGGAGATACGAACACATCACCTCTGTCTTATCCACACTGCATTGGCTCCAAGTGAAATTTCGCATCGATTTTAAAATACTACTCCTGACCTATAAAGCGCTAAATGGTCTTGTGCCGCAGTATCTGAGTGAACTGCTAGAGTCTTACGTTCCGCCACGCCCA
>JAOTRN010000046.1:16730170-16741707 GCA_028566695.1 Bagroides melapterus | reverse complement strand
ATGCTATCCTTAAAGCCACAGAGATCAGACTTTTTCCCTTTTCTGATCTTTGATGTGAACATTAACTGAAGCTCATGACCCATATGTGCTTGATTTTATGCATTGTGCTGCTGCTATATGATTGGCTGACTGGATAATTGTGTCGGTGTTCAGTTGTTCCTATTAAAGTGGATAATTAAGTGCATCAGTGTAGTAGCTGAATAAATTATAGTCAGCAATATGGTACAATGTGTAACTAAAAGATGAGTAAATATCTGATAAATAACGAGGCTCTAATACCATTTGGTAAGATGACTTGAGAGAAGCAAGAAATGGTGTCGATTTTCAGATGATAATGCAGAAAGTGTAGCCTTCTTGCTTACAATTCCTCACTGCACTAGGAGAATAGGAGTGAAAGAAGCAGCAGACACATTGTTAGCCAAAACAAGTCTCAGAGAGCCTTCTGTACAGCCAGACCTTTCTCACAAGGGAGATGGTCATTACCTCAGTAAAACACTAGACAATTGCAGGAGATATACAACAGACTTCCTGCATATCAGGAGACATTTTATCTTTTCACTTCCTTTGCCAGACAGTATGAATTCTCCCTCCAGCTTAATACAGCAGCCTCTTTTACTTGAACTGACCATAATTCACAAAACATACAACCTCTCATAGCGTAAACTATATAAAATCCACTCCATAATATCTAATATCAGCCAAATACCTGCATCTCACCCACAGCCTCCTTAAATATGTGTCCTACAGTAGATGGAAACTTGCATATAGCATATTATGATAATTTCAGTCTCTGCAACCCCTCAGCTGAGGACATAGATAATAGCTTCAGCCTCTTGAAATGTGCTGACATGGCTCCCATCAAGCCAGCCCTAAATTACTCCCTGCTCGTCCTCCTCCATCTGTTTGTACAGACCTTTTGTTGTCTCATTTTGTAAATGCAGCACTGTGATCAATATCTTCATTTGGCTCATCATTCTAATAAAGATGTCCCAATAACGCTCAACTTGCAGGTGGATGTGTATGTGAAGCTGAATAATATAGGCTTAATGATGCCTAAATGAAGCAGTGAATTAGAAATTATTCTGGAATATGTTTGATAAATTGTAAGCTAGAGCAGAAAAGGGATTGTTCTGCCTTCCCATTCAACTATATCTATTGTATCTAAAAAAGATGGGGAGGTTGGGGGTGACATATGATAAATGGTGGACTTTTCCTGTACATTATTTTTATTCATTATTTCAGCTGAGCCCAACACTTAAAATGATACCTGATACCTGATACCTACCTGAAAAATTACACTTCAATTAAAATCTAAAATCCATGTAAAGCTACACAAATAAATAAATAAATAGAGCAACATTTGACAATATGTGATTAGATTGATGATCAAGAAAAAAAGAGATTTGTAACAAATTCATACACAATACACAATTATCAGACTGTATATGACTATAGAAAGGACATTATTCATAATAAAATTCTCTGGTGTTTATAACAATTAATAATCCCACCCTTCAGTGTCACCCAAATGAGGATGAGGTTCACTTTTGAGTCCTCTCAAGGTTTCATCCTCTTCCATCTAAGGGAGTGTTTCCTCACCTCAGTCACCTCAGGCTTGTTCATTGATGATAAAAACAAGCACATTTAAATATAAGTCTAATATTAATCTTGAACCTTTGTCTAGTATTAATCTTTGTATAATAAACCTTTTGTACTATATTTCTTATGTTCTGTAAAGCTGCTTGAGAAAATGTCCGTTGTTAAAAGCGCTATAGAAATAAAAAGTGAAATAAATTGAATGAAATTAATTGCTATTACACACCCGCACACACACACACACACACACTTTATTCCATATAAAGTATTTAATATTATTATATACTGTAATTATTATATTTCTGTGATTCCAGAAAAGTCCTAAAACCCTATATTGTATAGTATATACATGTCTATATAAATAGTCTTACGTAATCTCCAAAGCACTAAAAATCTAATAATCACTAATCAAAAATCAATAATAATCTGTGAAAGTGTGCAGAAAAATCACCACCACCTGCCTGGTACTCCAGCCCTAGCACCAGAATATAACTCTGAAGCACTGAAGTAAGATAATAACATTCATTAGCAGCTAGCAGGAATTAGCAGCTAGCAGGTTAAACTGTTGGACTTCTGCATGAAAGGTTTAAATCCCAACAACACCAAACCAAAGACCTCAACTACTCAGTTGTGTATATATAAAGAGATCAATTCAGTAAGATAAATATAAGCTTCAGATAAGGAGCGCTCTAACATTGTAGACTTTTTAAAATCTTCAAGAGAGTACATTCTTGACATTAACTAAACACTGACTATGTTCACAAAGTTCAGAGACGGTGGGTGAAGGAGTTACATGGAGGAATATTATGAGGAATATTATTTTTGAACTTGTTGCACTTGCAGATAATTATAACAAACAAACAAAAATAACCAGAAATACACTCTCTAGCGTAACGCATTTGTTATGCACCAACAAATGGTGCATATGAAAACCACAGCTGAACATGCCTCACGTTCATCCCCACACAGCTCATATTAGAGTCGGCTAGAGAGCAATGCCACACAGTCTCTGATAGAGCAACATTCCTTGCTCTCAGCCAGAATAATATAAAAAACCCTCTCTCTGACTGCTGCAGGGAAAGGGGTCATTTGTTTGTGTCAGTACACCCTGCTAATGTTCCTCCAGAATGCCGCATGCTGCCGTCTCTGCAGCTCTAGATACCTATCCTAATTATTCATGTTGTGAAATGTGCTCTGTGGAAAAAAGGCCTTATCCTGTGGAGCAGCCACAACTGGATACATCTTAATAACTCACTCCTGAAAGTGGCATCCAGTGTTGAGGGCATCAACTTTCATAAAGGCACTGAATATGGGTGTGTGCATGTGTGTAGCAGTCTACGTTTTGTGTGATTTATTCCTGCCTTCTAAAACAATCCCAATTTTAGACAGACTATTTTATACAGCACAATGGACATGCTGACTATAAATTTAAATGTCAAAGTGGAAACAAAACAGCTTCAAATACCACATAGCCAAATAATTCATCTGAAGGACAACCTATGTGTAAGATATTAATTTAGCACTATTTTAGTGAAAACGATTGTTCTAAGTACAAGGAGCGTCACATTTTTTTTTTTTTGTAGTATTCGTCATTTTTTGACCTATACTGTCAGTTATTGTACAGGAACACTTCCAGATTTCCAGAGTCTCACCTCACTGGCACACAAAGCTGCTCATTTCTCTAGCCTTCAGCAAAGAAGATATGACCCATACGACACAAATGAGAAAGCACTGCATTACGGATGATGGAAACATTGTCATTATGAGGAATAAATGGCATCGCTAAAGCCCTAAATTATTTCTACAGTTTGCAGCAGATGATCCTGAAACAAAGCATTTAGACCATCTCGACATAAAAATATCAAAAGCTCTAGACATGACAAATGAAAAATTAGGGTTAGAATTCCTATAAGGATTACTAAGGATCTACTAGCACTGCTCGACTGGTTCCCACCATCTAGGGTAGTTATACAGCAAGACTCTTTTCTGCTGGAACTGACATGGTGGAATGAACTTCCTCTAAATGTCTGAACAGCTGAGTCACTGGCTATCTTCAAATAATGGGTGATGGGTACCTCTTCCTGATACACTTAAACTAGTGTTTATTTTCCTTGTTTGTCTCATGTGTATAGTATAAACCTGATCAGAGTTTGAGGTTGATGGTTGAAGTCTGTGACCTAGTGAACCGGTGTTAATGTATTCATTCATAAAGACTTCAAAGCACTTTTGTACATCGCTCTGGATAAGGCCGTCTGCCAAATGCCATAAATGTAAATGTAAATGATTAGGTTTAAAGACTAAAATTCAATCAGGGTTAGAGCATCAACATCAAGAGTAATTGTACTGATTACCTAGAAATATTGTCAGTGTGTACATTCACTCTCTAACCGGCATAAGGAAATGACTTCATTTGTGAAATTCATTTAGAACTAACTGCTTTTTGGCACAAGCTAGGGACTCGTGACTGTTGGTTGTACACACATACGTATACATTCTTTATTTTCTGTTAATATACTCATCTGTCAGAATGAATCTCAGATCCAGGGATAAATCTAGAGCAGGGGTCTTCAACCTTCTTTCCTCTGAGATCCACTTTATTATAAAATGAATGTGACCAAGTGCTACTTCTGTTATATTATTAGTAACATTTATACATTTAAAATAAGATATTTTCATGTGAAACTTTAAAAGAATGGCAATATCAAACAGTCATATTTTGAAATAAATCATTTTAAATTCACATAAGCAGCATGTTAAAAGTTGAGTCAAGTTAATTGATTTAATGTAACGTGTTTGCTGACAAGACTTTTTTTCAGATTTCGCTTATTCATGGCCTCAGGAAGACTGGAAATGACTCTTTTTGTTAAAAAGGGAACACTTGATATTGAAGGTAATATTAATTTTGCAAACAGAGACATGAAGTTGTATCAGTATTTATGTGATTAAATAATCGTATTTTTATGGCATTCATATGCAATTGAAAATATTCATGGAAATATTAAACAGTACTTTACTACGAAACACCACCTGCACTAATAAGAAATGTCTCCTGCACACTCGTCCTGCATCTTCGTGCAGCAGGATATAATCATTCAACCGTTCTGCTTAGGCATCTTGCTAGCTTTATTACTAATGCTGTCCAATTCCCAGCAGCTTCCAAGTTGGATGGATCTGCCATGTGTTCTCTTTATCCTTTTAAGTTTATATGACAGTTTCCATGTACAGTCTTGGTGCTAGCTGTGTGTAAATTCGATTGTATGTATTGATGCTGTATTAAACTTTGTTGCTAAATTCCACTCGAATATAAACTTTGGTTGAAAGGACTTAGGATGAGGTTCACTTCTGAGTCTGGTTCCTCTCAAGGTTTCTTCCTCGTATCATCTCAGGGAGATTCTCCTTGCCACCATCGCCTCTGGCCTGCTCATTAGAGATTGTTATATTACAATTTTAAAAATTGTATTCTGTATCTATAATTATGTAAAGCTGCTTTGTGACAATGTGGATTGTTAAAAGTGCTATACAAAGAAATTGAACTGATGTGCATGTGTGCATGTAGGAGTATGATTTGTCCGGTGACTCAGATTTCAGTACAAGACCGGAAAGGGGCGGGGCATTTGTGAATTTTATTGGGATGAAATTTGAACAGGTTTATTGAGTAATTTGAATTCATCAATTTTTCTACCTATTCTCTGAAACTTTAGGAGAGCTACTCAGAAATGGGCTGTGATCTTCTGGTTGCTCATGAGTGACGTGTCGGAGACCACTGATATAGACGAATGGAGGTCAGTGTGGGATAGGTTAGAGCTAGTCCAAAAATAAATCTTGTATGAGTCAGAGAGGGAGTTGATGCTTTCACCCCTTACCGAGTATAATTATGCCAGTGTGTTCATAAGTGTGAAATGGCTCCAGTAAATAGAATGAGAATGAAAGCCCAGCTTTTTAAGAAGTCATGTTTTAATAGCCACTCAGCACTGAAAGATCAGATCCATCACTCTAACACGGTGCAGCTCCCCATGATGCCTCCTCTCCGTGAGCCCTTCCTGCAGAATTGATCAGCACACATCAAGAAGGACCTCACAGCTGAGCAAAAATCTCAGACTTAAGCAAACTTATCAGGGATGACAAGATTATGAAAAACAAAGACAGTTAATATTCAAAGGCAATCAATCCGAAATGGAGGATAAAAAGAGTATTATATAACTATCAAAATGTCAATACCATGAACTGAGAATGACAACCAGGATGATGAGACAAAAAGGAGAAAAAAACAAAAACAGGAAAAGCAAGGAAAATATTTTTGTAAAAATAAGCAAGCGTACAAAGAGCTGAGATGAAACCTGAAAGCTTTATGTTTAGAGTTATATGAAAGAATTGGAAACAGGTACAAGCAATTAGCAAGCAAATGAATTTTAATGCCGGTGACTGGAAGAGAATGGGGAAGTGGGCGACGTTAGAGGATTCTGGGAGTTGGAGCTTCTGGTGGTCGGAGCAGTGACAAAAAAAAACACTTGTGGGTGTTAGCAGGCTAACTGTTGAAACACTTCAACTCAAATGCAGTTCAATAGCTTTAATGTAAGTCGTGACAGATGAAAATGAGCTGCATGTCCTTTTGAATTCTAAAGTGAAATGATTGCACAGCAGGCAAATGTGAAATATATCTATCTATGCAGAGTTAGTTCATTTGGTTAGTAGTTTTGTAGTAGTTTCTTAATTAAAATAACGTGATAACGGTGATATTTTTATTCAAGGAAATAAGAGGAACTACTACGTTTAGCAGATGTTCCTCAATATTAATCACAAAAAAAAATCTATAAATGGATAAAAAAATACAAAGTAAATTGCAATGTACAAAGCACAACTGTCAATATTGGATTGAATAAAGCACTTCAGGAAATCATCATAGGAAACTAACCAACTTGGGGGAAATAATTAATTATTGTATATAATAGCCCTGTCTTTTTTTCTCCTAGATAGATTGTTCTCCTATAATGTGTATAAATTTCAACCCCGAATTACATTATGTGGAATAATATAGAATACAGAATACATATGCAATATAGACAGTATTGAATACATCATCCATATGCACATGCCAAAAGTCCTCCTATGACACAGAAGGATGTAACACATGGATCTCCTCACTACACACTACTACAGAGGAAGATGGAGTAACAGACTTAGAAGCCATCACTTAACTTAGGACAGAATGTCTGAGACAAAATGGGATGTTGACAAATTATAGGGACATTTAATAGCACTTGTAGCATTGTGGATCACTTGGACCGTCTCACTTCCCTTTAGGGTGAAACACTAGTTTGGTCTCTGACTGTGAATTGTCATTCAGTTCTACTCTTTATTGAATGGGAAGATGGACAGATAGGCAGGCCTGACAGAAAACAGTACATGAAAGTTTAATTACTGCACTGAGTGAAATGATTAGTATATAAAGATACATTAAGTCAAGTTCTATACTTGATAGACTACTTTAATGCTAAATGCTAGCTTCCACTGAATAGCTGGATTTAACCATTATTCATGAGGTGTTATTACTGTCTTAATAATGTATTAACATTGCCCATAGCTTGTTATGAAAGTAATATTTGTTGTTGGATGTAGAATTTGCAGATCTGGTTTTATTGCAAGCTACAAAAAACAAAACAAAACAAAACAGAAGAACGTCATAACATGTGTCATTCTTCACTACACAGAGTCTCTCCTAAACCACATTCTCGACTATATTAATGTATTCCAGCATCAGAGGATGTATTTACTGTATCTGATACTTTTATTGTCATCTTTGTAACATTCCCGAAAGCATTAAGAATAAACATTTCATTGTGCACTCTGCATTTCATTGTGCAGAGAAACAACAATCTGATTTGCTTTTAACAAGAGCTGCTTGCTGTGTGAACTACGTTACGATCTCACTCTGCCTCGAGTGTGTATATATATATATGCATGTATGTATGTATATTTTTATATACATACATACATGCATATATATACATATGCATGTATCCTCTTCAATCCTCTTCAATCAAATTTGGTTGTGTTGTCAGGAAATCATGAAATCAAATCCTGTCAAGCTGTAACATAAAATATTGCAGTCCATCTGCTGATCATGAAGCTAAAATAGTGGCTCTGATCCTAAAATAAAAACTGAAACCACGCAACCAATAAAACAATTGTTATTTTGCCTCATTTAACCAGCCCACTCCATTCCCATCTGTAGTTTCTACACTAGACATCTTTACATAGATGATTTCATGCAGAAATCCCCAAATAACTTCTGATAATATCAAGATTATTGACAAGGATTACCTAGATAGCTCCTTACATACACTAGTACTTCATTTATATCATACATACTGTAATATTTGACACACTGTTGATTAGCATTATATTATTTTGCTCTATATTTAAGTGATCATCGACTTTGGGTAACCTTTGCTCAGTGTCTAAACAGGTTTTATTTAGCAATGAACAATAAGCTGTAGTGTTATTAAAAGACTTTATAAACTTTTCATTTAACTGTTTGACTCCTGCTTTCTGCTTTGCTCTCTGGTGTTATATTTAGAAATAAAATTAACCCACTTCTAGGTTACCTTAACATTTGCTCACCGTGCCGTTCTCTATAAAATATTTTGCCAGACTTCTGAGTACATAAAAGAGTACATTAAGACTCCCTTCTTGCTGAGCGCTACCATAAAAAAACAAATCTGTCTGCCAGTTAACTTGAATCATAAAACAAAAGCAAATCTCAGGTTTTAAAAACTATTCAACGGTATTTACACATTTCCTTTTGCAACACGACTTTCAAACATTTTCACAGCATTCTCTCAATCGATTTGTGGCTGAAAGAATGAGTGATTTAGGACACTGAGCAGTAAAGGCATGAAGTGCTCTGATCGTGTTGACAGAGGCAGAAGCAACAGAGATCTTAGTTCTTAGACATGATACAGTGGGCATTTTAATGAAAATGTACTGCTCAGCACGGAGGAGAGTCCATCCTCCAGCCTCTCAACTGCACTTTTCGATGATCAACCCGACAAAGACACAAATGAGCAGATTGATTTAAGGCCTCCAAACGGCCAGACCCCATTGCACAGAGAAACTCCATCCATCAGCACGGCACAATAGCTTTCTCAAGCACATCACAGGTAAGAATCACTCCATCAACTCAAGCTTGAAAGATGGAGAGCTGAGACTAACTACAAATGAGCTCTCTTTCTCACACACTAAGCAAGTCATCATGACAAACACAGTAAATTCAAAGGAGTGGGGGGAAAGAGAGTGTTGTCGACAGTTTAGACCGCAATACTGTTTATTGCACCTGAGTTTTCTTAGTAGCAAAGTCTTTTACAGAAATAAGTACCCATCCCATAAAATTCTTCTTTCCAAGTTTTTTAAGCAATACTTCACTCTCTTTCTTAAATAATATGTTCTGTTTGCTCTGGAACTAACTGTTGAATGGCTGTATGAAAATTGGAGCACTGTGTCCCCACAGAGTATTAAAAATAAGTTGAACTTACATGTTAGACAGAACTATAGCTGGCTGTTTCTAGTATCCCTTTACTTCATTTCTAAAATAAAAAAAAAGTCAACTTAGTGGAAAAGTAGATCACATCACTTACATAAGGTCAGAATAACAGAAGTAAATAGAAAGTGTTTTATCAACAGTCGGAAATAATAATAATAATAATAATAATAATAATAATAATAATAATAATAATAATAATAATAATAATAATAATAATAAATGTGTAATGTGAATGCATTGTCATAAATAATAAAAAAATATACAATTCATTAATGCTAAAACTGTGATGTAATGATTTGCCAATGTAATAGAAAACTTCTAATAGATAAAGAAAAGTAAACCTGACCAAAGTTCAGGGAAAAATTTTTTTTTTTTAAGATACTCATGTAGCATTGCCGTCTTCTAGATCTTCACCCAAAGCACTGTCTGTGTGATCACCTGGTCTGAAACAAAAGGTATGTAGGACCTCCTACTGGAGACACTACAAAAGGCAAGAAGGGCTGTTTGGTCCACAACTTTATGGTAATTACATTTGGGACGATGTAACATCAGACGCTGATTACACCTGAAAGGATTATATATACATTTTATATATATATATATACACAAAATCCTTCACAGGACAAAGCTTAAACTTCATACCTAATATGTGGACTGAGCCATATTAAGTATTTTGTGTGTGTGTCTGTGTGTGTGTGTTTTGTTCTGTATTTGATTCCAGTGTCAATTCCTTACCTTGTTCCAGACTATCAGTAATTTTTATTTCACTTTTTGCAAGCAGTGCAAGTAAAAACAACTCAGTTTAGTGATCTAAAGTTCTTAACTGCACCATTAGCCTTTTCACTGCTACATTTCAGTGAGCTAAATATACTACATATGCCATGTGCGTATGGAAGCTAATTCAGGTTCTGCTGAGGCATTTTAATGCTAAATCATTGAATCATAACACACTGCACTAATTTGACTAATACTAGGTTAATACTAGGATCTCCTCAATAAAATGTTTTTCTCTTCCCAGAGAAACATTGTTTTATATTCTACTTCCAAATTTGCTGACAAAATCACAGTTCTGTGATTTTCATTGAACTAGCAGCAGAAATTGATGATCAGGCCTACTAAGGTTTGGCATAGCCAAGCATAACCCTGGCAAATTACATATCATGCTTCACTACACTGTCATTCAATTTGTAATGGAAAGATGATTAATAATATGCACATATCTCTAAAATACTTTGTACTATTAAAGATTGAAGGAAGCGTCCCTGGAATTCATTTGTTTTAATCATCCCCTTTTTTTTTGTCTGCATTTTTCTTTAGCTCTGAACTCTTTAATAAAACTCTTGCCAGGTTTCCCCCAATTCATTTTGCCTCTGAAAATATAAATCAGTTTAAAACAATATTGGACTGTAAATGACTGATTCCACTGTCATAAATGTTTTAGGCAGAGTAAAGTGAAGCAATTTACGGTTCTCTTGCCTGTACAATATCTGTCAGGGGGCGACTCGCCAAGGTGCTAGAGAGAGGGAAGATGTGGAGCGAATTTCAATCCGGACCTCTCCTGCATCAGCCTTTTTCAGGGTCACTACTTTGACTTGACTAATGCTTGGTGAGTGAGACTCCTTCCTGACTCCATTTTCACAGTTATGTCTTTTGAACAAAGGCCAAATGCTGGATCCAGATGATGCTACAATATATATATACTTATATAACTGTAGATATAATGTCAGAGACAGTGTTGGAACTTCTCTTGTTATTCCAGTAGTTCAATATTGCTTATGTTAGGAAGATTTTGTTATTTGTGCTTTCAACTGATGGCTGCTTAAGTATGAGTAAATGTCATATTCAATCATCCAATATCTGTGTGCATTTTGAAGTAGTGTGAAGCAACATTATTGATTATGTCAGCTCCTTCATATGGTGATGCCAAAACATACAACAACACTGTCAAAATCGAGGAACCAATCATGATCAAGGTTACAGGATAGGACAGGATACTGTACAGTAATTGGTATTAATCTCCTTTTTTCAGTCTGCTATTTAGTTAGTTGAGTCAAAAGCAATTTAATGTCAAGTTGCTTATATTATTTTTCAGTTATTTTCTGTACTGCTTATTCTAAACAGGGGTTACAAGGAGCCTGGAGCCTATCACAGGGGACCTGGGGCACATGGATGGTGGACACTCAATTGCACTCACACACTACAGGCAATTTAGAGATGCTACTCTGCCTACAGTACCTGTCTTTCAACTAGGGAGTGCATGGAGAAAGAACCCGAGAGATCATGCAATCTGCACACAAACAGAACGGAAGAAATAGAACCACAACCCCAGAGGTGTGAGGCAAAACTACTAACCACTAAGCCAGCATGTTCCCCCTTTGTTATGATGATGAGGAATAATTTC
>JAOTRN010000046.1:16675047-16687427 GCA_028566695.1 Bagroides melapterus | reverse complement strand
TATCTGAGATTGAATTGTAGAAAGTGGTGAAATGATCATAGCAAAGATCATGTAGTGATCAGTCTGTTCTATGATATTGTGAGAAATTTGGCATCCACATATTATTTGCATGCAGAAGATCAATAGAGGATCCTAGTCATCATCAGTTAATCTGTGTATTTGCCCTTGAAAAGGCTTTTAAAGTGTGTAAGGAGCTAAGTAAGATGTGTGAGACTGTTTCTTTAGACTTGATGTCCTTGATTTGGAACAAACAAAATATTGTTCTTTTTAGGCTGAATGCACCATTGCTTTTGCTTCATACTAAGCGATTAAATGAGAAAACACTATATGCGGACTAGTGTAGGAGGTTGCCTGCTAAGAGAGATTTTCTAGGAGCTAGGCACATATAGTTGAGAAATAAACATACAGTAGGATCTAAATGGAAACATATAAAAATTCATGAGAACAACAATAATGACCATCTTTAAATTTCTCATTTGATACTCTTCAATGAAGAATCATTACAGCAAACATGTTATATTCCCTAAAAAAATCATCTGACTATTTATCCGTAACAAGATCGATGCTTCATCCTACAAACCAAACATTATAGAATGGTGAAACATGAACAAACGTGAATCCCTGCCATATCACGTTTCCGTAATAGTTATGAGTTGCTGATACAGACTATTCCTGTGTCCATTCTTTTATAGCAGTGTTATCAGAACAAGCATCATAGCCAACTGAAATCTTTGTTCAAAGCTCTGTATGTGAGATCTGATAGTATATGGTGATGTTTGTAACATCACCATTACTGAAAAAAAAAAGAGAACAGAATCTAACAGCTCCACAGTTTTGCTAGAGATATTTTATTTGCAAGCTCTTTGTATTCCACCCACAAAAAGGAAAAGACACTGTCCATATGAACAGGCATCATCTAGTATTATGACACAGGGACTCGTTAGATGGGATGTAAAAAAATCCCACATTAATAAAATATTTAGCAATAAAGAAGGAAGTGTTGTGTCAAAATTCTAGCATAAATTGATTCTAGCAAAGGTTGATTTAGCAATCCCTGGCTATTTATTAAGTATGCTCTGAGTACCTGTTTTCTCAGCAGAAAGAGATTGGGTGAGTGATGTGAGAGGAATGAGAGAATTCACAAAATTCTGGTGGCCTTCTTGACTGGACATAAAAACTTCTTTCTTAACTGGAAATCGCGTGGTCTAAGGACAGCTTTGACATCACGGTGCAAATAAATACCCCGCAAATACATTGGTCCTATATTGTAGAAAACAAGGATACATTGACAACCAGTGGCCTTATTAAGACTTTCTTTATATTCCGCAGGTTTGCTGAGTTTAGTTGAACTGGTCTTGTACTTTACTGTATGTAAAAGAGTGTGCTGGATAGCTGTGACCCTGCTTCAGTACTGCTTACAGCTATTTTCTGGCCCAGAGCCCATTTAGACACAGGTCAGGTTGGTGATCTCTCTTTAGTTTATAGTGGTTCCCAGTATAACATGTAGGTCTGTGTTATTTTAGGTCATTTTCAAACTGTACAATATTTGTACATACTGTATGTGTGAGCAGCCCTTTGTTTTTCAGTTCCAGGCACATGATGAGCCAGAGTGTGAAATGTTATGCTAGAATATTCTCATAGACACCACAGCTTTAATAATGTTCTTTCAGCTCTTACTGTTTGGAGCTAAACCACTCTGAAACCCCTAGTCCTATGCAGCTCGGTTTTACCGCTCAAATAAAGTGGTAACCCACAATCAAAGCTATTATAGTTAGCTCAACAGCATTAAAACCTCCCGATTGACTGGATTACTGAATATATTCATCAAAGGTAGCCTCCCAAGCCTTTTATAGTGAAGAGCAGACGTGCCAAGATAGCAGCAAGTGCATCTATTGATTCGTGAGGAGCGTGTGGAATCTTAACATGAGAAAGAAAGGAAGAGAGAGAGAGAGAGAGAGAAAGACTGAAAGACAAATGGATACTAAAGATAGAAGGCCCATAGTGCCCATAGTGCTTTAGCATTAAGTAATAATGATGCTTCCACTAATGATGTTTCCCTGTCCACTAAAGACAGATGCACAGTAACTCAGTGTCTATTAGAAAAGTCACTTGGTAATACATAATGAAATATAGAGCTAGCTTCTTAAGTACCACATTGTTAATTATCCTAAATGTGTCCGAGTTAGATTTGCAAATGTAATCTTTACACAAACTTTATGCTCAAACACCGCTTCACTTTCTTTTCACCTGCAGCTTAAGCTGTACAAACAGTAGAATGTGTGCCTAAACGGCGGGTCTCACGCTTTAGCCTACATCTGCTTTTTTTTCTAGAATAAGTGTATGTAAAAGGCTAATCAGCTAAACCGTTTAATTCTTTGTACATTTTGGAGTTGGAGTATTAAAGTCTAAAATAGCACAATTGTCTCTTCTTTATGGTTGAAAAGAATCTTTTTATTTCTCTTTTCCTCTGTCAATTACAGCTACACTAGCCAAATCCCTGTTGTCTATTTGTTCACATAAACCAAGAACATTCCAAGCTCTAACACTATAAGCAGCAATTCCAAACAAAGAGGCAAAACATCTAAGTCGTCCCCCACCAGGATTGCTATCTGGTATAAAGACCTAGAAAATGAGATGAGACTAAATTGGTAGAAAATTTAATTTCACAAATGGACAAAAAAACCTATTATGATAAAAAAAAAGTCATATAAAAAAAAAATCAGATCTGGAGCAGTAGTCGGTTATTTGTGCATATTGCCGGATATCTGTTTGACTGGAAAGGTCATGGCAGAGATATTTAGGTTTAAAGGAAACATGTAGAGTGTTAATAATGATGTAACATTACACTTTTTTGTAAGAAATCACATTATTGATTCTTAGTGGAAGCGATACATTTGCAACTCCTGTCTCAGGGAGTTAGAAGTAATTAAGGTTTCTTTGTATTGTGTCAATAGTAATTTCTCTAAAGTATCTTTACTCAAATTAATGCTTTGTTAAGGTTTAGCGGTTAGCATTCCCACCTCTGCGTGTTCTCCTCGTGCCTCGGGAGTTTCCTACTGGTACTCTGGTTTCCTCATCCAGTGCAAAAACATGTCTTATAGACTGATTGGCATCACTAAATTGTCTGCTGTGTATGATTGTGTGTGCGATTTGTGCCCTGCAATAGACCTGCCAGGCTGTAACCTGCATCGTGCCCCAGGTCTCCATGGGATAGACTCCAGATTCCAGGTACCCTGTAGGATAAGCAGTGTAGCGAACGAATCGGTGGATGGCTGGATGGAATTTTTCCAATCCTAAGGCCTTTGCTGGTTTAATAAACCTTGTGGGCTTCTTATTCTATTGTATTGTTATGGTAGCAGTAATTCAGTGGTAAGCAGTTTTTAGAAAAAAAGCATAAATGGGCCGAAAGAAATTTGACAATTTGTTTTATTAACAGTGGCATAAAATGACAGCGGAAAAGCTGATAGCTGCAGAAAACATGTCTGTAGTACTTATTAAAATGGGCATCAAAATGGTGCTTATTTCCTGTCTTCCACTTCCAGTGTAATATTTGGCTGTTTGTCCCTCATAGCGTTTGAGTATCGATCAGTTTTCAGCGTGATCTAAGCATGATCATAAAAGATTGATCATCTGTTAAGATGATGGCTGCTTTCACAACGGCTTACAAGTTTATTGCTTTTTATGGCTGCGGTGGAAGGATCCAATTGAAGACTCTTTTATCCTTTTCATGAAGAAAATTGCTGCTTTTCCTTATTCTTTTTGCCTGCTGCTATGTGAAATATAAACACTGTGAAATCGGTGCCTCTTTTAAGTAAGTGTTTCCATTCAATGCAGAAATGAGTCTATTGTGCTATTATTGATTGTGCCGATGCTGTGGTTGAGAAGAATATGTCACGGCTGCTGAGTGTACTATTGAACACCGTGTCACACATGGGTTTGACACATGCTGCGGGCAGACACAGGGCATTGCTCACAAGACTGGTGCCCAGCTGAACCAGATCAGTCATTGCTGGCCTTCAGGCAAGAGGATAGCAGGGAAGCCAAATAGGAGCTCAATTGTGAGACTATAATGAGCAGAGGTGCACTATTAAGCACACACAAAACACATTACACCAGATGGTGTTTTTTTATTATTGTTACAGACATTGTGGTTGGGCTTCAAAGCCACACTTTATAGACTTTTACAGGTTATTGGTTATTGATGGCATGTTATGTCATGTATTCTCATGACCCCTGGATTGTTACCGATATTAGGGTGAAGTATAAAGGAAATTCCGCAACAAAAGGAGACGGTGATGAATCACGCAAGACCTATGTAACTTGTCGAATGACATAGTGAGTACACGAGTTCACAGTAATCACTAATTGTAAGAAAATTTAACCCACATAATGTAAGTAGATAGATATCCTCATGTACTTACTGTAGATGAACTGCATGGCACATTAACATTCTGGGGTCGGCAAACGCGCCAGGGCGTTTTGTGGCATGTTTTAATGATAACGACCGAAAAGAGCGTAAAAAGCTCCATCATTTTTGAGCCTACAGATACAAGCAATACATCATTCGAATCTGTAGAGGGTCTATTTTATTTGTAATCACTCATAACAAATACCTGTGCTTTTATAAAATACAAAAAAAAAAAAAAACAGACAGTGTGTGCTTTCTGCCTTTTCTGTCTGTGTCTTCTCTCTTTACAGACACATACATAAAACAATCTAAATCTCAGTGATTACCTCACAGGCATAATAAATGTATGTATAGAAAGCTTGAAATGTATACCAGTTTGTGCTGAACACAGTGATATCAGACTTTACCCATTTTATGTTTATAAGCAACTGAAAAAAGCTCAAATGTCATGGCATGTCTAAATTTCTCCAGGGCTCCAAAACACCCTCAGACCCCAGAGGGTTAATTCTTAGGGCAGCAAAAAAAAGAAATTCTAAGACCTACTGAAATAGTTATTTTATAAAAGATTTAGAGGCTTACATTTTCTCTTAACATCAATCTTATATAATAATTAAGTGGTGCAAAACATTTGTCCTGTCAACTAGTTATCCCAACAATACCACATGTAGGTGGAAGAAAAGTTGGCTGTGCTGTCTGAGTGGGAGGGCTGAAGGATCAGGTATTGGGAAGAGGGCAGAAAACTCTTTTCTCTGAAGGTGTTAAGCTGTGCTGGGATGCAGATGGTAGCTGTCTTAACGTGTTTTCATGGAGGCACCTGTTATCTATTAACCTCACTGGTTGGTAGCTTTCATATGAGATGGGAGAGCTGGCTGATGGAAATGGGGAAAAATAACAACAAACACTCAAACCAAAACAAGACATAAACTGTGAAGAAATATTCCAAGTTGATGTTCTGGTGGGTAAAATTGTAATTACTACAAATAAGCTTAATTACCTACTATCGCTTTCTGAACCCAAATCCCAAAAAACTGGGAAAATGGATGTCAATAATCATGGCGTGTGATTTTTATTTTATTATAAGTGTTTTGGGAGTTAAAGCCTAGAAAATGATTGACTTTTTGTATGTTTTTGTGTTAAAGAGAAGGAGAGATGAATTAAAAGAGACATCTCTTTAAAAGTCAGTCTTCACTTCAGTACTCATCCAGGTTCATACTCCTCTAGTCATTTACTAGATCGCTTTTACTGCTCTTTTCACTTTCACTAATGTTTCCTCTACTTGCCTGCATTATCACACTGCATTATCATTTCATTGGAGCCAGAGGAAGGACTTTAGCCACAAATGTGCTCCTTCTGTGTGAAAAGACGGTTCCAAATGCAGGCTTCCAATTATAGAACATCCCTCTTAACTGATAGTTATTAATTCCTTCAAACTCATTATGCCATGCAAAATAGGCTTTCCCCATGGGAGGAATATTAATGAAGAAGAAACTTTGCCACATTCTTGCTGCCATCACAGACCTTCTCTATGTCTATTATGTTACTGTATGTATAGAAAATATTATGAGCTATGATTTAAAAGGGAAGAGTGACGAATGGAGGTTTTACAAACCACAGTTTTATGTAAACATACTGTACAACAGAAAATTACTTGGCTGTGAAATCCACACATGAGCATATTTTCTGTCTATTCCAAACACATCTGAGCCAACTGAGTATTTAGCTCTGCTTGTTTTTGTGGACAAAATTGGTTGCCCCCTAGAGAGGATAGAATATTGCTGTGTGGTATTATATGTATATGGAAGAAATGGAATTTTGGACATATTTCATGCCTGACAACTTCCCATGGTAGCTAGCACTTCTCACTGACACAAAGGAAACAGAGCAGCTGTATTGTAGAACTAGAACAATGGAACATTAGTCACATTGCACTCCACTGGTGATTCATTAACCGATTATTATTATAGCAGCCTTTTAAATCTAGTTGTTATTTTATTAGCAAATTAATTTATAAACTATATATCACAGCAAGAAATGTGGTTTCATGGTGGTGTAGTAGGACTCACAGATTTGGGATTCAAGGTGTGAGTGTGTGTTTGAATGGTTCCCTGTGGTAGAGTATTGCCCCATTTAGGATAAATTCCCACCACATACCTACAGTACAGCAGTATTCCCTGGACAAGCTCCAGATCCACCCCAACCAGGATAAAGTGAGGAATCAGTGATTGAATGAATGGAAATTTCCTCAAGAGTTCTCTCTAAGTAGTGCAAATAAAAATGGAGTTCAGGTTTGCACTTACTTTACTCTGAGCAAACAGGGCTAAATCACAGTCTGATCCCAATAAAACACTTCATTCTCTCCTGGTCATGTCTTACTGCTCCCTGAGGCCTTGATTGATTGAGCCACTGGCCAATCAGGTCTCATTGATCTAAGAGTCTCCAATATGGCCAAGATCAAGTCATCTAGTTTCTGTCAAAACAATTCTCCAGGCAATAGCTGAGGTGTAGCTGACTCTCTTGAAATAATTTTCAAAAGGACTATATGTGCCCTTTACTATATTTTCCCATTTTTGTAATGACTATTAACCATTATCTATATATATATATATATATAGTAATTATTATACAGACAATAAAAGTAAATTGTTCAATAAAAGACAAATTAAGCATTAAAAACAACATCTAATGTGATTTTTTTCTTTCTTTTTTTCATCTTCCATTCTAGGAGGAATATTCGAATCCATTGAAAGTGGACCATCTGGTGCTGAGGAACTAGCCTTTAAGTTTGCTTTAAATACAATCAACAGAAACAGAACCCTACTGCCAAACACAACACTAACATATGACATCCAAAGGATAAATATCCATGACAGTTTTGAGGCTTCCAGGAAAGGTATGGTACTGTGCTCAGTGAGTCACACTCATCAAACCCACTAGAGCACACTTATACATTTTAAAATATGTCTTGTTAATAAAGCAGTATGTTACGGCTGACTTAGTAGGTAGACAAGAGAATTGTAGATCATAGAGAAAGTTTCTAAAAATTTTATTATTCTTAGCATATACAGTACATATTCTATAGGAATGTATTTTAATATACAGTATGCTGAGGTTTTGTTTGTTCAGTTGAACAAGTACATAAATATATATGATATATGGAACTCTGAACTTCACTTAAATCTATTATTGAGTTGGTAGATCCATTTTAAGTAATCATAGATTGTTATTAATATTAGGATGTTGCTAAATATTAGTATTATTTATTATATATTTGACCCCTTAAAGTGTTGTATTCCTTCCCTAGCCTGTGACCAACTCTCTCTGGGAGTGGCAGCCATTTTTGGCCCCTCTCACAGTTCTTCAGCCAATGCAGTCCAGTCCATCTGCAACGCACTTGGGGTGCCACACATCCAGACCAAATGGAAGCACCAAGTGTCAGACAACCGTGACTCATTCTACGTCAGCCTCTACCCTGACTTCTCCTCCCTCAGCAGGGCCATCCTAGACCTGGTGCACTTTTTCAAGTGGAGGATGGTTACTGTGGTGTACGATGACAGCACAGGTGAGAATTTGCTCATTGGCATCCCTTGCACACAGAGTAGCCCTTTTGCTCTACAGGCTGTTAAGCAGCTTTATTTTTCCCAAACCTGAATCTGACTTACAGCATGAGATTTTAAATGATTTTTGTCTGATCTTTGGTGTAGCCAAAGCCCCAGGATGACAGGTCCTGTTATAACAGCAGGCACACATACCTCAGCAGTCAGGCTACATTTGCCATATGCCAAGGTTCAGCTTAGTAGCCAGCAGACAGGACATCCTGCCAGCTTTCCTGGAGTGAATATACACAATTTCTTCGAGCTCCCTGTAGCCTACAGCCATTCTGCAATACAGCACACTTATTTTATATTCACTTTCGAATAGGCCTGCTTGTTTAACATTGGTCTATGCCATGGACAATGCATCACTGCTCTATGCAATGATATAATGCTAGCAGACTTGTCTAGAGGTGGAAATGTAAGGTCACATTGCCTATGGCATTGAGTTTTGCTGCAGGCACTAAGGTCTCCTGACAGAGTCTGAACTTCAAGATAGAATTGATCACTGTGTTTTTTCAATGCTTGGATTAATTAAGGGATAAATGGACATGGCCAGCTTTCACCGGGGTTAATAGTGCCTTGATTTTCTGTCACAAGTCCTGGATATGTGAGCGTAACACCAACTCAGGACCTAGACCCACTTATGCAGATATGCTGCACAACATGCAGGCACCTTCTTTTTTTTTTTGCTGTGAGACAGAAATAATAAAGATGTGCCTAGCTGGTTGCATGGATGAGCCCTGTAATTAGAATTCATGAATTAGCTATGTTTACTGCCAGATTAATAGCTCATTCGAGCGTAATGGTTAACCATGAACAAACACCTAAACAAGCAGATCAATAGCCATTACTGCATTCATCTAATGTCTCAACTTTATATATTGGAGAAGCAGAGCAGGCAGGACTGGTTTTAACCTGCCATTCTAAAGCTCTGTTCCCCATGAGGAATCGCTGAATTTAAAATTATTCATACGAGGGACAGACAGGTATGCGGACTGTCTAGAAGCAGAAGGGAAGGACCCTTTTCATCTTTTCTGTTCTTATCATGGCACTACAGAGTGACACTTCCCTAACCAAACATAAGTCTTGTATGAGACCTTTGAAACTGGGAACATGACTTTCAAATTTGCCTTTGAAATTTTCCTTTTTTCCCTTGCATTAAGCTGAGGTTTCCTCTGAGAGGGAGCATACAACTACGTGCCAGAACAATAAAATGGAATTGGCTATACAAAAGTTTTTCTTAGCAAAAAGGTAGTGTACTGTGTCCCCAAAGCATGTAATTAATTTATATGTGTATTTGACCCACATCAAATACTTTTTTCTCTGTTAAATTGTGTAAAGGTCAGTATAGACTACAGACTAAAAGTAACGGTGACTGAAGACAGAGCTTGATTGTGTGGCTGTAGGCGTAATAGACTTGCAGTATAAAGTTAACCTGGAGGATTAGGAGCACTTTAGCTCAGGAGTTTACACTTACATAATGGTATATGGTACATGATATATCTCAAATAACTAAAGTGTAAAATGTATCACAATCATGTACATATTAAAACACCTTATTATAAGTTATGTTAGAATTTTATCATGTCTGTGTTTACATTTAGGTCATTTTTGATGACCAGATTTACTGATCGCTTAGGGCTACGATATAACGTTGATATACAATATAACGTGCAGGAATAACGTTACATAGTTTAATGGCAATACCTCACAGAGGTATTTTTATATGTTTGTGTGTGTGTGTGTGCTTACATAGGCTAAAGCTGAGTGTTTGAAATATACTTCAAGCTTGAGGCAAGAGCTTGAATTGAGACAAGCACTGCTGGAGTGCACCCAATGTCTCCTAGGACCCCTTCAGTAATCTGTTTCAATTTGATCTGTGTGAGTGCACCAAACCAGCGGTGCCATTCACAGTAATGAAGGAGCTAGCCCATCATATGCTTGGCTAGTGTTCCCTAGATTGTTTAGAGTGTCACGCTGCCATTTTTCCTAAGTGGCATTGTAATTTAAGGCTTCTGCATTTGTGCCCTAATAAGTGCTTTGATGATTTCATCTCTATAAAAGAGCCATTTTCACGAATACTCGTAATGACATTTTAATGAACATTTCCACAATTTGCGGTTCTTCTGTCTCGCTTGTTAAATACAGCCATGCCATAGTTTGTTCTAAATCAGCGTTTTACAAAAAAAATAAAATAATGCCAATTTTAATTACTGCTAAAAGCCCACGCTAAAGCAAAATGTCCTTGAAAGAATTACTTTGGTGTAAAGATGCCCTAATAAGATGTTGACATCTTATATTAAAAGAAGACAGCGCCTTATGGTTTTACCCGCAGAGTGTCTATGTGCTACATTGACAAGGTGTTTAAGTATACACCAGGCATGACATTGCGGCACAGATGTTCTTCTAGACTCGCTAAACGACTTGTGGTTATGCCCACCACTCCAGCCAAGGCGGCAGTGTGGTGGAAATTCTCTTTTCGCTCTTGTTCGCCGGCATTGCCGACTGCTTATTTTCAACTCTGCTGCTGCTGAATGTGAAAATGGGAATGAAAAATGACTGTGAGAATGCATGCATACATGTGTGTAATTTCCACAAAGTACAATGCCTCTGCCCTTCATGCTGCCTATTAAAACCTGTGACCGGAAACTTGCTTTAATCTGCCTGCAATTTGTTCAACACGTTTAATTGAACTTAAATAAGCCTGCCCATGCAGCAAGGAGGCTACCTTCACGTCTGACCTGTATTTCTGTGGCTTTCTGAGAAAGGCTTAAGTTTCTTAAGTACATTACACTAACACTGTAACTCTGCAGTGTTGTTGACAACACAATCTTTTGCTCAATCACCATCCATTAAGGTCCATTCGAATGCAGTGTTTCTGTCAGCCAGTGCTTTAGATAGTTTGGCAGGGAACATTTAGACAATGTTGCCTCCACACATACATTTATCGAAAGCTTTTTCTTCTCCCTCACTCAAGAGACTTCTAATAAACAGAGTGAGGGGACGAAATGTCCATAGCGAGTTAAATATGGAGCTCAGGGCAGGCTTCTTAATACAGATCAGCAATGACAACTGATCTATTTCTTTTGTGCTCCTGCCATGTTTTCTGTGAGCATCAACGTGCACACTTCTACCCTGACAGGGCAAAGAGAATGAGCAAGACAGGATGACAGGATAGCAGCAAAACAGCAAAATATACCCAGACCAAAAGAAACTGATTATTTTAGTGAACTGGTGTCAAAGTAGGTGACAAAGCTAGTCCGACTAAACTAACTGCAGTACAGTGATCTCCGCAGTACCTAGAGTACACCTCTATATATCTTACATAGCATAAATCAATGACTGGACGTCAAAGCAATTTCAGCACACAAAGGACTTACAGTATGTGTTTAGTATTAGAGAAATGCTGGCTGTTCAGCAATAAACAATAGCATCTATTAGTGCATTTTATGTTCAGTGTACACCTGTAACGATGATATCACATTCATGTGCATGACATACATATCAATTCAGGAAACTGGTGACACCTTTCATTATTGCACAGGCCAAAAAAAATGGAATTTGTGCCTGTTTTGGTTGTGCCCCTGTTCAGCACTGAATTTCTTTGCCACGTCTCACACCACAGTGGTGGTTAAACGTTCATATGAATAACATGGATAATTATGATTTTTTTCACCCAGCCTACTAGGGGAATATTTTATTAAAGTATTTATAAATACATTATATAGAAAATATCTTTAAAATAGTCATATCGTACCCATTTCTGTTTTTTGTTTTTTTTTGCCATGTCCTTAAGTATTTTAAATTTGAAGGCGTTATTTTTAACCACCAAAATTCTGAATAAGATTAATTTAGAAAAAGAGTTAATGTAATGCTTAAGATTTTTGTATAGTGGTACACCACTTCACAAGATACACCATCTGTGTATTACAGAGCATTTAGTTGACCTCATATCAGGACCATTATGGCTGAACAAGAGTAATAGTGTAAAGGACTGACCACAATTTTCTAGAGCTACACTGACTCCTGATGGGAATATCACATCTCTTGAGTTAATCTGATCATTTGGCTCAGCTCATCAATAAAAGTTGACACTTTCATCTCCTAAATGACTCATTGCTATTTTTAGTTGACATTTCACAATATTATGACACATGTTTTTATGGCTGGAATTGTTTCTTGTAATCTTACCCTACCTCATATTTAACACAATAACATTCAATTGAACTGCAAATTTAATCTTTATTGTGCTTACTGTAGATTGACTTTGTTAAAGATATATATATATATATATATACAGTACTGTTTTATTTACAGTACTGTGCAAAATTCTTGGGAACATCCAAACAAAAGCCATATGCAATGATGCTTTTGAAAAC
>JAOTRN010000046.1:16531563-16545178 GCA_028566695.1 Bagroides melapterus | reverse complement strand
ACATTTTATGACAAATTTATTCAGAAAACCATGAAATTCCAAAAGGTTCACATACTTTTTCTTGCCACTGTATGTAAGAAAGTGGAGAGACATTTAAATGCATTGAGTTTATTAATGTCCAAAGTGATTAATGTTATTAATACCCACATATTAAGACTTTATTCAGAACACAGTCCAGAAGAGAAAAAGAAAAAAAAAGAAGAGAAAAAAACAATAAATAAATAGATAAATAAAATTATTAACTGAGGAGGAAGATTTTGTCAACATACAAATATCAGAATTGCAAACTAATATAAGAAGGGCAAAACCTCATGAAAAAGTACAAAAAAATGAAAAAAGAAATAAAAATGTGAAGCCCATAAACAAAAGTGAAATAGAAATAGATAAATTGATAAAGAAGAGACAGTGAAGGCATTAACATGTACTATATTATAAGGATGTCAAATCCTACTTATATAAAATAATAAATGAATAAAAAAAAATGTAAAAAAAAAAATCTAGTATTGTTTTAAGGAAAAATTAAAGTGTGGCAAGAATATACAGTAGACCACTAGATTGTGAAGTACTTTATAATAATACAGATGAAAAGAGATATAATAGACTGGATTAAATGACACCTGAGTGCTATACAGTACATTATAAAGAACAAAGCCCATTTGCGGGTGTCTTAGAAGTTTAATTTAGGTTTAATAATTCCAGGTTCAATAATTCCAGTGGAGGAGACTCTCAATATGAGCCAGACACTTTATTGACAAGGGATTGTCAATAAAGGTTTTAATTATGATGTGCAAGTCACATCAAATGTATCATTCTCTTACCTTTTCAAATAAGAAATAACCCCACATGTATATATACTGTATGTGTGTGTGTGTGTGTGTGTGTGTGTGTGTGTGTGTGTGTACTAATTAAAGACGTAAACATTTTTTCTAAATGATTAGTAATACATTAGTGAACATTAAATTGTAATTATTAATTGTTATGAAATTAGTTATTAAGGGCTGCTTAGTCCAAAATCCAGTCCAATTCTGGAGATTTATGTATTATTTATACATATAGTTATTTTACATATAAATAGATTATTACAGACCTGTTTAATCATTGGTTAATTAAAATCTATGCATAAGGAAATGTATCATTATAGTCCTGATGTAATACTGTAACAAGCACAAGTCTCAGGTTTATATGTGTTTAAAATCACATGTATTCCCTGTGTTTTAGATCAATTCTTCATCTGTGAATCTTCATCATTAGTTACACCAGCACATGAACACTGGGATTGGTTGTAGTCAAACAAAGGCAATTAATTAGCAGTCAGTTGTCCAGTTACTGTTAAGCCTGTGGAAATTGAGGCACAATAAACAAATGGGTGAAATTTCTAAAAAGTTAAGCAACATTTGCAACATTTTTATAAAAGCTCTTTAATTAAATCTAATAAGCCATACTTCAGACATATTGCATTTTGATTACTTCACTGCAAATCCACTGTGGTGGTGTGCAGAGGCAAAATTATGAAAATTGTGTCACAAGACTTATGGATGCAACTTTATCTATGTAGACCTGATCAGAATTATATCTCTTTAATTTTCACATCCACTGACAGCTTTTTTTTTTCCCTCTCTCATAACCATGACCCCACCAATTAAATATTCAAACTAAGCCTGTCACCCATCACCCATCCCCCTGCCCCTCCCATGAAAATGAAGAAAAAATAAAATAGTAAAAAGCTGTTAATTCAAGGGTCTTTCGGGAATTTCTTCTCATTTTTACTTACCAGGCATTCTGCCAAATCTCACTTACATAATTTCAAACACCTCTTCCTCAACACATCTCTGAAACTCTGTTATGCCATCTGTCAGAACTGGACCCTCATATTCTTGCAGCATCTTGCTATTAAGACCTTGGCACACAGCTCAGTTTGTTGAAGATGTCTTCTTGCTGTGTAGTGAAAGTGTCTGGTTTAAACACATTTTTATGTAGTGAAAGTTTTGTAGGTATTAATAGTTCCAATGGTTATACTGGAGTCACCCTAACTTGTGTCAGATATTTTTAGGGACACAAGACACTGATTTTGGCACATCAGATAATCTTAAAGTCTGTTTTAAATTAAATAAAAAAGTGTGTGATTCATAAGTCTTTAAAATTTAATCTATCGAATTTTCCTTACAGAAGAAATAGTGTGAATTGTCAGGTTTAATCTTTGCACTGTTCTTTTAAAAATGTACTACTGTATTCATCTGTAGATTCTCCATGAAGTAAAAGGTTCCAGCAAATTTAACATTAATATCCCTTTGGGTCAACCTACATTTATAAATAATCAGCAAACAATTTGAATTCTGGTCCATTTTATCTTGTGTGTAGAAGAAACAAACTGTCATATACCTCAACATCAAAATATGGTCTGTTGACATACATCTCTTTGACCAGGAACACAAAGATATCGGATCAGAAAATGATCAGTAAATAAGGCAAGCTGATTTGTTCACAGTAAATTTGATTAGTTTATATGTCCATGAACTGAGAAGATGATTAAATCAACTGACTAATCCAACCATTACCTTTCTCATTTCTATTATTATAATACATGAAGAGAAAGCCTGACAGCAATGTGCATCATTGAACATAGTTTTTAATTACTAACTCTGCTACTATCTGTGTTGCCGTCAATTTCGATAAGAACATTATACAATTGATGTTTAAGTAATCTACAGTAGATTATACATACTTGACAAACAAACAGCAGTCAACTGGATAATAAAGTTTGTCAGATGTAAAAACATCAAATGAAAAAGGGCTTCTCAAGAGACATTTATTCATTATAATCACTGCGAATCAGAAACTAACCAAGAAAGGAGGCAAAAAGTATAAATGCCATGGCAACAGTAGATATTTAGAAAAGTTTGCAGATGAGCAAAGAGGCAGCTCCACTCCTCAGCCAGTGGTCTGTAACAGAAACACATTAATTGGAAGTAAATCTGACAGCTCTATGGGGAAAAGAATGTGTGTGTGTGTGTGTGTACGTGTGTATGTGTGTGTGATACTTTTGAGAACTAAAATATGGCAGCAAACATGTTATCCTTATTTTTTGCCCATTATTTGTATGATAGTCTATGCCCCTGCCTGTTCATGTATCTGAGAAAGAAATTAAAGGAGGAAGTCGAGAAATTCTTTGCTTTTGCTCATTTTAATGGCAAGAAATATTATCTTTTGAAGTATAATTAGCGATTTTTGCTGGCCTCAGTGTGACTTCACAGGAGACTACCGATTCTAATCAAGTGCAAAACTGATGGAGGAGTAAAAGTCTTCTTCTTGACAGGCTGAGGAGGATGGAAAGTGCTGCTTTGGAGTTTGCAGGCTGGACAGAGCTTTTTGAAGCTGACAGTTTCCCTGCCACCTAAAAGAGCACTGCAAGAAGTTGGAAGGAAAATAGGGGGTATGAAAGAGAAAGAGGCCTGTGCTGAAACCCACTGCCAGAAAAGTGAGAGATAGAGATAAAAGCAAAAGAAGCAGTTGTGGAAATGATGACGGGAGAGCGAGTAGAGCCAAAAGATAACAACCACCGGGGAAAACAATAAAAGCTTTATACCTTTCACAAGGAAGATGCATTTAATTAGGGGGATAAAAGAGTATCCACTTAATAAACAGGACTAAATGTACCATTTATTGTTTTTTAGATGAATGGTTCCCAGAAGAAGTGAAAGAGTGTGGTTCATACTGAATGTAGAGATCAAGTGCTTAATTAACTATGGACTATTAAGTATACTCAGTGCATCAAGCAGTTATATTAGTGATCCTTTAAAAATGTATAATGTTGCTATCAAACTACTGGTACTTCATTTTAGAAAAGAAATGCCAGTAATGAAGGGAAATTGAGTATAGTATACCATTTTCTTTCATGTTCACTGGAGCAGTGCTCCATTTACACAAAATATACTGTACATCACTGGGAGTTCAGGTTGAGAGACGTGGTGAATGTCCATGGCAATGTTTAAATTCTAACTCAAATGAAAAACACAATCTCAAATGGCCGTGTGCAGAACGTTGTTTTGGTTGTAAGGAAGTGTCTCTGAAATAAAGAGCAAATTTGATTAAGAGGCAACATTTACCTTTATTTATTTATTTATTTAGAATGTTGCAGTTGTATATGGACACTTAAATAATTCCATATGAGCTTATTTTGAGATTTGCAGAATTGAGCAGTGTGTTAGATTGCAGCCAAAAGACCATGATTAAAATAACTTAAAAATAATTACATCAGCTGGTGGATGGTGCATTGTCTGAGCAACTTTCTGGGCAGTTTTTAATTAGTAATGTAATAAACAAAATGCATTAATTGAGACAGTGAAAAAGAGGTGCTTCAACCAGATGGCCAATAATTAAATTTCATTTCATCAGTAAATGAAAATACCCAGGGAACAGAGGTATACTTCTATTACTACTACTACTACTACTACTACTACTATTAACAATAATAATAATAATAATAATAATAATAATAATAATAATAATAATAATAATAATAATAATAATTGAACAAAGGAATCCTTTGCTGAAAATTCAAAATCATTACCCTGTGAGAGGGTGAGAGAGAAGAAAGTAAAAGGATAAGATACTCTGAGAACATTATGCCCTTCCCTCTGTTGCTAAGCAGCAGTCAACCGAGCATGGCTTCGCTGACAGGCCTAAGATGTCCTGAATATCATGGGGCTAAGACATAAAGGGTGTTTGTTGAAAAGAGTTAAAGCATGCCAACATACCATAAAGGGGAGGCATGATTTGTCTTTAGGTAGAATGAACTCGAACGTTAACTTAGACTTGCAGGTTTATAGGAACTTCAACTTAATTTATAAAAAATGCAAAGATAATGTTGTTAATTTCATAAAGGTTCTTCCATATTGATGTCACATATTAAATTGCATAGTTACCCACAATCATAGAAAAAGAAATGTTACCTGAGGGGTTTCAGTGTAGTTAAAGTTTCTTTGACAGAAGCAGATGTTAATGAAGCCCTTTCTGACAGGGAAATCCTCTGTTGTAGGGCTGTATACGGAACATTTCCGAGTTCCTTCAGAAGAACAAGAGGTTTATTTGTTTAGAACAAGAACAGATGTCCCTTGATTTAGAAGCAGTTATTTTAAAGGTGGTGAAAGGAATGAACTGGATACCTCACTGTGCACTTGCACATACCTGATGCAGAGGCCTTCAAGACAGTCAATATAATATAGTATTTGATATAAACATATAGTATTACATTAATATCACATATCCCTTTGTTCAGCATGTCAGACCTCTCATGGAACTTTTATTTATGAAATTATTATTTGTGTAGCTTTGTGTGACTAGGGTAACCTGTCCTCCAAAATAGGTAATAATTTGATTTATTAGACTATTAGCTGCATTCAACTCTTAAGTCAATGGGAAGTGTATTTTAATTTTTTTTTAATTCTATCTGAAATGTCATGACATCACACTCAAAGGTTTTCTCCTCTTGCTATTCACTGATCCATTTTTCCTCCCTAAAAACTAACAGTCCTTTGAAATTATTCTACTAACATGTTTTCCTTCCATTGTTTGTATGGGAAGGCAGCAATTCGAGCATCAGATCAAGTGTTCATCTGTCACAGGGACTTGTCTCTGTCTAAACAGAGATTGGTCCACTGGGTGGTGGACATCATCAACTTGGCCTGGAGTGGCTCCTCCCTTTATAATCTTTACTTTGTGTTGTGCTGATCTAGAAACGCTGTGATGCTACTAGATGTAGGTATTACTGTGTACCTTATCCAGGGTCTATCACCCATCCCTGTGGCATAATGGTCTTCTCTGTGCACCTTTCAAGTCAGTCCTAAGTTGGGGTGAGTCTATATGACATAAGTTATCCAGGTTATTTTCACCACCCCTGGTAACTAGAGTACAAATAGAATAAATAGAACTGTTGTTCTGTTTATACCAGATTGTGAACCAGCTCCAACCTGGTATTGGTCGTATGACACAGAGTTTATAACAAATCCTATATTTTATGATCACTTTGTGACTTTGTTAAGGTTTTCTTATTCCTAAAAATAGTATGTATTTGTTATCTGCTCCTGACAGTTACCCAGAGTTCATAGAACCACAGACGTGTGTGACGAGAATTTTTTGCAGTGCACTACAACGGCTGTAACTGGATTAGACAAAGTGTGCAGCATCAGGACATATTTGTAACTATTGCAACAAATACTCCTGAAGCATTCCCTAAATATTCCTATAGACTGTCAGTTGTTATACTTCAGAAGCTATCCTGAGACAGATATGGATGGACCAACTGAACGGCAGTCACTAAGTCCCTGTGCATGGGGCACTTCACACACAGACACAAACACAGAGCATTAAAAACAAAGCCAAACAGACCCCAAGCAGCTTACATTTACTTCAAAAAACCCTCCCTCCATCTGCGTTGGGTATCAGAGACAATCCATCAAAAGGCAGAACTACGTTTCTATCAGTAAAAAGACTCATGAATTTTTCAGCATTCAAATACCTTCAAGCATCAGAGATGGATGTGGCCTCTCTATCAGCACCATGACAACAAAAAAAGCATGATTCATTGAAAAGGAAGAGACAGACAAGGGAGAGAAAGAGAGAGAGAGAGAGAGAGAGAGAGAGAGAGAGAGAGAGAAACAGAGACAGACAGAGACAGAGAGAGAATGTCAAATGTTTCTTCCCCAAACTTTGAGGCCTGGATGAAACAAGGTGGCTGAAACAACATTGTTTGTTCACTACTTTTTGCAAACCTTTAGTCAAAGCATAGTTTGCACTTCTATTAGACCTCTGCTATCTTTATTTTGTTCTCTGTACACAGTCAGAGAAAAAAGTCTGAGTGATCTGGTTACAGAATTTTACCGTGTCGAGAAAATTCGACAAGCATGTTATCATAAATTTAAGACACAAACGGCAAATGAACTTGTCTATATAATGCAGAGTAACAGTGCATGCAAAAATCCTGACATCAAGAGATCTGAGAAACACAATTTTACAGGGATTTCTTAGCATACTTAATACAGACATAATAGTTGAGAGGGCTGTGCGAAGACAAAACCAGCATGGCAAGTATAGATGCCTGCAAACTGTTTATGGTTTCAAATTGGCCAGTCATGTACAGTGCTCCAGTAGTGAAAGTGACACTATTAAAATTTCAAATAAAAAAAAAAAAAATCACAGTTTTCATGACAGGAAGAGGAGCCACTTCTCATGTCATCCATCTGGGAATGAATTTTGTGCAGTTCCCATGTGCACAATGTGGTAAGTGAAGCCTCTACATAACACCGATTTGCTCTTCAGTTACATCATGTTGTTTGTGGTAGCCATTCAAACATCATCTCACTATGTGTGCCTAGACCTTAAGAGGTTTAAACACTGAATTTTGCTGTTTATCCAAAATTAAACAGCATGCAACTAAAATTATATAATGTGTGATTGTATTTCATTATCATATGAAATTTGCTGTTTTTAAAACATGATGCAATTCTTGAGAATTTCTAGATCATTCAGTACTGTTGTTTAGACTGTGAATCTCCATTCTCTAAAGTGAACATTTTTGATGGTTTTTCTATGCAGGGATATTAGAATCCAAAGATCTATGTCAGTTAACTTTGTGATTTTCAAATGGCAGACACACCAAAGCAAAACAAGCCTAGGCTCAGCTGTGAGCTGGAGTTTTTTATTTGTTTCTTCCAGTCTGCAGATGCCACCAAATTCATAGGAATTTCCTCCTTCCTCTGGGAGATTATGATAAACGAATGCCTTTCCTTCCCTTTTTCACAAGCTGACTACACCTGCCCTATTTATCACTACCGCCAATAAAGATAAAAGATGGTCTGGGTGTCTTGTTACTTCCATGCAGTGGAGGGGGAGGCGGATGACTAATACATTCCGCCAAACCTGTGGAAAATGTCAGGGCTAACGGTCATGTTTAAGCAGTTGGTGTTCTTATGCTTTTACTGACAGTCAGACATACTGTATCTTACATACACAAGGTGTCATTTTCACTTTCATCAAATCATTTTTCTTGCTTGTAATGCATCATTGATTGGTTGAATATGTTGAAAAAAATAAATAAATAAATGAAACAGCAGAGATGTTACAGCTTAAGTGATAAACTGTGAGATGATAATTGCTAAGCTAATGGTATATTTCAAAACGGTAAACTTTTTAGACAGACACCTTGATATATATTTTACAAAATATGAACGTATAAAAGGTGCACATATAATACATGAAAGATCTAATCAAAGTGGAGAAACTGAATGATTAATCCACTGATCTTCAGTCTACCAGAAAGTGTGAGAAGAAAATTGAGATAAAACAGTCCCTTATTTCGATACATTCCTGTAGATAAAGAGACCAAAGGTCTGAAAGTTTCTGAAGCGCTTTGTATCAGGTCTATTAAAATATATGAAACATCAGAATCATAGCTGATGATGGCAAAGCATGGTCACTGAAACTTTTAAAGGAGTTGTTTGATGTATGCTCACAGTCGCTGTCAGGCAGATGAAGCCAGATGGCAAAGACTTGTTTCTGAAATTTTGTTCCAACTGTGGAGGCTTATGTTCAGTAGAGTACATGACTTGAATGCTGTTTCTAACATCATAAATGTGCTTGCTACTGCAACCTTACATCAGACGCTAATGAGTAAGCCATATGTCTTTAAGAAAAGGTTGGCCAACCCCAATTCCGCAGAGCTAAGATTCATGCAAACCTAGTACAGTCATTGGGAACTGTTCTCTGTGGTTAGAGCTGGATCTGTACTCTACATGACGGTTGCTATCTATCGGCCTCATTCAGAGTTAAGTTACACATACACTGTGTGTGAAATTGTAACAGTGTCAAACAGAAAAAAAACTGCTTGCATGTAATTTATCTGGAGCACGTTTTATACAATGCAATTGAGACAAATTCAAAATTTCTGGCAAGATCAAATGTTACAGAACAACAAAAGGTATCTATCATTTATTTGAATATAATTTATGTCATGTTCTGCACCAGTGTAATTTAAACACAACAACTCCTAGTGTATCTGTAATTGTATGTACTTATACCTCTCAAGTATCACATTTTATATGAATTAAATTATGAACTGAACCATAGCACCACAGCAGCTGAGAGTTTATTCTTTAAACAGTTTACTGTATTTTTTTTCTGTGTATAAAATGCCCTCATGTATAAGACGACCCCCAGGTGTTAAACCCAAAATTAAGAGATCAAAATTGTAAACATATTATGGTAATACTATGCATATTACACTATCAGTACTAAAATCCCTGTTGCATCTGTTCACTGGCTACACACTCTACACCTCCAAAGGGACGTGTTCCAATTGCTTTGTTCAGCATAAGCTGATGTCAGTTAAATAAGGCCAGTGATTGGAGAAAGCATGTTTGCAGAGACAAGGTATGGACAGGTTCTCTCCTCGGCTTACTTCTGTGTATAAGATGACCCTCAAGTTTTAGTCTAATTATTTTAGACTAAAGTGTCATCTTATAAATAGAAAAATATGGTAACTAAGAAAATGTAAGCAAATTTCACTGAACTACTCATTTTTAAGAAGAAAACTACAATGAAAATGTGGGGAAAAAGAGAGTGCAATGGTGAAAGTGAAATGGGGTTGAGATGAACAGGCAGATGGTTTATTGTCATTAGCCAATGTGTTTAAAATTCAAATGTCCTGTTACAGCAACTGTTCTATCCACACACCATTGCCCAAATTATCTGGTTTTATTTACCAATTATATCAACGTCACATATGTTGAAATGGCGGCATTTCGTACAGTATGTTTTGACATATATTAAAATAAAAAAAAGAAAAAAAAAAAGAAAAGAAAATACGTTTCTATTACATGTTTCAAACATATGTAAGAAACAGTGAAAATAGACCATCTAGAAATAGCTAAAGAGAGGCTGAAGCAACCTTTGTTACTGTTTTCATTATGATCAATCATATTCAGTACTAAAGAGCATATGTTTAGCATAAGCACTAATCATTGTGAGCTTTCAGTCTTTGGCAATCACATTTCATGCTGACAAGAGCAGCAGCGTAATGATGGACTATAATTGGCTGCAAGTATGTACTTTATTTTACCTAGCAGTCTATGAGGATGTACTCACAAGCAGAGAGAGTTAGAAACAAGGAAAGGATGGAAAGGTAGTTTGTTTTATCTTACGTGAGCCATGCTAGGGAACAAGAAAAAGCACTTACCTATCCAGGGACGATTATAAACACTTCAGATAACTTAATAAAGACAAACTTCTCATGATATTTGCAAGAAGGAGATTTTGGTCAATTTGTTTTACATGTTTGTGTGTTTTTTTCCTACATTAAACATCACTCCTGGCTATGAATCTGCTCATTATTTTCCTCCTGTGAATGAGATAAAATAGAATGGTGGCATTATCACATGCTGGTTTTATACGAATTTCTGAAAAAAAAATCTGACAACTTATTTTAGCCATATCTGTAACAAACAAAAGAAAACAAGAAAAATGAAATAATCTAGTTAGAATATCACAAGACATAAAAAAAGATTGTTGATCAGCTTGGCAGTAGTATCTTTGGTTGTCAGAACCAACCCTGAGGTATTTATGGTGATAAAAGAGATTCTGCAGATTCTAGTGTGAGATTCATGCCTTAAGAAACTGGCACAAAGTCTTTCTGACTAATAAGTAAAGCATATTTAATCCCTCTAGAGGAATCTATTTATACTGCTGTATAATTCCATCCCCTCCCAATAGAAATCAGTGACTTGCTCTGTGAGATGTTTTCACACCATGGTAACATCATGCTACTGCTAGCATAACATTGTTACTGGAATTTTTACTGAACCCATGTGTTGCCACAATACTAAACATGTAAGATTGATAACTTTAACAAAAAAAAATGTCCCAAGGTTTAATTCTGGCTAAGATAAAAAGCAGCTTGCTATTTGTGAAGCTGCGTAGCCACAGAACGATCAGATTGCCTGTGTTGACCCCTGTACACTGTTGAAAGCAAATACAATGGGTATGTGGATACAAGAACTGGACAATGGGGCAATGTTGATGTGGGAAACCATGGATCCTTGCATTCATGTGTTTGATACTTTGACATTTATATCCTACCTAAACATTGTTACAGACTAATTACATCCTTTAATGTACACTGCAAGTTCTATAGATCTCAATCCAGTCAAGTGTCTGTGTGAAGTGCTGGACATACCAGTCCGATCCATGAAGGCCCTTCCTCACAACTTACACTACCTCTGCTGCTAACGTCTTGGTGCCAGATACCACAGCACACCTTCAGACCGTCTCCTAGAGTCCATGCCTGTTATGCAGGTGGTTTTAATATTCAGGCTGATCATTGTCTATTGCTTTTGTTTATAAATCTTCCAACTTGGTGATAGAATACATTGTTCTCGCTGTTAGTTTCATGCTTTCATCATTTGCTGTTGTGACAGATTATCTTTTAAAAATAATAATAAATAAATAAATAAATAATGACAATACCTTCAAAATTTTGAACTGAAAGGCCTGCTGAGTTTTAGGTTAATTTATTCCGCCACATTACTGATGCGGTACTCTGTAATCAACTACTACAACTCATGAATAAGGTATGAGAAGGATGTTTGTAAAGTCTAACATGCTCTTCAATAAATATTGTCAGTATAACTGTCACGCCAGATGGTTTTAATTGTGTAAACCTGTTTCTTTTGGAGCTGCACTATAAATGTTTTTAGTCTGATGACTTGTCTAAGTAATACATTAAAAAAAATACATTAACACTCCGGTGGGGATAATTCCATCTACAGAAATTATACAGAGGATTCAACTAAAACTATAACTATTTCAAGGCCCTATGGATTCTGATATACAAACCATGCTGCTTAGAGAGAGGCAAAATATGTTCATGACGCAACTGCACCACACTGGCAGCTCTGACAACAGCAGGAATGAATTGGCCTAGCTTGCGTTTACACACAGTGTTTACACAATTTACACAACCTGCTACTGGTAAAAATCATCACACCTCAGCTGCTATGGTTGGACTCCTCGTGGGGTTTTAATGGTTTATTTATCAGTTTGTGTGTGTTCTCTCTCTCTCTCTCTCTCTCTCTCTCTCTCTCTCTGTGTGTGTTTGTGTGTTTATTTGTGTGCCGAATGAAGATTTTAATCAAAGAGTGTTGTATAGGAGTCATTATCATATACATCTCAACACTAGATCACGAGATTTTAAATATGTTAATCATTTACTGTAGCACTCATCTTAAGTCAGTATACACACACACACTTGTGTGTGTTACTATCCTTGGACCTTTGATTGACCTTCCATTTTTTAATAAATGCTGCTAAAGCTGTCACATCTTCATATTCTTGTGGGCACATCATTATAGGAAGAGCTGACACACACACACACACACACACACACACTACTTCCCTTGTTACTAATCTTCTAAACACCCTCACAGTAATATGAAGTTAACATTAGAGACTCACTGGTACAAGTAGTTCTTCATGTGTCATTTGATTAATAGATTAATTTACTGGTAACGTGTTCTTTTTCATTGTTTTCTCTAGTGGGACATAACAGGGAAACTTTGATTAATGGGTCTGGGTGTAGAAATGGTAATCTGCACTTTTGAAATTCCTGACCTACTTTTTGCACTAGTTTAATTATCTAGCACTAACCAGGGCCTCCTTTACCTCCTATACATCATACCACTGGCACTCACTATACATTACTGGGCATTCACAAGTTGCCAATACCACAACTAGTGATGAAATACTGCTACTGTTTATGAGTTTTTTTATGCTATTTCTATTCTACTTCACTGCAATTGGATTTGTCCCATCTCTGTTTTCTTGAATTTTCAGGCCAGGTTTATGTAATAAATCATGCAATCACACTTTTTGGTGATTTTTATTTTTCATAATGAAATATTTGTAACAAAGATTCCAAGAAACTTGTACAGGTTTGTAATTAAAATTTCTTTCATATCAACTATAAGATTAATATTGGAATTGTCTTATTGGCAAGATATAAATCATCCGAAGGACCACTTATATTTACAGCATTTAGCAGATGCCCTTATCTAGAGTGATATTCCGGTCTCATTTTATACACCTGAGCAATCAAGAGTTAAGGGCCTTGCTCAGGGGCCCCGCAGTGGTAGCTAGGTAGAGCAGGGAATTGAACTCACAACCTTCCATTTAATAACCCAACACCCTAAGCACTAGGCTACCCCACATCCTTCTTCTACAGAACTGTATAAAACGGGTCCATTTGGGCTTCTATTCAGGTCTATATTTATATTCTATGTCATATTTTTAAGGATTCTCACACAACTGCACAACTGAAGTCTTGAAAAACCGTAGCATGGTCTGATGAATCTCAATATCTGTTGAGACACACAAATGGTCAGAGTCAGAATTTGGTGTCAGCAGCATGAATCCATCCAACCTGCCTTGAGACAACAGTCCATTCTGGTGGAGGTACTGCAACAGCGTGGGGAATGATTTCTTGGCCCACTGTGGGCCAGTTAATGCCAATCAATTGACTGAATGCCACAGCCTATGTGAGTATTGTTGCTGAGTGTGTGCATCCCTTCAT
>JAOTRN010000046.1:16508269-16520332 GCA_028566695.1 Bagroides melapterus | reverse complement strand
CAAGGGACCGAACAAGTACCTGAGCAGTCTGTGTGGTCAAATATGGTAGAATCCTTCTAATGTTGTACAGAAGAAACTGACATGAATGTGTCACGTTAGCAACATGTGAGGAACATGATAGTTGATTGTCCATGGTTACCACAAGGTCACAAGCTGTGTCTGAAGGGTAGATCAGGTCATTGTGTAGGGATATTGAAAGATACTGACATCGGGATGAATCACCTGGAATGATCAGCATTCCAGTTTTGCTGGGATTGAGCTTCAACTGATGAGCTGTCATCCACGATGATATGTCTGCAAGACATGCTGAAATCCAAACAGAAGCTGTGGTATCTGAGGGTGGGAAGGAGAAGATAAGTTGAGTATCATCAGCATAGCAGTGATACGAGAACCCATATGAGGAAATATCTTCACCAAGAGAGTGAGTATACAGGGAGAAAAGGAGAGGACCAACAACTGAACCCTGTGGGGCACCAGTGGACAGTCTGCCTTGAGCAGATGTCACTCCCCTCCATGTCACCTGATATAAGCTTCCAGGTAGGAAGCAAACCATTACCTTGCTGATCCACCAATACCAAGATTCAAAAGTTGCTGAACGGTTGAGGAAGATGAGAACAGATGACAGCTTGGTAGATCTAGCAACATGTAATTTCTCAGAGACATGCAAAAGGGCAGTCTCTGTCAAGCCAGACTAGTTGGGATCTTGCAGGTTGTTCTATAAGAGATAGGCAGAATATTGGTTATACACAATACGTTCGAGAATTTTTGAAAGAAATGAGAGATATGACACCGGTCTGTAGTTACTGATGTTAGATGGATCCAGAGCAGGTTATGTCAGTATGGGAATAACCCTTGTTCTCTTGAAGGTTTTTGGTACATGACCAGATATTAGGGATCCATTGATGAATGTGATGATGAAGGGCAGAAGGTCTTGCAAGATGGTCTGGACCATAGTGGAGGGGAGAGGATCCAGCAGGCAGGTGGTAAGATTGCAGGACTGGATGAGTTAAAAAAAAAATCTCTCCTACTTCAGTTTCTGTTGGAAATCAAACATTACCTGGATTATGATTTTCAATCTGAAAAGTGGCTTATTACATTCATACATGTCATTAAGGTCCTAAGTTTAATTAAAGTAATATTTTGATAACTAATTTGCAACTAACATGCAGAAGATGTAAAATAAACTTTCACAAAGAAACATTTTATATTGTTTTAGGCTGATGGTATCCTTCACCTAGTGACCCAAAGCACTTTTGTATGTCTCTTTGGATAATAGCATCTGCTATATGCTGTAAATGTATATAAAGGACATATTATAAAGGAATTAACTGTACAAGGTTTTTTTTATGTGTAATGAACATCTCCAGTGTCTTTAAAGGTTACTATACCATTTATATGAAAATAAAATATGAGCAGTACCATATACTATATAATAATATCTGATGTACTTTGTGAATGCAGATAACAAGGCTAATTTTCCAATCCAGTCTTTGGCCTGATCTGCATCATGTAGATTCTGCTGCCATAAACATTATAAAGCTGAAACCTGAGGGCACTCCTCATTCTTGGTTACTCCATAAGCCATACCAAGTCAACATTCATGTAGGCATTTTGTATGAATGTAGAATGTTTTTGTATAAATGTAGAACCCTTAGAGATTTGTGCATTTGGAGTTCTACATAGAATCTGAGAACAATGTAGTTCTGTATTAGAAAGGATTTGCAAAGATTATAACCCTTAATTATAGCCTTTATACCAAAGGTGCAGTCTCTGTAAGTGCAGGATCCATTAACATCACTCTCAGAATATTTTAACAGATTGTCTATGGGCCCAAGTCCATCTTTGTTAGAAACTCTCTAACATCATTACTCAGAAGTGTGAAATGCAACAAATTGCAGATACAAATAGTGAACTAATTATCATAATAGCCCCATGTTATCTTTATTTTTTCTCAGAATGAGAAAAGGGGCATGGGGTGCTAATGTCAGTGATTGTTGCGGTAATAAGTCTCTCCACCACTAACTCAGTTGAATAGGTTTGAAGTCTTACAGGCTATGAAGCCTTGTCCCTTTAGGTACTTAAAGCAATTTATATGTAGATGATGTCCATTATGTGTGTCTTTTATAAGCGAGTCTGTAATCTGTAACGTTGTGGGATGTACACTGTCTCCCTAGGGAGATAACACAGGCTGTATGATACACATCCACAAGGTTTCTGAAAGAAAATAGAGCTTTTTTTAGATTTTCAAAGAATTCCCTTTAGTGATGATCGTTTCAAAATCGCTCTGTGAGTAATCTGTGAATAATACTTAAATTTGTTCTTACTTAAAAATGGTTCTTTTTGTATTACATTCTTTTTGTAGTTCAGGTAGCCTAGTGGTTAAGGTTTTGGTCTACTAATTGGATGGTTGTGAGTTCAAATCCCAGGTCTGCCAAAGCACCACTGCTGTGTGCCTGAGCAAGGCACTTAGCCCTCAATAGCTTGGCTGTATGATTTAAGTTTCTCTGGATAAGGGTGTCTGCCAAATGCTGTAGATGATTATTCTGATCATTCCTGAAATTGTTCTGTTTTCTGTAGTGTCCATTTCTTATCCATCACAAGGCTACAGAACTATAACTATTATGGTTATTAGACAGAAAAAATAACAAGCATAAACAAGGATTTAATATGCAATCATTTATTTTACCCAGTTCTCCTGACTCGATTTTTCATTTATTTCAAATTGCAGTCAAATTTATATGCTGACACAATTCCAAACTTTAAAATCAATGAGTCGGTCATCCCTACAAAAGGCAATCATAGTAGCTCAGTACAATTCATTATGCTATACAAGATTTACTCTGCAGATCCAGTTAAACATATTTGTGAGAGCCTAACATCCTTCTACATGCATTATTAGTTGTCATTTAATAATAGTAAGAATTATACTGTAGTTATTACACGAGTACGAAATATCTCTATTCTTCCTATCACATGTGAAATGTGTGGATATCTATAAAGCATTTGTCAGACTTTTCACAGTATATTGAATTAGTGTCATTGTTTTGAATGAATTGAGTGCATGATTATACAATAGTTAAGAAATTTCCATGTGAATCTTTGACAGGTAATAGGATTTTTCTCTACCAGGATATGTTAAGTGTTCAAATGACATCTTTGTCTCCTATTTAGGTTATTGTTTTATGCCATTCTGTTGAACAGTCATAGTTCCTTCTGGTCTTATTCCAGCTGGATGGAGCATTGTAATTCATGACCTTTTGTCTGTTGTGTGAGATGTATCTTGAACTAATGTGTTCTTAATTAGAGAGGGTCATGAATGACTATAGCATTTGTGGCTCTGTCTTCTTTGTGGTCCAGGAAAGCCTATTCAGGTGACACAGAACAATGTCAATGCCTTAATCTCCTCCTCCATAAGATTCTGTCCCATTACACTACACATAGTGTAGTTTGATCTCTGGCACAAACAATTGTCTGTCTCTCACAGGATGTATTCTTCAAAAAAACAATTTCATAGATGCAAAGTGGTAAGGCTCATAGTAGACTCTGCCAATATAGTGGACACAGGTAATGATTTCCTAAAGGTAAAATGTGTTTTACTAACAGGACCTCCATATCATCTGTTACATGACCCAATTAGCATATATTACCAGTTTGCTGTGTGTGTTTGCTTTTGAATTTGTAATGTGGCACTTTTCTATCTAAAGGTTAAAAATACATGATGGTATATGTGCAAATACATTTATTACTAATTCGTAGAAGGCTAAAATTAGATTATTAGCAGGGTAGGATTTACATATGTTGATGTCTATGTATATTCTCAATCAAAAGACAAAATAAAACCATAATTATATTTTAAATTATAATATATGTTGTGTAATTATATGCATAAGTCTGGTCCAAAGTTGGTTTCATATGATGTAGCCACCACACACTTTCACTTTCAGTGCCAACACTATTAAAAGAAAGCATGTAAGTACATTTTTATGTATTTAATTGCTTCAGCATTTGCTAGCAAGTTGTGCAAATTGATTCACCCCATCATCCAGAGATAAGTTCTCAACAATGCCACAGCTAGGGCCAAGAGAGCAATTTTGGCTGTGTTCCTTCTCTAGCTTTTCAATCCTAGTGACACTAGCCAATTGACTCTGTAGCTCATTTATAAAGAAAGAGATGGGTAGCAATATTCTGTCACCAAAATTCTGATAAAACAGAAAAACTGATGCTGGATAATGAGTCTGCTAAGATTGTAGTTCATTTTTCTAAAATGTAACAGTTTAATAGTGTGAACCTAAGGTCATCATGTAATAACATATAGTTGGTGTACAACAATGTTTAGACAAGTGATACCAAGCTCAAAGCATAACATTGCTTAGAGCATCACAATGCTTTCTCCAGCTTATTGCTCTTCTGTGGGACTGGAACAGACAGACTGTCTTTTCATGGACCACTTTTGGTAGATACTAACTACTGCAAATTGGGAACAACTGACAAGACCTGCTTTTTTGAAGATGCCCTATTCCAGTCATTTAGCTATCATAGTTTGGCTAGCGTCAAAGTCACTTGCCATTGTTCTTGTTAATTTGCCGGCATAATATATTCCACCCCTAGACAGGTGGCACTGTAACATGTAACAAGATAACTCATTTTATTCACTTTACCTGACAAAGGTTTTAATGTTAGAAAATGGAGTGACATTTATTCTATTTTTGTTTGTTTTATATTTTTGATCCAAGGTTTCTTTTTCTGGGTGCTTGTCACTGATCACTAACTGTATGCTTTAATCATATTTTTATTAGCTTATTGTAACTTGTTGCATGCTGACTGTCCAGCTTCAGGTTGCTCAGAATGTATCAGCCCAATCTTATACTCCATACTAAGCATTTGAAACAGCAGGCTATCATTGGGAACCCTTAACCAAAGTTACAAACAAGTCTGAAATACTGCAGATGGTAGATGTTATGCAGGATTCACATTCCATATTGGGAATGCCATATAATACTCTTTGAAGCACTGGGGAATTCCAGCATCAGGTTTATAAATACAGAGTCAATGTGGGTTGTATTAGCTGTCTGCAATTAAAGCATTGGAGGTTAATAACATCAGATAATGAACACACTTTCCTCAAGGCATCATTTAGAGTTTCACCGTCGATCACTGATGAACACAGGGGTCTGCACCACAGAGGTGCAAGACCTAAGCTAATTGGCCATATTGACTGTGGAATACAGTCACTGCTAGAGAGACAGGCAATAAAAATAGACATACATATGCTCAAGTGCCTAACTGAATGATTTTCTAGATACAGTATGTGGGATCTGTCACACATTCCACATTTTGTAAATGCCTAATATATTCAGACCAATGCTGAAGCAGTCAGAGAAATTATGTCAAGAACACAAATACTGCTATTTTTTCCCCTCTGTCTTTACAGACACAAAACAAAAGCAGTGAAATGTGCTATCTGTACTAAATTGATATTTACAAAAAAAGTAGACACATAAAATCAAATACCTGTAAAAAATTGAATGTCAAATTAGTAGTTGTGACCAGGAGAGAAAGTGTTTAAATTTGTTTTTAGGCAACTAAAGAAAAGCCAGCAAATCTAAAAGTAAACAATCACATACAGACAGAGAACAATCAATAAACAGGCAAACATCAGAATGACAATGAATTAGAATCAAGGTTAAGAATATTAACACAAACCCGTATCAGAACAGTCTATAAAGCAAAAACACATGGACTAGAAAAAATATCTAATACATGGCACAGATTGGTCATGCAAGACCACATGGACTATATGCTGTGTAGTGACAAAGTGAAAAAGAGTGCCTTATAAACAATCCTAATTGACTGGAAATAAGCTGCAGGTGCTAATATAGGCACTCTGCCAAGGAGACAGGAGGAGACGCAGAGTTTGTTCCACTCATTTAATTTGCTTTCTCAACATTATATGTAATGTGCTGATAGAAATGTAGTTGTTACCTGACAAACATGCTACATAGGTTAGCAAAATAACTAAATAAGACCGTTAAGACTACAGTTTTCACCGAGTTGCAAACAAAAATAGAAACAAGATAATAATTATTAACATATATCTAGGCATTTTTGCTAATTCCCTGTTCTGTGTTCTTATATGTAGTTTATTGTAATCATACAATAGAAAATGCTACAAAGCAAAATTTCTGGAGTTGAATATTCTGGAGTTAGACATAAATTTGTGTAAGTGTTAGATTTTGGGAGTTTATTTTCTAACTTAGACTACAGTTGGTGTTTAAGGGTACTCTAGATTTTTGGATCTCCACCTCCAGGTCCAGTAATAGCTCAGTGGTTAAGGTGTCAGCCTATTAATCAGATGGTTGTTAATCCCAGGTCTACCAAGCTGCCTCTCATTGTCCCCTGAGTAAGGCCTTTAACCCTCAATTGTATAAATATATATATAAATACTCTGGTTGAGGTTGTCTGTCAACATATGCTGTAAACATATATATTTTTTACTATTATTTTCACCTGAAATCCTTTTAGGGTTTTAGAGATTTTTAACGCTGTGAAAGGGTCATTTAAAAAAAAACAAAAAACAAAAACTGTAGTTTATTCCAAAAGTCAGAATTTGCTGTGTAGATATTCAAGATATTTTCACATTTCATTTTTTTTGCAATGTTTATAAATGTTAATCCACTTGATCAAACATAATTAATGGCAGTGAATGTTCATTATGAAGCTATCTATCCATGTGTGTCTCAGACATGTGTCTCAGTGCTGTCTGTATGCTGCAAAATGTCAGTTGTTTTAAAGATTAAAACCATAAGACAATGATATAACGATCACATATAGGGTGTGTTCCTGCCTCACACACAGTCCAGGTATTGGCTCAGGATAAGGCACTTACTAAATGAATGAATGAATGAATCTACAAGAAATTTGTTTGATGTCATTTTGGTCTAAATACTATCTATTGAGTCTCCTAGATAATAAATATATCATGCTTAATTTTAGATTCGACAGATCCTTTCCAGAGCAACTTATATTTATCTCATTTACACATCTGAGCAATTGAGGGTTAATGGCTTTTCTCAGGGGTCCTGAGATTCAAACTCACAACCATTCAAACAGTAGTCCAAGTCCTTGACCATTGAGCTACCACTTCCCACAATGACATTTGACAGATGCTCCTATCCAGAGCAACAAAACTGAGCAGATGAAGGGTTAAGGGCCCAGTAAGGGAAGTTTAGTGGTCCTGGGATTTGAACTCACAACCTATTGACCAGTTGTTCACTGAACTACCACTTTCTCTAACTATATTAATGAACCACAAACTTGTACCAGTGCCACCTCATGACCCCACATCCCTGGTTTGAGGCTGCACTTGGGTTATTGGGTCTGTGTTCTACTTCAGTGTGAAGTAACAGATTTCTATGGGCTGTTTGCTTCTATTGTCCTTAAATCACAAGTTAAAATCCCAATAATGCCAAAACCTACAATGGATGGGAGCAAAGAGAACAAAGCAGCACTCTGGGTGGGAGGAACAGCTAGTAATCACACAACACGGCCAAACATGAGCGTCTGTGATATTGAGGAGGGTATTGTGCTGATCACTTGCATGTGAAGCACTGTGCACTGACATACTGTAGCATTTTATTCATCTGACTTTTATACCCTGGCAAATACAAAAGTCCTGTCATTTTAAACTACTTTCATAATAGGCGTTCTTTTATGCACTTATGAACTGGTCCTGGGAGCTGAAAACAGTTACTCACTGTTTTCCCATTAATATGTTCTTTACTCAATAATTTTGACTAAAAATTTTGACTCTAATTTTGAGCTCTTAGCACCATTCTAGATACTATTATCACTACACCGCTGAACAGTTGGGGACAGTCCAAGAAAAACATTTTTAGACAGAGTGGTAAGGTGAGTGATAAGATGACACCCTAGTGCATTGCTTATTATTTGCATTTAGAAATAGGTTGAAAGAAAACACACAAAATCAGATAGGGAATATAGGGAACAGAAAAAAAGATTTATCACAAAAGTATAAATTTTGAGTCCCTCAGGGGTTAACAATACCTGACAGTTTTGATAGTGGGGACATTTGGCTAGTCCGGTTAAGGTTCCGGTTAGATTTAGATGTAGGTAAGGCAAGGTAGGCTAGAGTAAGACAAATTTGTGTGTGTGTGTGTATGTGAGAGAGAGAGAGAGAGAGAGAGAGTGCATGCATATGTGTGTGTCTAAAACTTTATGAGCAATTCATTGCACTGTTGAAAAGCAACATGGAGAGGATGCAAGTCTGCAGGAAGCATATATTCAGAGGATAATTAAACTACGATCTTTGTGCTGCCTTCAATATGGTGGCAATCTGCTCTGCATTAACAGTTAGCCCTGGGTGATCATTACCCAGACATCTCCACAGCAGGAGCCCAGTGCTGAGTAACTGGCATCTCCATAGAAAAAAAAAAAACTGAATAAATCTAGAAAAAAATAGAAAAGAAATATATTCAGCATTGTCTGTCTGTGTCTCAAGTACCCAGCAGCTATGAGATGTGTGATATAAGCATGGCAGAAAAAAATGAATCTAGGAAAATGTCTGAAAAATCTATAAATATGAAAGAAATGTGACTTGTGCACCCTTGTTTAGACAAGCAGCCATACTGAGTCATCTCTGTGCAAATCTGTAGATTCTCCTCTCGGGCTTCATTTTTACATCTGAGAAAGAAACCAAGAAAGCGGTGCTGATCAATCATTATGCCACAAACAGACTGCAGGTGACAAGCATGCCAGGTGAACCTTAAAATATACATGCAGCCATATATCAAGGGCATGACAGGTACATTAGAGGAAGCCACCGGGGTACGACAAAGCCCATGTTGAGCTGCTCTAGAGTCACAGGCTCTGTCAAAAATGTACTTTATTTCCTGCTGTCCATGAATGCATGGCCAACTGAAAAAAATATGATAAATATATCCCATTCACCCTTTCGTCTTGTATTCTACTTAGTAGTCCAATTTATCCATCACTTTAACACTCGAGTGCAATTAGCAAAAATATTTCATATATATGTCACATTATTGTACATTGCATATTTGTATTAGAAAATAAGTTATAGAGAACACTGAAAAACAATCTGTGTGTACATTCTGTACCTACACAGTCAAGCAGCTTTCCCAGGTTAGGGTGCAGATCCAGAAACCAAGACTCTGAACGGCACGAAGCGGATACAGACGATGAACAAGATAGTTATCCAATGCCCTAAAGTGGTAAAGTGCTTTATGTTGAGCGAGACTACTGCCTGACTGGCTATGTGTGACCAAATTATTTTCCTGCCTAGAGCATGCAGAATCTAGTCATTTAGTTTATTTCCAAATGACACCAATGAAAACCAGACCTTGTCCATTTGTTAAGGGATGCATTATGGCCAACGCTGAAGCAAATTATTTTTTAGCTTGTATTTTGATCAAACAAATTTTCTGTCAGTTCAAAGTCCAGTGTAAACATAAGTGATGGATGATGAAGTGGAGTGCATGGAAGATAGAGTGGGTTGTGCTAGAGGTGCTGTTATTGGTCACTGTTATTATCCATTCACTCTATTCTCTATATTTGCCTTTATTTCCCATAAAAATGATTATTTTCAACTGACCAGTTTATAGATGCCACACCCTCTATACTACCAGAAAATATCAGTCAGAAAAACACATACTCAAAATGTTCTTTAAAATAATTACTTTTTCAATATGGCACATTAGCATAATAGAGAATTAATCAATATGATTTAATCAAGGATAATACTGAGAGGAGGAATTATTGAAAGCATCTTTTTGCATTCAGTGGTGACAGATGTGCAGTGGTTGTGATGTCAGGGCCTTGGATTCGCACAAAGAGTGAATGGTGGGGTCATTCTCCTTTTCTTTTCACCCTCTAATATTGATCTAGATACAGAGTCCAAGAACAGCTGAGTGGTGGGGCCTCCACCAGAACAGATTATTATTGGACTTTATACCAGTATATGAATGATCCTTTTTTTACATCAGCAGAATGGGGAAGATCAAACTGTAATGCATCACCCTGGCATTTGCCAGAATCATACACAAAGAAAACTGCATGTGTACATTATTAGTGAGAACATGCACCCTAAAGTCCTAAATCCATACTTTGTGACCAAATAATTGACTAATTCAGATATCTAACTTTGTTTTCTCATCCATTTGTTTTGTTACAGCGTATTTTATAAAAATAGGATGTAATAAATTTCCCTTTCCAATATGCATAATAAATGTTGCCAACTATACTGCAGTAATTCTATACACACTATATGTGTATAAGGTTTGTGGACAACTGATTGACACACCCATATTAGTCAAGAGTTAATTTCATATACAGTAACCCTAGAAAAAACACTGCTCTTGAGATCAAGAATATGCAGTTTTATACCTGTGTCTGCTGTAAAAGGGGGACGCAGGAGTAAAATACGTTAAAAAATATGTTCAAAGTTCCCACTATACTGGTGGACTCTGAATGCCAGTGCCTGTTTGAACCATTTTATTCATGTCTTAACATCAACATCTGACAAAAAACAGCACAAATCAATATATGGCTTAAAATGGCAACAAGCCAGCATTACCTAATTGATTACACTTGTGTTATAACAAAACTAGAACCCTGTATGCTACCGAACATACAAAGCCTTTATACATTATTTTTGTGAACTGCCATATTTCTTTTTTTAAGTAGATGTTACACAAATAATTATAAACATACATTATTGTGTATTATCAGTTCAAGAATTTTTACAGGTGAACTTTTCACCCTTGCCACTAATTACAATCATCAGAACATTATTATCTTTTAACCTGAGTCCACCTGTGAAGTCTTTTTTTTACTATATATGTAGCAATCACTTTTTTTTAATTATTTCTACCCTCTCTACATCTTTTGGCTTTCTAATGTGCCTTGAAGTACCATGTTCACTAAAGTCTAGCATGTTTTGCTATGATGAATGTTGTTTTAGATTGTGTTTGATAAAAAATATACTAATGCTCTATGTTGCCAGGGTTGCAGCCACACTTTTGAATGCTAATGTATGCAGAGCTTGGCATTTGGCCAGGTCTACTGGCTTTCTAATATAAAACAAAGTTGCAGGAGGCTATGTTTTATGCAAAAGACTGATTTGTCTGCCAAAGGGCTCACAGACAAAAGGATTCAATCCATGCAGCAAAATGTAATACATGAAATTTGCTTCTTAATATATTTTCTTCCCTTTGCTTGTTTACAAAATGGATGATACTAAAGACAAGAGACATGTCATTTCTATCGTTTACAGTTAATCAAAGAAACATTGTACAATGGACTGTACTCCATTGGTTAAGGTATAAAGATAAAGCAGATTGACGTTTACATTCCAGCCAATAGTATAATATTATCGCTCCACGCACAGGAAATTTTACTAAATAAAAACAGAAATCACTATTTTTTTTTTATTATTATTAATGCAGTCCGTCAACTCTTTAATAGTTGTCAAAAAAAAATTCTCAGTTCAGACTGAAATAAGCTCTGGTAGAAATCTGTGTCCAGTTTAAAGGAAAATTGTTCAGAAATCATAAAATATGCAAAATATCAAATAATATACATGGAGTCTATCTGTAACGTCACATCTACAACATAAGACTATAATATAGAGACTTAATGGTGTCTCTAGAACTTACTACCATATTACATAATATAGTGCACAACTGCACAATTGGTGTCATTGCTATTTATGTGCCATAGACTTAGTATATCGTTTGGAACACAGCCATGAATGCTCACTTAATCTATTAACTTTCTTTACACAGCTGCGAGAATAGCCTTACTGTAGAGAAAGGTACAGCACAACTTACATAATATATTCTACTACAAGCTTTTTTCCTTTGTTGTAAAGATTTTTTTTAATCTTACAACCAGCATCCTTAAATATATATATATCCATATACATATACTAATCTATGCTAAAAGCTTAAGGAAGGCACTATGTGGACCATGGTGGGCAGCACATCTGCCCTCCAGCTCCATGGTTACTTTCTGTTTAGAGTTTTC
>JAOTRN010000046.1:16481483-16494748 GCA_028566695.1 Bagroides melapterus | reverse complement strand
TGACAAGAAGGATGATTCGTTTAGATGCATCTGTTAAGCATGAACAGGCTTTTTGTGTAGCTTGTGAACTAACAGTATCATCCTTAATTTGGCAAGTCTTATCAGAGAGATGGAGTCTGAACAGCAGCAAAGTTAAAGTTAGAGTCAAGGTCAGGTAGACTGTTCAGAGAAGTGTTGTTCCTGTGGGACACATCCGAGAGAATCAAAGAATTGTTGAGGCACATTGATAAAGGTTTGGAGAACATCAAGTTCACCCCAGGTTGAACCTAAAATTGTACTCCAAAATACATATCTGGGAAAGGCCCAAAAGAAACAGCAAGTTGAGTATTTCAGCTCTGGGAATTCAGGATGAAGTCATCATGTAATATAAGGAAAAGAAATGTAATGACAGTGCTTGGAAGGATTAGGGTGTGGCATTGATGGAATGTTCTTTGTGAGTATCTCAACTTGTACTCAGCACTGACTACAATAAACCTCATGACTATGTTCATCCATCTAAATAACTGTCTTTTTCTTTATTTTAATTTAATATTGTCATTCAAACTGAGATTGTCTGGGGAATGTGATGATAGGAGTCAGAAAGTTTTTTTTTTACCACACTAAGTTTCATAATGATTGCCATTTTAAACTTGTCAATGATTAAAATGCATCAAATAACTTATAATTGTGTTTTGTTTTTTTTTTTCAAAACTGAATTGGTGCAAAAGAAGAGATGAGTGTCATTTTAATGACAAGTCAGTAACTCAGACCCTTCACCTTTTTTATGGGATATTCACATTTATCTAGCCATCACAATTTAGCCCAAGTCAAAGTCTCTCAGATCCTTATGTTTGTCCATTTTTTCTCATTCCAATACATGATCTTTGAGAGCTGACTGTTCACTTGCTGCCTAATATATCCTACCCCTTGCAGGTGTCACTTGCAATGAGTTAATTAATGTTATTCACTTCACCTGTCAGTGGTTTTAATGTTATGGCTTCTCACTGTAGAACCTTGGCCATTTTTAAGAATTCAGTGATTCAGTTCAGGAGTGGCATTCAGCTATTTTCTCTCTCTTCTTTAATTTGTAGTACAACAGAATCCAGCACAAATGGCCTTGCTTTAATTGTAAGAATTAAGCATAAAATCAGTTAATATAAGTGAGGTCAATTCATATATAGCATATTTTGTCCTTTTACCTTCTTTTCTCAGATAGGTCACAGATTTGGAAAAAACTGAAGATAATAAAGGCTGAATGTATATAATAGGCATCCTTAATATTGTGTTTAGTAGAATTTGAAATCACAAAAATACTGAAAAGAATGAGAGAAAGAAGGAGCCTTAAAAAGCTGTATTATAATAATGTAAAATATTTGTTCATGTTTATGTATGAACTGTTCAGTAGCTCAGCCTTCAGTATTTGAAACTGTGATCATATATATGTACTATTATGAATGTAACAAAAAAAAACAGCATGATTTCTGAGAATGTACCACTAGATGACAGGCTTTACAAATGGTCAGGTTTAAAAAAAAATGTTTAAGCCCTATAGGAATGGTCTTATGAGAAAAATGATGATAGAGAAAGTGATTGAGGAGGAGTTGGTGAGGTTGCATACTATACATTCTAACAAGAGCATATACATATGTGTTTGTCAGTGGAACTGACCAGCATGCTTGTAACTGCTGTACTACAGAAACCCAAGCAGGATAAATTCTGAAGCACAAAGCCAGAATGTTTACGTCTTTGTTTTTACTATCATTACTCATCAATTTATTTCTGAAACAATGTTCCATGTTTTCATCCAAACATTACACTCCTTCAAACACATAAATCCAGCAGCAGCAACACAAACCAGTACCTTTTTAGTGATCCATGTTATTGGCTTCCAGTTGTTCTGACAGGCTATTAATCTTGTTGGGCTTTTCGTCCGCTGCTGCCGCCTGCTATCAGTGGCTAAATTAGCAGTCTGGCTTTGTGTCCCCACTTTAGCATGAAATTGAGCATCATTGTTGTATTCATCATCTTTAAACTTCCTATCTGCTTTGCAGCACTGCCCTTCAAAAAATGTTTTCTTGTGGAAATCAATAATAAGGATTCTTTTCCTTCCTAAAAACATACCAAATGGTGACACAGTGTCAGTTTTTCTTATATTTCCAGCATACATGTTGACAAATATCTATTTGTAAGGATATAAAGGCAGAATCACATGACAAGAGTTTTTGCTCAGGCTCATACAGTAAAACAACAATAAAGCTGTGTAGTTATTTCTATTTCTATTCCATTCTAGTCTTATGAAACCAGCCTGGTGTCATGATTGTAAATGTGTAACTATTCATACAAAACTATTTGTGTGAAACACTACAAATTATATGTTTAGGAGAAGGGTTGCCATTTGGAGCTTGCTACAGCTTAATTTGTATGAACCTCAAAAATATTGTTTATTTCAAAAAAATAAATAACATCACTTTTATAAGCACAAGAATATAAATAGAGCTTCTCTTAGTGTCTATAGACTTCCTGGAAACTCAGAAATGTGTAGTTATTCTCGACTAATTTTCTCATCCCCAAGGCGTTTCACCCTGCAGACCCTAAAGATACAAGATGTTTTTTTGTTTTTTGCACCATTCTCTATAAATGTCTATGTTTGATGTGAACATTAACTGAAACTCTTGACCTGCATGATTTTATTCATTATGCAGCTGGCACAAGATTAGCTGATTAGATAGTGCCATAACTAAGCTGGGGTACAGGTGTAAAATGGAATAAAGTGTAAAGGTCTTTGTTTCAGAATTCTCTGAAATATATCTTAACAATTGTAAACAAAATCTACAGCTTTGTAAAAACAAGGTCCAAGCATCTTTGGACACTTCATCCACTTTTGATATAATCCCTCATGCTTTCTTTCTTCAGTCTCTCTTTCTCTCAGTTCAATCCAAATGTTAAGTGATAATCATAAGTGGAAGAACTGATTATTTCTCTTGAGACACAGTCTGGACCAAGATTAAATCTGGCCCAATCTCAAAGCTGATGGGCTCCCAGACATTATGCATTAAACAGTCAGCACTTCAAGAGCATCTTCTACTCGGTTGGGGGAGAATAAGAAGGCAAGGACAAAATGACCATAAATCTGTACATGGGTGAAAGCTGTTAAAATGGAATAGTCCCAGCTGATTACAGATAAGGCATTTTCAGACTTTGAATGAAGCATTCTTGACGAATCACCTTTATAACACAGGAAAACTCTATTTTGTCACTTAGATAAGATTCAAGGAGATAGAGATCTGTGTCAACACACAAACTAAATTAAAAACATGAAGACTTGAGATTTGATACTACTAAGACATAATGCAATTTATTCTGATATTGCATGTTTAACATCAAAAGAATACGGGATAGAAAGGAAACTGCTGAATAATAACTGAAAATAAAATGACAGTGGGTTGACTATGAAACAAGCATGCTGCATCAATAAATATTATTTATTTATTTATTTATTTATTTATTTTATAATTTTTTTATTTACTGTACTTCATAATTTTGTGGATGCCTAACCTTAATGACCAAAAGCTCTGTAGATGCAAAGTTCATCTTTAAATATATAATTTGTATGTATTTATTTGTTGTATGCTTGTTTATCATAAGCATCTATTTTTGGAAATATAATCTAATGCAATATCTTAACCATCCTCAGTGTCTATGTACATTATGTACATCTGCAAGATCTTTGATATAAAAAAGGCTTATATTATTTTCTTATATTTGTATCTCAATGCTATTTCAAAAAACAGCAACTTATCTTTGCAATTGAAACAGCACTGAGGCTCACACCAGTTGTTTTTCAAGCAACTGCAGTAGAGGCAATCAATAAAAAAATAGCCGCCAGCCACGGCAATATCAAAGCTCCAAAAAGGACATTGTTGCAGGAATCTAGCCAGCTAGAATCTCAATTATCCCAGCATTAGCAAGAGAAATTGCCATTCATCGACTAACTGCAGGCCTGTGTTTGTTAACTCTGTCTGAATATGATAAAGTATTTTACTTAACATTTATTGTAATTTATTTACATATGCAAATACTTATTTTGTAAGCCTTGAAAGTCTTGATCATTTTGATCACTGTTGTTTGATTTAATGATTATCTGAACAATAATTCATGTCAGAATTCAATTTCATATTGTCAAAACGCTCCTTTCAGAGATAAATATTCAAATCGTGTGTGCTGTGGCATGTTTCTTAAGAAAGCACTGTAATGATTGAGCATCATGATACACTGTTTATGATAGCACTACACTGGCAACAACTGTGTTTTGTTTGCAATGGCAATAATTACTGTGATGTGTGATTTCGCTTAACTTGATTGGTTAGAATGTTTGTATTTATGTAAAATTGCAAAGGCTTGGTACATACAAGAGAATCTGTGTAACAGGGTCAGTGGCTGCTAAAGGGCAAAAAAAATCCTGTTATAAGTTCTGAAAAAATGTTTTATACATTGTATTGTACATATCAATCATATTTTTAGGATGTTCTAGTGTGCTTGCAGAGGAAAAAACATTTTTTACAACAAAGCATAAATTCCAGTGGATAGCTCCAGTCTGCTGTCAAATCATTGCTGGTAATAATGGGCTTGGATTACACTTCCAAATCACAAATACACAGCTGGATTTTTGAAATTGAGTCAATAGAGTGTAACAATGCCTGCAAATTGTATTCTCGAGGTTCTACAGATCAGTACATTTCTTAAACCGAGTCTGCATTATGTCATCTTACATGAAGAATTAGATGAATGTTGGCTAAAGACTGTTTTTAAATTGGTCGGGTTTCCAGATTCGGAAGTCTTAGACCCAGTATCTGAAGAATCAATATTTGTTTATGGCACACAATTTCCGGAGACTCGATTTTAACAGGGCCTTTTTTTATTTCTTTTTGTTAATCTACATAAAAAGCTATCGATTAGCTCTACATCTCAGTGTGAGGTGAACAGTCCAAATGCAAGATAACTTTGTTGAACTTCATTCTAGTGTCTGAAGAACGGTTGTAGAGCAGAGAAGTGGGATATTAAAAATATAGGTGATGTCTGTTACATTACTGATCTTTTAGATTTCATGTATTATATATTTCAGGGAAATGAAATTGGGTCATTTCCATATAGAGAATAAAGAGTTTTTGTTCAACCAGTTAATGACGAGCAGTTACAGATGGTTTTATGCCTCACATTTATATGTGGTATTCAGTGTTAATGCACCATACACAACAGTAAACTGCAAGGGGGTATGGATATGCATTAAAAGTGAAAGGTGTGTCTTTGTACTGAGTTGGATCTCTCACTGATCATGTTGTGTGTACTATGGGTTGTGCTGTGGGCTGTCAGTGTGTTGGTTTTATTAGGGGAATCAGGGAGTTGAATCTGCAATTTTTTTGGTATATGGAACGATGAGCAGCTTTGCAGCAAATGAGCTCCCTTGACTCACATGTTGCCCCCATCAACACTAATGCACAAACACACACACGAACAAAAAAAAAAAAACCCAGACATTTATGTAATCTTGACATCAGGAAAACTAGACTATATTAATTGAAAATCTAATTATTATATACATTCATAAACACACATTCTGTGGACTCATAAGGTATAATGGCAAAAGGATTTGCTGTTAAAAAATTAAATAAATCAAATACATACTTCTGCTATAAAAGCAACAGCTGTTTGTCACTAGGAATGTCAACACACTTCTCTACCTTGTCTTGCCTGGCCTTGGAATTAAGCTGTACAAACTTTAAAAGTTTCCAAAGCATTTCACATTAAATATTTTATATAACATTTAATAAGATACGTCACTTCCATCTTAGATGCCAAAGCTTTCTCTGTATAGCAGCTTTATCCAATCAAATGATACATGTTCACCCAATGTATAGTTCTATTAATTTGAGTTCCATCAACATTTTTTACAACTTTACAAAGATTGCAGGGACAAGTCCTTTGGAAATTGTGCAATGTATGACAAATGTTTTCTCTTGTTGCCTACTATGAACAATGTCTGAAACAGGCACAGGTGAAGACTAACTCTTCATAGCAGAGGCCAAAAAGTGGAGACCAAAAGTTTTGGTGGTGATATAAAAAAAAACTTTTTTAAGACAAATGTTTATATATTTAAAGTACATGCTGATATAAGGATATGGATATTACAGAATATTTTTCAGCTCATATATCTAAACTTAATTGTCAAAGCTATTTAACCTTCCTTTATAAGAGGACATTTATTTATTTTAGATTATACATTTTAATATTATAAATGTACAAATAAATGATAGAATGTCATATTTTTTAATGTCTGCTTTTGTAATGGTAAAATAACATGAGGAAAGACAACCAGTAATGTTTAATGTTTTATTCAAATATTCAAAGAAGCAATCCAAAAATACAAACATGATTAAAATATAAAATACATCGACAATATGAATGAGGAACAGATACACAAACATATGAGGAAAATGGAAGAGCATCATACACAGATGGAAACAGTGTCTGCACTATATGCAACAGTGAAGGGAAAATGTGTCTGTGTGTAAGGGAGTGTGAGATATAAATGTGCGCTACCATTTTATCAGAATATTTAAATCAAACCTCCCTGGTATTGTTTTAGATGAAAAATATATTTGACAATCACCTGGGGTAGAGTGCAGCATGGTGTATAATGTTACCACCTCACAGTTTACAGTTCCACATGTGGGTTTCCTCGAGTTACTCTGGTTTCTTTCTGCTGTCAATCATGCAGGTACAAGTCCAAATCATCAGGTACAAGTAGGGGTAAGTAGGTAGGTACTCTCAACTACCCTCTGTGTGAATGAGTGTGCAATATACAGGCACCCAATCCATGATAAATTCTCCTGTCTTGCACCCAGAGTGTCTCCACCACGAGCTGCCACTAAATGAGAAGGAGTGTTTGAATGTGTGGACATTGTGCACATCTAGTGTGAATGTTCTTGCCTTGCACCCACTGTTACCAGAACTGGCCCTGGATTCACCTTGACCATGTCTGGAATAAAGCAGTTAGTCAAGATAAAAGAGTAAATGAGCCAAGGTGGACCAAATCACCATAGATGATATTAAAACACTCATTAAGTGTCATTTTTCATTTTAGTGTAACAATCTATCCTATTACATGAATGCCTCCTTTTATGGGAGATGCATCATAGGGAAAAAGATTAGAAATTATCCTCATAATAACATTTTCTGGATTTATATGTTCCTGTTGAAATCACCATAGTGTTTACCCTGTCTTAAATAATATTGAACATGGTACAAAAATATACTACGAAATATGACAGAAGTATGAAATATGACAGCTAATCACATTTCATTTACTAACAGAACAGAATGAGGGAACAGCGTTCGCTCTGAGCTTGAAGTAAGGGTGTGTCACAGGGTTTAGTCACCCCCACTGTATCCACCCCTTATAGACAAATGCACACAGCATACTAGATACATAATAAACAGATAAATATCCAACACTGGACTGAACAGAAAAAAAGATGTGTTGCACAAGATGAACAGGAGAACAGATTTAATGAATTGTCACTATGAATGTGTTATTATGACTTTTTTTTTTAAAAGCCGTTCAATTTTAAATGAACCAATCTATTAGTGCTGCCTTAATTTACCAACATTCCTAAAAGTGTGTCTGCATGCAAAATATGCAAACAGCCTCAGTGTAGTACCCTATTAATTAGTATAATTGACTGAATTTAAATGACTCTATATCTGTTTTTAGTAAGTCACACATTAATGGGCCATTTCCAATTCAAAACAGAGCAATAATACATTAAACAATTTAAAGCAATGCTAGTTTTAAATGAATCTTGGGAGCATTTCTCAAAACCAGATTATTTTCAGTCTGAAGTTCAAACAGCAGTCACACTGAATAATATGATACCTGATAATCCAATAATGTACCGAACAGGTACTGTATATTATGAATAGTTTAACGTTAGGAAAATAATTGGAAAAGGGGGGCCAGAAAATTATAAGAGGTTGATGTAGACTTTATATTTTTGTGTTTAGAAAGATGTGATGAATTGATGAATTCAATTAATCATCCTCAGATTACTAGATACTAATGGATCAGAAACATGCCATCCAAAGGTGGGCTGAAGCCCAGGGAAATGTCCCCAGTGAAACGTAGTGAAGACAAACATAAAATGGTCTTGATTGGGGTCCAGTGCAGTTAAGGAAGTGTAAGAAGTTACAAAATGAGGACTGTAATTCTGAACCTGCAGGAGTTCAGGAGTTTCACGAGATAAGAACCACTGTTGAATTTTTCAGGGTAGTTTGATTTTTTTTACTTTTACAATGCAATGGATTTTTATTCTGCCTGTTTGTAAGTGATGTTTATCCAGCTGTGAGTAGCACACTCAGTAAAAGTCTGTTTCTGTTGTCTGGTTTAAAGCAAATGGCAATATTTTTTGAAGCAATCCCTGAAAGCTTCTCACTTGTTTTCCCTCACCCACCCACATCACCACGATAACATTCTATTGCTGTGTATGATTCCCTGAACAATTAGATCATTGGAAATTTCATCCAGTATAAGAAACAGGAATCAATTTACATTTTGTGATGGAAATCTGAAGCTGTAATTAAAATTTAGAAGGCTGGCAAAGATATTTAAAATGAGGTTGACAGAAGGTCTTTAAATTCATCACAACCTCTGCTCAAACAAACTAACTGTTTACAAGACTGATAATTAATTCATCAGTCTTAATTAGTGGCCATTCATAGTTATGGGGAAACAATCAGAGCCTGACACTGATGTAAGTGGATCACCTCTTTCTCTACGGTAACAAATGGCAGACAGGACAACAAACACCCAAAGGCTAGTGAAGGAACAAAGTAAAAAACATGTAAACAAGTAGGCATGTACCCAAACACTGTAGTAGACTGCATTATTATTCAGTTGATGGCCATGTTGTCTGAAGTAATTCTTTCAATCACAAAGCTACAAGAATGCTGTAAAAGTCTTTTTCATTTTCTCTGAATGGACTCTTACAAAAGTGCCCAGAATGGAGATTTGGAAAACAATGGCTACTAACAAACAATAACTTGAACATACAGACATCCAAACACACAATAAGAAAATAAATTGCATATTCAACCTTGAAAATGAAGAGAAAGGTTATTAAGGTATACAACAGCCAAAAATCCTTGCGTCATTTTCCACTGCATCTCTCACTCCTGTTTCTGATCTGAATTTTAAAACTGCCATAAGCACAGTTCTTCAATCCATAACACCCCTTTTATTATCTTACCCTTTTCAATGTCACTTCTATTCATATGAGGTTGTTTTAGGGAATGACCTGGATGTGATCCGCCGTCAAGAACAACTTCTCAGCTCATCACAAACCTGCAGTTGGATACCTTGAGCCAAAGCTGCTGCTGTTCAATATGTGAAATGAAGCGTTGGTGAGGGTGAGCGATGAGATGACAAATGCCATTGCTTTTAATGACAGAGGAACTAAAGCAAGATTGAATGCTGTTGCCTTCTGTATAGTGAGAGAGAGAGAGAGAGAGATAGAGAGAGTGTGTGTGTGTGTGTGTGAGAGAGAGAGAGAGAGAGAGAGAGAGAGAGAGAGAGAGAGAGAGATTTTTATCGTTAAATTTTTTGTTTATTTATGCATCTCTAATGATTATTCCCAATAATTAATCACTTATGTTAGGAAGTCTATTAAAAGCACCCCATTCAGTACTAGCAATGCTTTAAAGTTGTTTTATTCCACTAAAATGTCACAAGTGTGAAAGCTTTTAATGGGAAGGCCAGTGAAATATTTGTCATAAAATGAAACCTTCTTGAATCTGGTTGGTCAGAAGGTGTGCAGTATTTTACATAACTGTATGACTCAGATAGTTTGGCTGAAGGTAAAAGAATGCATTCATTGTAATACATTGTTGTTTCTATAGTAACAGCTCATACATAGGGACCTTTATGGTGGATGCTTCATGTAATCTGAGTCTAACAATAAACAGATTCTTTTAAACTGTTGTTTTTTACAGAAGAAAAACTTGACAGGTTTATTTAATATTTAAGCATTTTTTCAAGGAATGTCTTGAATGTCAGCTCTTATGGTATTGTAATGGTACAGTAATACTGCTTTATATCGTTTCCCAACACAGGAAAGTATTCAGGATAAAGGAGTTTTCCTGTTTCTCAGTAAAAATGGCAAGCTTCTATTCAGCCACAAAAGCATTAGTGAGATCCGGCACTAATTTCAGTTGAGGAGGCCTAGGGTGCAGTCTGTGAGGTCAGGGCTCCGAGAAGGTCACTCAAGTTCTTCCACTCCACCCTTGGTAAACGTTATCTTCTTGTAGCATGTTTTGTGCAAAGGGGCATGCTGGAACAGGTTTGAGCCTCTTAGCTTCAAAGGGAAATTGTAAATAAATTTTATGGAATTTTGTGCTTCCAGTGTTAGGGTAACAGTTTAGGGAAGACCAGAATATTAGTGTGATGATGGGGGTCATATTTGCTATGTAATGTATGTTAAATCTAATACAGAGATGAGCTTTATTTTCTTATGAAATAGCACTTTTGACTTCAGAAAAATGGTCCAGGATGAGTTTTATACAAATGTATATGCTTATTAAAAATTATATAAGAATGAAATTTACTCATAAATACCCATGATGACATATTCACATGAATAAGAATGCAAAAGTGAGGACCTTTGATTACTCTCATTTTCTACTCCTACTCATCTTGTAGTTTTGTCCTCCTGTGGAAAACAAGTCTGTAGACATAGTGTCAGCTAAGCGAGGTGAAAATAGTCACACAGCATGGAGCTTTTCACTCTACTTCTATTCCTCCCTCATACTCCTCTGTGCCTAAAAGGTTACACTGAGAATAATCAAAGAAAACACCTCACAGTTCATTTTCACAGAGGGCTGGACACAATCACTATGGAAAACAACAATAAGGAAAAAAAAAGTACAATTTCAGAACTAGTGGGAATTGCGTTGCGCATGGAGTGTGTGCTTGAAGACCACATCTCTGCCTATATCCCTCGAATAAACAAAATACAGGACCAGGGTCAAGAGCTGCTCATGCATCACAAGGCTTTATAACTCCACTGCTGCCCTTTGCTGTTTACAGAGCTGCGAAAGGCAATAAGTAGCAGTAGTGTTAGAGCCCTGGAGGAACAGCAAGCATTCTTCTAAACTTGTTTATTTCTTTATTTGATCTTCAGTTCTACAAGTGCTTTTCTTAGTGGGTCTATATATTTTGGAAAGTAATATGTGGTACAAGGGACACCTCATTTACAAAACAAAGCTTTGTTATGCATTTATGTCTGGTTCAGTTATTTTTATTGTACGAACATGGAACGCCTCACTGAATGCAGTCTGTAATGTTTATACTGAAATTACAAGAATATCAAAATATCACAGTGAATAATTTGAAATGGATTGAAAAAGCTCTGTATTTCTATCTGCAATAAAGTAAAGCCTGTCAATGTGTGCTTGTAGATGTAAGGATACACGCAATATTTGATCTTAGTTAAGGTTCAGTAGTCAATGAAACTTGACAAAGTTGTTTGCTTTAATTACTGCTGCTTTAATTCAAGGGGATTAGTAGCCAATTACTAACCATGACCTCTCTCTAGGGTTATGTTTATTTGCTTGTGGTTCTTTAAAAAGACTATGCATTAAATGTGTTGGATTCTGATAGTATATAAAGTATACATGTAATAAATTAAATAAAGCAGAGGTCCTGTCAGTATGAAAAAATAAATATATATAAAATATATAAATATATTAAGGCTTTTTCCTGGTCCCATTTCCCTTTGCTTTTTGTGGTTGCTTTAATTCTGAAGGAAATACTGCATAGTACTACATGTAAATATTGTTATTGCTGGGGTTGTTGTTGAAGCTGTTACACATGGATAGCATAGACAATGCATATGGTGGAATTCAGGGATATAGGAGACATAAAATCAAACTTTAATACAAGTTAACCAATAGAACATAGAATCTCAGATGAAAAAAATGAGCAGCAATATTTAAAAGTAGAAGATTCATTTTTCTAACCTTTGCGATAGATAAGGGCAGACAGATGATATAAATACAGGTTTTAAGGAACTTTATAAATGAAGTGTTTTAGAAAAAGCTCAAAACAATGAAGGAATATAACATTACTGGGATGAGTACAGGACCAAAACAGAAAAGCAAAACAGAGGCACGTGGCATTTGTTGCCAGGGGAACTGCAACACACAGCAGGAAACTGTGACATTAAGTCTGATTAAACTGGAGCACGCCGCTCTAAGTAAAGCAAACAATGACCTATTGGGAGACCGGACTACAATATGTGTATTTAAATGCAACTTCTCCCTTTTCCCTTGATGATACAAATTGAAAGTGACCTGTTTAAAGTGGAATAAATAATGTATTGAAATTCAATTAGATCTAAAGGCTGGTGACAGATAGCAGTGTCTGCTTTATGCAAATAGATACAAATGACTAGGAGTCTAAAGAAATTAGCCTGTATTTCTCCCTTCAGCAAACCAGTAGTTGGAGCTTGCAGTCAGTCACCTAGACACATTCAGCAAGCTCACTGAAAATACAGACTTACAAAAAAAAAGGCTCCATATATAAATATCAAGTTCAGGTTGTTCTGGTTAGGGTGACTTGGTAATTTGTGGTATCAAGTTGAACTTTTTCCAACTGAGCTCCATGAAGTGAATCATCTAGAAATTATTTATACTATTTACTATTGATACAAACATAACAATCTTCTATAAGTGGAAATATTTCAGATAATTATAATGATCATTCACCAACACATTACTTCAAATAATAACTATTTCTGATTCCATTCTCCAAAGTTAAATTTTATGAATCTAATGTGTAGATTCATAAATTAATTACAAAAACGATATTGTTAAAAATTATGATGTTTTTTTCTGGCAAAAAGGAAATCAGCTTCTCAGGCATTTTCATTCAAATATTTTATCACATCGTCTTACAAACAGTGTAAGAACACCATCTGCAGATCCCTCTCCAGAACACCAGAATGAACCCTCACCAGAATACTGAGACATCCAGGTAATGGGTTTCACTTCTGATTTTCTCTTCTAGGTTTGTGCACATTTCAACCCTGCTCACATGACAGCCGGGTGCTAAATATTGCCATCAAGTCCATGAGCTTACGTAGGTGTTCAGCAGGGAACATGGCACCAAGCTTCCCCCTCACTGACCATGGCACTGTGCTATTGAGCTCCTGCCAAATACCTCTCCTTCCAAAAGC
>JAOTRN010000046.1:16458191-16470002 GCA_028566695.1 Bagroides melapterus | reverse complement strand
CCCTATTCCTTCACTTAATGGCTATTTTATCAATGTATTAAGGTGTGTGTGTGTGTGTGTGTGTGTGTGTGTGTGTGCGCGTGTGTGTGTGTGTAGTTAAGGTTGATGGGGTTCCACCTCAACAGTTGCAGCCAAGCAGACATGCCTAACAGCCTATAAGATGTACTAAACTGCAGGTAAGGATTAGTTCTGATAGTTGCAAGAATGTCAGCTTCACCTTTCTAAAAAGTACTACCAGAAATTTCTTAGACTATGTAAAAATCTGTATACTCTCTTGAAGTCATTCCTGGCTAATTAAATCTAAATATTGCAGGTCTAAATATTATTTTTCATTTATTCCTATTAAGTAATCACTTTATCCTGCTCTGGGTCACTGTGGATCCAGATTCTCTTCAGGTAACAGTACACATAAGGCAGTATATTTTTTTTATAAACTTATTTTAGAACTTATAAACTTGTATTAGTAATGTAGTATCTTAAATGCAGAAACAGATGTTAATGTTTAATTTATTATCTTTCCCAAATTTTTCACATTCATTTCATGTGTTCTTACTTTTACCTTTGATTTTTTACACATGATCAATTACTTTTGCATGAAATTTCAGGGTCTCACGTTCACATATTACTCACATTAATGGTTCTTGGTGTTGTTGCCTCTGTAAACGTACCTTGCTGTTTTTGAGCAGTTTTCTTTCATAGCTTAATTCAGGTTGCCATGTTTTTTTTAGGGCCGTAAAAGTGAAAATAATTTGCGTGTTCCATTTATCCGGCATACCTCTGTCCCAAGCACATCACACTGACCGACATAACTTTAGATATATTTAGCTAAATTCAAATGAATTTCACACCTCTCCTGAAATAATATTTTGCATATACACTTGTGGCTACAGTCGATTTAACATCATTTTCTGCATGTTTATATGAAGCTTATGAAATGAGGCACTGGGCCTTGACATTTACACCTGTGTTCAATAAAGTGGAAGAGGATAAAATTCCCAGCGTGCTTACAGACAGCATTATTATATCTAGCGTTGTGGATAGTACACAGTATGTTTATCATACTGTAGGTCTTGCAAGATATGTGTGCATCAAAATACACATCTATACATATCCTCCAAACGCATTTGTTACAGAAGAGAAAAGCTCCCGTATATTTCCAGACAGGCACCATCATTTGCCTTAATGTTTATTTACTGAGTGAAGGAGGCAGAAAGACAAATGTGTTCAGAAGAATAAGGTGCATTAGCAGGTAAAGTAATCCGTTAAATCCTTTGGTCATGATCATTTAGGTAATGTCCTGTTCATTTTAGATTCATGGTTTCCAGTCTTCCTGGCCATCGACTCAGCTCGGTGTAAATCACTGCCTGGCTGTTACCATGCTCTCACTTCTTCTTCCTCCTCTTTCATGTTTACTTAGAGGATAATTAACTGTGTAATGGTATCCAATGCTTCTTTACCTTCAAATCTAACAAGAGTGAACAAAATTACCTTTTTGTGTGTACAGATTCAATCCTCTCTCCTTTCCTTTCATCTTTAGCTGAAGTACCACATGCTTTCATGCTTTCTAAAGTGGTCAAATGAAAAGTAGATGTCATCCAAGAAAAGCCAAGCAAGAAATCATGTAATGTATAAAAGCTTGTGTACCTACTGTAGCAGCTGAATATATAAAGGATATTCAAATGCAAATATTATTTTGATCATTATAATAGAATTCCGGACAGAATTATTTATGAACACACATTGCTATTCACAGGTTATCTTACAGACCTTGAGAAAAGATGACTAAAAGTTATAATATCTAGACTTATTGGAGCTAGCAACCACCAAGGTCACTTTTAAATCAGAAAAGTAATCAGGGACATTTTATTAAAACTGGGACTTTGCTGAATAGGATTTATTATATAATATTTCTGACTCAAAAAATCAAATAGAAATAGTTCTAAATTCACTGAATATGACATGGAATCTGTGTAATGTCATACACAAGGCACATAAAATAGAGCTGATGCACACTTATTTAAAGATTAAATCACATCAGTTGGATTTCTACCCTGCCTGACACATAACAAAATGTGACACAAAATGCTTAAAGTTTTAGGTCATGACAAACCAGTAACAAGTTGAGTATGGTTTCATGGACTTGTCTGTAGTTTAGCACTTTGCCTACTTAAATATTCATCTTGCTGCATTCTTTCTGAACAAGTTTGCCTTTCTCTAAAAGAACTTCTGTGAAATCTTAATATTTTAACATGCCATCAATAATGAATATAGTGACACCATCTTTCTTATTATAGATTTTATTACATGAGTTATTAATAATGTATATGATATAATATCTACTGTAAGCTGCGTATTTGCATGCTGTAAATCTAGATCTTGATCTATGGAAAACATATTATCTAGTCAAATCAAGTCAAGTCAAGTCAAGCCAAGAAGCTTTTATTGTCATTTCAGCCGTATATACCTTCCACAATACACAGGTCAGTTTCGTTAGATCAGTTCAGTTCTATATTCAATTCAGTTCAATATTTTATTCAGGTTATTAGCTATTATTATATTTAATACTTAAAGGTAACTTATTTTTCACTAGTGGCAGGGGAAAGAGTTAAATCCTCATTGAGGACGCACTTCTTCTATAATATTGTCTGTGGTCATGGACTCTGAAACAAGACTTTGTTCAACTGTGCAAATATCCATCAGCTAAAACTCAATGGTCTGGGTAGCCAGGATCACATTCCAACCATTTATACTGGATGTTATGCTATGGATGTTAATAAATAAAGATAAAGACAATGATTCTCACTGCATGTTGCCCATACTGTGTTAAATAAAAAATGAACAGGGAGTGAACTTTTACCAGGATGACAGAGTGGATGCACCAAGATGATATATGAGGATATATTTTATGGAAAAAATGACAGAGGATGTTGAGATTCATAAAAAGTCCCAGTTTAATTGTCACTGACAAGACCATGCACAACAAACCAACCTAAGAAAATAAAAATCACCAGAGACCTGAGAAATGGGTTTGAAAACTGATGCCAGCTTTCTTCTTTTTTGACAGGTAATCATTTTCCTTTGAATTCTCTACTATAATTTGCTGTATTTGTAAACTGTTTACAATTTACAGTTATATACAGGACATAACTAACAATCTTTAGATATTTCTTTAGCTGAGAGTGACATTTGTTAGTGACATACAAAAGTATAGTTCTGAATAACTCCTCGTTCAAACATCAGTAGCACACACACCAAGATATTGTTACACAATCATACAAGAATCAGAAGTTTGGAAGCATTGTGTGGAAGTAATACATCTGTGGAGGGAAGGAATTTGAAGAAAGTTTACGGGACTAGCAGAGATTACATACGGCTACTTTAAATTCATACAGAGGGCCTATAGCCTATGATCATGCTGCCTGCTTCCCTACACTACCCCTACACTTCCCACACTATATGATTACAAAGGTCAACTAATGTACAAGAGTGTATTGGGTTGCTGTAAGATTCACTCAGAATAACCTTGCATTACAAGAATTTTCATCCCTGACATTTTTAGTAACCATGTTGCTCAGTACAGAACTGAACTATGCTCAGAACAAAATCACTAAGAGTAACCGGGGAAAGGCAAAATATTACCTATACTTTTTCAGAACCTTTTCCTCAATGCCAATTTTTGTGTTAAAAAGTTAGTTTGGGGCTAAAATAACAATCATTGGTGAATATATGATTGAACAAGAACAGATTTTCAGTAACAATTGTAATCATTGTTCTTAATTAACTTGTTACGTGGCCTTCGAACAGAGCCTTGAAACATCCTTGAACACACATGCTTTGCTCTAGCCCATACAAATGGAGTGTATAATTCTCTAAAGGGACCAAGAAAAGCTGTACTCCCAGCCAACCTGACTCATTTGACCTACCAATATCCCGCAGTGTGGGGGCAGCCACTATGATTTATTTGTCGAACATACAACTCAACTCAAGGTGTATTAAATGGAGCCAGAGTGCTATCTTCTGTCTCTTCATGTCTCTCTTTCTCCCAGTGTAAATTTCTTCTTAAACTCATGCTTCATTTATCATCTGTGCTGTCTACAGAGGACATTCTTGGACAAACACTAACATTCTCATTCTTCAACTTTCTGATAAGTCTTGAGGCACATTAATAGCCATTTATTTATTATTCTTGTATGAAATGTTTTACACAAAATATCCAAATGAGTATAATTAAGCATTCATTCATGCACTACAGTAATTACCTTGGGCCTTTGTGGAATAGCATGCATCCATAACAAGTATATCCTATGAATGTTCAATGTCAGTGTTATAAACAATAAAACATTTCTGTCATTAGTGTGTCACAACTTAGTGGCTTCGTGGCTGGTGGGTATAAAATGTTTCATAACTGCCTGTTACATCTTTAGAAAGAATTAATGAAATATAGCCATGAACAATTATCTGCCTAGCAAAATAGCAACAGGGTCATTTTAAATATAATAAATATCATCCTTACAACATCTACAACATGTTTTCAGCCCCATAATACATTATATGGAAAAAGGTTTGTGAACGCCTGCGTCTCTAATATATGTGTTTTTTGAATATCCAATTACAGGTTAAATCCCCACTTGCTGTTATAATAATCTCCAGTTCTCTGGGATGGCTTTCCACTAGATTTTGGAGTGTGGATTTGGGAATTAGTGACACCGGGCACACATTTTAAATTATACTAGAGGTGTTTAATGAGGTTGAGGTCAGGGCTCTGTGAAGTTTTCTTAAGTTCTTCAACTCCAACCTTGGCTAGCCATGTCTTCATGTAAATCTATTAGTGCATGGGACACTGTCATACTGGAACAGGTTTGGGTCTCTTAGTTACAATGAATAGAAATTGTAGCAAACAAAGGCTTGTATGCTTCTAACTTTATAGTGTATATCCAGTGAGAGCATCAGACTGTGCTGGGGCATCTAGAGATTGGATTGAATCCAGTTGGATTCCGCTTCTTGAAGCTTTCAGACATTCTAAGAGGACAGTCAATCTACATATGGTCTTTACGGTCAACAACCTCCTAACTAATAGACAATCGTCGGACTTTATATTTTAATTCACACCCTCCAAAATGAGGATGGTTCCCTCCTGAGTCTGGTTCCTCTCAATGTTTCTTCCTCTTCCATCTAAAGGAGTTTTTCCTTGCCACTCTTGCCACAGTCTTGATCAATAGGGTTAAATACAAACACACTTAAATAGATATATTAATCTTGAATTTTTGTAATTTTTGTATTTCCTTTTATAATATTAAAATATTTGTATTATGTTCATGTTCTGTAAAGCTGTTTTGAGACAATGTCCATTGTAAAAAAGCACTATACCAGTAAATCTGACTTGAATTTAATTGAATTATCAACACCATGGTTGTGTACAGAAACAGATATTGGATGAATGTAAATAAAAGTTGATATTTAACTGCCTCTGAAGGTCAAATGTAGTAGTTCATTACAGAATAAATCTGAATGGTACATACTAAATGTAAATATAGCATTAAGACCAATGTGGACTATTTAGTTCTCAGATCTTAATATAATTAGATACTATACAAAAAATGCTGAGAAAAGGTATAGTACTGACATTGAAGTGCCCTAAAGTAGACTGGGCCTGAAGGTACATAGCAAGTGTTGTATTTTGCTTGGACTCAGCAATTCTTGGCAATTGTTCATGTTTTGCCTATGTCCTGGTTTCCTCAAAAAACAAAAAGGTCGGAATGAATAGTTTCCTGTGACGGAAATTTTCGACACCAAGAATGGCACATACTCATAACTTTATATAATATATACTTAGGAATAGCATACTAGCAAAGTATTCACTGTCAGATCTATCAGATCACTATCTTGGTGGCTGCATGGGAAATTAATTTTTCTACCATTTTCATCAAAACCATGCTTTCAGCAACACTAAAGTGACTTTCTCATTGACACTTTAGTCCGAAACAAGGCATGGTCCTCTTGAAAAACTGGCCATGTGAAAGCTGTGATGTGATTTGGGAGTACACTGCAGTACCAGACTGAGACTACCTGTAGGAAGTGGTCTGAGTTTAGTTGCACTGGAACTGAACCATGATTCAAATGAATTTGAACTCAAATTTCGCATTTTGTTCAGGAAGTAAAAGAAAATGTGCTTGTGGGTTAGCCAAGCATGACATTCGTTTTCACAACACGTGTACCATGAGTGTCAGGAGCACATTGTGGGATGCAGAAGAGGTGACGTGCCCAGTATAATAACACCAAAATACTAAAAAACTGCTCTGAATCTAATAGAGCATCTTTTGAGATATGGTAGAATGGGAGAATTTGTAGTGTGAATGTGAACCTGAAAAATCAACAGGAATTGTGTGATGCAATCACATCCACATAGAGAAGAATCTCAAAGGAATTTTCCAACGTCTATCCCATGAAGAACTGAGGCTGGTTTGAGAACAATGAGAGAGGCCCATTCCAGTATTAGTATAGTGTTCCTAATAAAATCATACAGATATGTATATACACTAAGTCACAGAATATTAACACTCAGTGAAGTATTTGTTGCTGCAATACAAAATCTGAAAAAGAAAACTGTACATCGTTCTCATTGATTAGATACCAGCGCTAGTCTTTAAGGAGATAAAGCATGTATGAGGGATATTTAGCTTGGAGATATTAATTTTATTGGAATTACAATTCATTTGAAAAGTAGCATAGAGATAAAGTAAAAAAAAAGAGTATTGATCTTTCTACAGACAATGAAAGCAGATCTTATAATCCCTGTTCAAAGACTGGCAAATAGCAGTATTGTGTTCCATTGTTTTCTAAATTATTTTCATTTTTTGGCAAAAAGGTGTGTCAGTCAGCTGTCTCAGCAGCTAAATACAGTGCTGTACTTTAAATCTATTTTACAAGTGAATGCATCTTATTCATCTCTTGAGATTTAACAGCTGGAATGTAGATGGCAAGTGTTAGTCATTGCCAGTGATTTGACACCTCTTCTATCACTCCATTGCACAAAGTAGCATAATAGAATGCTAGCATTATACTGAATGCACAATCTTAATCTCTGTGTACTAATGTTATATATCAACACTGTGTCACTAAAAACCTCTGATAAAATTCTTTCATTGCTTGACTGGTGGATGGAAGGATTTTGAACAAATGTCCAAAATCCTTGTGTGGGCTTTTCATCTTTTCATCTTCGTATTCTGTAGAAAATAGGTATCATGTTTTGCACAACTTATAAATCAAAGCACTGAGGAAAACTGACAGTGACTTTTAATTCTACCCATGACAAGGCCCCTGAGATAGAAATTCTAATGAATAAAAGATAATCACTCATGCAAAGCTTTTGTCTAGCAGGCTCAACTCATTTTCAATTATAAGCAAGCCTCCCTCTTTACACTAGAAATGAAGAACACTGTAATATTTCATCTCTGACTATTTTCCATCTGTAGCAAGTCGTGCTTGTCCTCTGTAGCAAGCTATACTTTTATTAAAAGTAGACAGGATTATACATTTAATATCAGAAGAACTAACAGAATGGAAAAATTAAGATATAATAGATATTTCACAGGAAAATCTGAATTGTTGTAGTCATTGTTTAATGCTGTATGGTTAATACAAGGGGAAAAATGGTTGAGTATATATAGTTTAGAGAAGTGAAGGAATGGCTCACAAAGCATACCAACTCATCTTAGAGTGCAGGCAGGTGTGACTGCCAATATCACATGTATCATTGCATTTATTAATGATTCGACTTCTGACCAACGCAACATGATGAATAATGATTATGAAAATCGCAATGGTATATTATTTGCTAAGATTCAGCCAAACGCATACTTCAAATTCAACTCATCTTTAAAGACATTTTTAAGATGTGGATCGTATGTACACCAATGGCCAAGGCAATCTCCTGACCTTAATCTAATTTAGGATACATGTCAATTACTTAAGGTAAAATATCCCAAGAACAAGCAGGAACTGTAGACAGATACAGTGAAGTCTCTTTCAAACAATCAGTAACAATGAATTCCAGTGTCTGGGTGATGTCAAGGGATTTCAGACTTCAAGCAATCATTGACTCCAAATGATTTGCAATCATGTATTAAAAATTGTATTTATGTTTATGGTAATTTAACCAATTACTTTTGGTTCCTTAAAAAAACAAGGGGGCTTAAAACATGCTGTAGTTCCTATCCCATCTACCCAATTTGGATGTAAATATACCCAAATTTAACCTGCATTTTAAGATCATATTCCTTCAGCATTCAATTTCAATTCCAATTTCCTTTGATACAACAATAAGCAATGTCTAAATATTTACGGATCTGACTGTAGCACCACCTCTTTAGATCAACAGGGTCTGATCTGGATTGACAATGTGTCAAGTGTTCTTGATTCTTGAGCGATATGTCTATCTTTGTACTGTTTCCAAACAGACACCAAGTACAAGTGATAGACAGATTACAGCATTATAAAAAAGAGCTGAGTTAGGACACTATAAAGAAGAAAAACATGTACACATCTGATCAAACTTGATAATGCAGATTTTGAAAGCAACATAATTCAGGCTCTGAATGTTATGCCATATGCCAGAGTGTTAGAAAGCATCACAAAATTTTTAAAATGCACTACACACATAAGAGAGATCTCTCTTATACACTAGGAGCCAGACCTAATTGTGAATTACTTTCATATTAAGATTCAATCACTGCATCTTTATACCAAAAATCTCATAACCATAGAATTTATATGGTCCTGTAACTGAAACTATACTCACTAGCAACTGTCCACATGTAATTCTTAAAGTCAAAACTTTTTGGGTGCCTGTCTATATTTTTATGTTTTTTTACATTTTCTCTTTTCACAACTTCAGAGGATCAAAAGATTTAAAATCTATCAATTCATTTAACTATTTATTTAAATATACTAGACAAATGCAAGAGAATTTACATTTTTCTTGGTGCTTATTGCCTATGACCACAGTCTAGGATCTCTGGTGAACTTTAATCACAAATATTTGAACTTTTTTTATTGTACAAGGTTGTGTAGTTAACATTTCTGCTGAACATCCCTGGGAACACTTATGCTACTGACATGTGTAAGCATGTACTCCTCTCCATCTGTTATCATATTTACTTGCAACCTTCACGATTTCCACTCAGGCCTTATTATCAAATGCATATAGAAGCCTTGTGATTAAGGACTATAGTCATATTTCTCTCGTGACTCCAGCGCTCCTGTCAGCCAACACGAATTAGTCAGAATGATGATGAACACCATGCCTGCCATATTCAAGCTCAGTAACAGCACACTCCACACACATTGACACGTGTGACTGACAGTCGCCCTGTTTCGATAATGAGCAAGACCTAATTGTGAGCTGAATTATTGTTATATTAAGATTTATCATGCCTGCATCCATCAGGCTGACTGAGACACATGGCCAGTCATTGATGAAAATGAGGCCAGTCACTGATATGACATGGATCAATTTTACACACATTCATGACAGCAGTCTCCACTACTTACATACAGCGTGACATTTTATTTTTTAATATTTGAAAGAATAATGTCAAATGAGGATTGTGTGTGAAACTGAACTTAATGTGTTTCTGTTTTGAATGGCATTCATCTGCACACCTTTACCCTGTGGTTATAATATTAGTCAGTAGTCTTGATCTTGATTTATTGATATACGCTGTAATGTGAGAGCAAAACAGTTGACGTCATTCATTTCTGAGTGCCAGATGGTTTTGTTTCTTCCTGCAGATAAACAATTTTCCCCTCCTGTCTTCCCTCTCTACTAAAAAAAGAAGTCATTCAACACAGTCTCTGACATTACAGCTTAATTCTTTGGTAAATACACCACAGAATACTGGCACCTGCTACCTTCACATCCATTGCTTCTATATTTTTGCCTGGATAATTTTAGAAACAAGGCTTTAAAGAGTTAGGGCTCTTTCACACATATTTGTTTACAAGTCTACTTTAATCTGTGCAAGAAATGAGCCTCATGCAGCAGACCAGCACATACGCCACATGTGCTTTGTTTAGGACTACAGACAGATCATCCGGTGGGAGCGGCAGAGAGAATACGTCAAGGACAAACCGTCTTGTTTGGGGAAACGTCTTTCCATATCCATTCCTTGTCTCTTCTTTTTCTTTGTTTCACATTCAGGGCATTGCATTCAGTCTTTTAATGGGAAAATGGTGTCCTCTAAATAAATATGTTCATGATACTCATCTTCAAGTTATTATCATATACAGCCTCTCCTAATTGCCATCTACTTTCATTTCCTGGTTTACAAATCTGAATTTCTTGTTTTTTGTTCACAAGTGCTGGTTCCCTGGGGAATTCGAAAAATAAAAATATTCAGTTCTGTCATTCGAAGAACATTGAGATGACGAAAGTTTTAACAAAAAGGTGAACATTTGTGTTTTGACATTATGGCATGCCACTTATTGATTTACTTTATTTAGATTTCTGTGATAAATTCATTACATTTCTGTATTTTTTTTTTTATCTCAACATGTAAGCAAAGGTTTTTCTCACCTTTTGTTTAATAAATCAGTACAGTATGTAGCATAGTTCAAATTTCCCAAAGCACTGATATTTTTTTCTATTCACAGAACACCTCTCATCAGTGCAGCTTCCAGAAGTATCCATTTGTGCTATGTCCAAACTGAGGAGATAAAAGGCCAAACAGGTATCTATCCTATACTCAACAGCATTGGTAACTTATCCATAATGGCAGGTGGGGCAGTTTATATATGTTATATGGTTAAAAGTGTGTGTACACCTGATCCTCTCACACAGATGTTTTTGATCATTCCATTCCATTTTTTTGTTATAATAACCTCCACTCTTCTGGGAAGGCTTTCCACTAGATTTTGGAGTGTGGCTATGGGTATTTGCTCATTTAGCCACAAGAGCATTAGTAAGTTCAGGAAGTCGTATGTTCAGTTCAGGCCATTCAAGATCTGTCACACCAAATTTGGCAAACCATGCCTTGTCATGCATTGTCATGCCAAAATCTGTTTTGGACCCTTACTTCCAATGAAGGGAAATTATAATGATACAGCATAAATGGACATCCTATACAATTGTGTGCATCCAACTACAGTATGTGCAAAATTCTGGTTCACATTTCGGTGTAATGTTCAAGTGTCTGCAGTCTTTTAGCTATATAGTGTACTCTAGCTGTTTCTAGATTCACAGGACAGCATGTGCACTTTCATTTAGAGATAATATTTCTAGTGGTGAATATAGGCATGACAACAACTGTTAAAGAAGTGAGTTCTATGGGGACAGGATTTTTCCAGCCCATTTTTTTCCATTTTCAGCGAGGTGGACAATGTACAGGACAGTTAATGACTGGGTTGTCAGATTGAACTAGTTTATAGATACTCCAAGGTTGACAAGATGTCGTGTTAAAATGGATCTGTAGAAGTGTGTCTGTGAGGTACATAATCACTCCCATTGTAAAATATATTGCAATGTTTGGGAGAGTGAAAGGGGGATTTTCCAATTCTTTTTTTTTTAGGAATTGATAGTTTTCAGATCTTTTGTGTGTTTTTTTAGATGCATTTGGAACAGAATTGGATTGCATGGTTAATGGTATTACTTAGAAAACAGCTGAAGACATCTCTAAAACATTAGATATTAGATTTTATTCTGGAAAACTGTAACCTTGTAAAGTCTAACTAAATGTATCTCCAATACATCTCCAAGGTCTGCACTCAAGTTACTGTAGTTTCTCCTGTTCTCCCAGTATGTGAATGAGTTTCATC
>JAOTRN010000046.1:16400502-16419456 GCA_028566695.1 Bagroides melapterus | reverse complement strand
AGAGAGAGAGAGAGAGAGAGAGAAGTTACCCTTGTTTAAATAACAGCATGACACTGTGAATTCCTGGATGGCAGCAGAAGATGGTCTGGGCAAACATTCACAAAGCATGTCAAAAGCAATTCATACAAGAGGACGGCCGGTGCATATTCAATGGCACTGCAAACGATACAATCTGGCACAGCTCTTTCCCCTGCTCCCTCCGTCTGGCCCACAGCACCCAGGCAGCCTACGAGCAGGAGCGGCCGAGTGAATTAACGAGAAAGAGCAGCTCCTGTAATGAGGATGCCAGAGCACGTTAGGGCTGCCGTCCAATCATGCTAAGCGTCTGTGAGCACTGCAGTCTGCCTCCACAGGACACTGCAGCGAAAGAAGGTGAGAGGAGCTCCCCCATCTGTGGCCCCTCACATATTTCTCACCTAATAATTCTCATTAACGCAGTGAAAACGATGTAAGAAGTAAGCAATTTATATAATTGAAACTTGTTTCTAAGGCGTATCCTTGGTCCTTCTGTGTCCTAGTTACTAAATTCTCTCTTTACTCAATTTGTATCCTCCACATCATTTGAATTATGCCATCCTTGGCACTCTGCTGTAATCTAGATGCCAAATTACTATAAAGGCCAGTACACAAAACAAATGGCTTACACATTGCATGCTGTTAACCACTGTAAGCACTGCATCAGTCTAGCCAAAAACAATCTGCCATCTTGTTATCTGGTTTACTGGTCTATGTATTTGTTATTTTTCTCAGATAATGTTGATGCCTATTGAATTTACCCTGAGATCCAGATTAAGGACAGTGAATGATCAGGTGTATAAACAGTCATATCACTGCACTGATCTGCACTGATCATGCTGAGTAGAGATTCAGTAATCAGCACTGAGGAATGCTGACTGAATTACCATATTAGACATCTGAAATGTATTATAGGCACTAGAAAGAAGAAGCATGATCCTAATTTAGTGCCGTAAGGTTTCTTTTCTTATTAGTCATGTTAACATGCATGATAAATTCTGCTCAAACTATAAATGCTTACTAAGCTCTGAGGTATCTGCATAGACCCTTCCAACTTTCACCCATAATTTTATAAAATGGACTACAGGGACAAGGTGAAACTCAATAGCAATTTATTCTCCAAGTGAAAATTGTGCTAGCCACAGCAATAATTAGGCGAGGCAGAAGAGGTGTGATAGTGACAGCTTTCCGTAATATCATTAAATACCACTTTTATATATATTTCAAGTGATTATGAGGGTCATTATGCTTTTCTATATTAATAGTATTGTAAAATAGAGCTCAGATTCTTGCACTTGTTCATGTGAGGAAACGTGAATAGTAATATGCGTGTGTGTGTGTGTGTGTGTTTTAGAGAGCCTCATTAAAGGCATTAAGATGTATTGTAGCCAGGTTTATTTTGTTACATGATGTAGGAAATGATGTTACCTCTTTATGACAAATGTGAACAAGAGGTCAGTGACTGATCATATGAAACAAAACAACATCAATGTTTCCGATCATCAGATGCTCCCCCACCCCCCAGTCTCCCACTGCATACCTTTAGAGGGAAGAAAACAATTCTGCGATGGCCTCAGATATATTTCACCTCAGTATGTTAAACACTTTAACAATGTTTTAGCTTGAAAAGATTGAGCATGTCACTCAGCTACATTTTGTGTACTTTGATGTAGAATATGCTAATCTCCTTCTAAACCCTATGCTTTTCTAGATTTTATCACTGTATGCTGATTTCCAAGCGATAAATGCATAACGATAAATAATCTCTTAATAGAAATGTGGTGGTGTTTTTTTTTTTAGGGATCAATGTTATGTAACAAATGGACAATTAGGGGTTAAATATCCAACTGATGCAGAATTACCAGATCAAATGTCAGGCATGAAGCACTGGATCAGGTACATGCCACTATGTGATTTCTAATGGCTTGGTGTAAACCACCCGTTTTGACCTTGAGTGTATAATCAAAGATATGCTTGATTATTATACAAATGTAAGCAGAGGGAAACAAGATATCTAATCATTGCTTAGCCAGATGAAGGAGTACGGCCTGGTTTTGGAAGATGCCTTTGAATATTTCTGATTTCATGGGCTGGAACTTCTGTTGAACTGGAACAGATAGAGCTGGAATTGAATGTGAGAGTTAAATTCACAAGTGTGTGTAAGTGGGTGGTGACCAAACCACAGTGACACACACAATGTGCTTTAGATCTGCTTTTTTTATCCAGTGAAGAACAGACTCACTCTTTCAAACACACACGCACACGCATGACTCCATCTTTCTCCGTCCCCCTTTCCATTTCTCAGCTGTCATTATGACATATGCTGAGCTCACCTGCCCCCCAGTCCAGGTCCAGAGCCATGCTGAGTGGCTTTTGGATGCTGTGTTGCCATGGAGAGCCAGCAATAATTTCAGTAGCGTTGCCATAGTGAGCAGGTAATATCTAGAAAGTGGTGTCTCAATAGACAGCAGAGAGAACATGATATTTGCAATGGTATACAAAATCTAAAAAAAAACAAAAAAAACTTTTTTTGTTGCACATGAAATTTACTGTTTTCCTGAATTCTATTGGTTCTATTTATTGATTTTGCTTGGGTGTAAACTAGACATAAATGTGTGAGAGATATACTGTATACTGTAGGTAGAGGAAGTTTTTACTCAAGTAGTTATTTTTGGAAAGCAAAAGAATGGAAAGATGACAAGAGTTGCTGATGATGTAAAGCAAAAAGAGTTTGCTGTTTTACTAGCGGTAATTTGTTCTTTTTAAAAGCTAAATATAAATTCGATTATAACTAAGTCGTGTTTTTTATTAATTTATTTTTACCAACCATGAAATGTCATTATTGTATAAATCTTTCATTCCATTCTTATGCTTACTTTGGGAAGAGAATTCCCTCGAACACTCAATATCATGTTACTAACCTCAAAACAAACAACAGAAAATAGGACATCAATAACAGCAGCATTAATGCAGCTCAATGATGACTGATTCCGACGGAATACAAATACGTTTAAGGATCCCAGCTTCCAGTACTGCCAGTGTGTAGCTGACAGAAATGCAAGAGCAATTTTCTGTAGATGGTCTTATAAAAAGCACTGTAGCTCCCATTATACCCATGTTTTCACCCATGTTTTTCTTTAGAACACACACACACACTTTCTCTCAGAGAGAGAGAGAGAGAGAGAGAGAGAGAGAGAGAGAGAGAGAGAGCAATTAAATAAAACTCTGAAAATAGTAAAATACATACTTCAATATTTCAATGCTTTTTTTTTTTGCAAAAGATTCTTCAGGTTTGTGTATACAATACGCAGTCGATTTACAAATGAAAAAGTATACAACCAAATTAAAGTGATAATTTATAAGAAATATAAACATATGTTCACACTACTTTATATCTTCTCCAAACATAATCATTCTATTCATAAAACAAAATGACACATTTAGCAAATTTTTGGCACCATTGATCCAATTTGCATTCTCAGTATCACACAATCGTTGAGAAAATGACATATTAAAGGACTTTTAACTATGACTATGATAAACAAAACAACATTACATAGCTACATGAAACAGATATTACAGATGTATGAAAGTCCTTGCTCTTTTTTGTTTCCAGCATTATTTTTAGTTCCCTTTTCCTTCTGTTTTCTAATACATGAGCATAGACATAAATAGACATGGCTTTCATGTTTAGAGTTTATAGAGGAATGACAGATTCAAGGAAAAATAGTGGCCGTTATGCTGTGGGGGCATTTTGCCCACATGGTTAGGGTTCACATGTCCCCTGGTGACTGGAAATAGTGACTGCAAATATATACAAAGTATTAGCCTGGTCACAAAGATGGAACATTTCGATGCTGATGGGAATGCTATCCTCCAGGATGACACCTGCCCTCATCTACAGGGGATGAGGACTCACTGAATGGTTCGGGAGTATAAGAAACATAATGCTATGGCCTTTGCAGTCACCTTATTGAGAGATCCTGGACCAAAGTGTTGAAGAATTTATGCCACTAGAGCAATGAGCACTGATGGTGGCCTAACACCTTATGAGACACTGTTTTCCTTTAATCGGTCACTCATACATATACATATATTCAAACTCTCGTATACATCATTTCAAAAACGAATATCATTTGACACACAACACTGGCAGTACAGACTGGCAAAAAGACCGACATACCACATTTTCAGTATTACATATTGTTATTTTCCATCGCTCAGGTTTCCCTTCATCTTTAGATTTGAGAATTTAAAATAACACCATGAAAGCAAAAGGTACAATTACCAAAGGAATGAGTGCAGAGGATATCCCTGAAATGAAATACACAAACCCTGGTGCAAGTGTGTGTCTATATAGCAAGCATCCCAGCCAAAAACAGCAGAGTAAGCATCATGCCATGGTGTAACCATAGCTTCCACAATGTAGTGCAACCAGCAGCCGGTCACGCAGGACGTCCTTGCTGGGGTATTCTGGGAGTTTCAGCATGTTTATACTGAAGGAGAGAGATAGACAGACGGGTCAGAATTATTCCCTCATGGATTGCAAGAGAATAAGTCAAACAGCTGCATATGCTTAACTTCTACCCTTACACAAAACATGCCTTTTTAAGCTCTGGGTGTCATGCTTCGTTTTTTGTTCCATGTCTTTCTCCCTTTCTGCCAGTATATGTGATTATGACTCTGACATTTTCCATCATGCTGTGGAGCTTCTGCTTCAATCACTGCGGTTCGCTCACGTGGCACCACTCTGAATCTTTGAAAAGAGCCACACTGCCCTCTGCTGCCTAAAAATACTGAAATGCAGCCAAGTCATGGCACGGTGACAAAAAGAAAACCTGGACTATCCGTAACTTGGTCAAGTAAGTGTGTAACTTCCTCATCCCATAAAACTACCCACATATGTAAATGGAGTCTCCAGATGTTATGGGTTAGGGATTATTGATTTTCAGTTTATATACTAAGAATTTTCTTTCTATATAACTAACTAATCCTACTTCAAATTAAAATGTGCCTAAAGCAATCAATCCTAGCATCAACAAGAAGTTGTGCATTTTCTGTGGTTGTTTTGGTGTTATAACCTATGTAACAGGAAAACAGGGAATAGAAAGTCATTGGAGAATCCATATATGTGTCCATTCTCTGTACCACTTATCCTACACAGGGTCCCCAGCAGCCTGGTCCTATTGGGGAACACCCTAGACTGGGAGCCAACCAGCCACAAATCATTATAAACATCCAATCACATGCTACAGAGAATTTAAAGACGCCAGTAAGCATGGGGTGAAAACCAGAGTACTTGGCAAAAAAATCCAAAGAACAGTGTGTACATGCAAACTCGGTGCACACAACATGGAAGTGGAAATCAAACCCCTGACCACAGCGGTATGAGGAGAACATGCTAACCACTAGGCTACTGTGCTCCCCACTGGGGGATCTTAAATATAGATTTTATGTGGCTCATGTAAAGGAATGTCAACTCAAGCTTATGATCAGTAACATGGACTTTGGTAACAATTTAATACACTGCTATTAAAGTCTGTTCAACCATACAGTCTATTAGAAAAGACATTCTAACCATACAAGTTCTCTGGCAATTATGTTTGACATTTCCTAGCTTCACCCATCCACTCACATGGAATCAGAGGAAAAAAGGAAACACACTATAATACTCACCAGGTACTGGAGGTAGGCAATAAGTTGGATGTATAGGGCACAGCAGCAATGGTGAATTTCTGTAAGCCACTGCCACCCATAAGAAAAGCAAAACCACCATGAGGAACACGGGAACTGGAAAGAGAAGTTAAAAAAGAGAGAAAAATGAGATGAATCAGAAAGAGAAACAAGTCCTGTGTACTCATTAACAATTAGCATTAACAATGCAATAAAATAAAGAATTGGTTTGAAAAGAAGTCTCACCTCCCAGTGACAAACTGTAGCAGGAGAACCCTCTCCTCCTGAGTGAGACCCTCCACTAGTTCCCAAAACCACTGCAAAACAAGAGAGCACACAAACATTTTATGTCTGCCTAGTCACATACAAATCTTCTGTAGAGTGACATTTGTGTTTTCATAAAATACACTCACAAAGGTACAACAGTGGTCCGTCATGCTGCATAAATAACAAAGGTTATTTACCTAGAGATAGTAGATTAGGAATCCAATAGGGATAAATACAATTTCCTCTATGAAACAAACACTGAAAGCTTATCCCATATACATTTATATAAGATTTATGTTAGGATTGAAACCATAATCTTAATAAAGAAGCAGCGAGGCTCCAGAAGTGTTCTGAGAAAATAAAATCTGTAATAAAAGTTTGTGCTAAGAAATTAGAGATGCCCTCTTCATCCTTTTCAAGAGTGTGATAATGTTGTTGATGTGGTGGCAGCTGCAAACCTGGATGACTGGCTCCTCGAGGTCATAACCGCTTGTATACTCTGTGTTTCTCTTCCAGTCCATCACATCAATCTCTGGCATGCCAGACAGCAGTAGCTCCTATGCGCGCACACACACACACATACACACACTTAAGACTAGAAATACAGCACAGAGCTACATGTATTTGAGCCCCATAACAACAAATCTAAGCAATAACTCATCCATCTCAGACTGACTCATAACACGGCTAAGGTAGTGCTCCCACAGCGTTTGACATTTCCCATGAACCCCTTTATAAAAAGGACACGTGTGCGAAGTACTGCACGGAGAAGAGCTGTGAAAAGTGCCTTTAATCACTGAACACACACTCCATGTGAAGAATATTGCAGGCCTGCTCAGTGTTCGATTACACGAGTGAGAGTCAGATAATAAGGATAGAGTGTGAGACAAAAAAGCACTTTGAAACATGGGCCCTCATTAAATAGTCCCTCTGAGGATTGTCAGTGGGCTAGTCGTGGCTTTGGGACCGACACATGGGCTTACAAATATATGCATGCTGGAGGCCCTCGGCACAGTAATTTCCCTGAGAGAGCATCAATCTGTGGGAAAATGGTGTGTCAGAGAGAGAGAGAGAGAGAGAGAAAGATAGAGAGAGAGAGAGAGAGAGAGAGAGAGAGAGAGACTGAGGCCACCTGTGTGCCGAGACAGAAACGGAAAAAGAACATGGAATAAGAGGAAGGACCCTCAATGTGGTGCCTGAGGCCTCAGTGAGGCCCCAAGGCAGGGACAACAAGAAAGAAAGAAATACAAAAGAGTGACAGCTAATCTTATCTTTTCTGATAAATCATTTGTGTAATACTTTAGAGACTAACTTCACTCCAGGTGTGCTTATTCTGTGCAAGAAGCAGAAATCATTTTATGCTCCTCTATCTTTGACTCCCACTTTAAGGCACCACAGGCTGGATATTTATCCTTGTATTTAAATTCTAGGCCTCTTTGCTTCCTGTGAGGAGAACAGCAATTCAAATGATGTGTTCCCATGACAGACACCATCCTCTCTGATGAAAATATGTATGCCTCGAGTAAATTTTTAAGAAAACAGGGCAGAGCAGAATTCTAAGTGGGAATTGAGCTCATTTCCAGCAAAGAAAAAAAAAAGTGAAATGAAAAAAATAGTAAGATTCATTCTAATGCAATATTACAATATTTTTTAAGAACCTGTCTATATTATTATTATTATTAATATTATTATTATAACTATAGAAACACCTCTTTCTTCAGGAAAGTGTTCACAGGATAATCCCATTTTAGTCATTTTAAATTTTACTTGCTAACTGATCATTCTTATCAGACTATTATCTTAATCCTGCACTCAGGATTTAATCAAAAGGTGTAAGCTTTTTAGTGCAGGCACAGAGATAAAGCAAGGCAGATAAAGAGCTTTGTCACTGTCCGCTACGGGAGCGCTTTCCCAGTTAATATATGCCACTCTCATATGTATGTACATACAAGAGTCTCAATCATTAAATCCATTTATTTCTCTCCACTTGGTTACCATCTCTATAATAAAGCTGTATGGTGGACAGTTGACTTTGGGCTTAGAGAGTTATGTTGACCTGAAATAATGATGTCACCCTCACCATTTTACATGAACTGATATCAAGACGTGATGTGTGCAAATTTCAAGGCAAGCCAGAAAAAAAACTGTATTTAACATTTTGATGATTATAGTGAATCCGATTAAGTGCTAGACTTCTGGCAGGACACCCATTCACAATTCATGGTCAATGTCCAAAATAAATAAATTAATTAATTAAAAAAAAAACTAATAATATTAATAAAAATAAATAAATAAATAAATGATATGTGCTTGTGGAGGGTTGTGGGTTTATATACCATAACTCTCAAGAGCTCAAAAGATGAAAAATATCAAGCCTGGTTACTGGACAGAAATTTCTAATGTGTTTCAAAATTAAAAAAAAATAATAAGTTCCATGTCTTGAACCAACCATCCTTACTGTCATATTATCTATAGTCTTTCTTGTTTAGCCAATTACCCATCAGTCTTCAGTTCTCGAGGTCCTGGATCTTTCCTGTTATCCTGTTTGCCTGCCCTATTGTTCATATACCTCATTCTTCATTAGTTCTCATCATGCTGTCATTTTTGTCACTGTCATTTCCGGCATTTGCACATTCATAACTAATGCACATCTTTAATTTCCCCTCTGTGTGCCCTGGGCGACAGGCCAATGAGGTTTAGAGATGCAACACTGACAATGCATCAATATAATTTCTCTAAAAACCTACTGTGCCTAAAAACAGATTAGAAGCAGTGCTCTCCACTACACGTCTCATAATATTTAAACTGTATTCTTCCAGACTCTACTTTTCATTCACTCTAATTTAATCTATACTGACTGACTGTAATATAAACAGTTGCTTCCAGCATGAGTTTCCTAATATCACAATATTTGATTCTCAGCGTAGGCTCAGCCAGAGAAGAATTGATTCCTACATCTGAGGGCTTATTCCCCTTCTACAGACATGTGAGAGATTTTCTCTGTAACTGCTGTCTTCTGCCCACAGGGGGTTTTCATGCCTAGGCCGCTGTAAAATTTTGTTAAAATTAAATAAAGTTAAACTGAACTGATCTATTGAGAATGATTGTGTGGGAGGGGTGGCAGGAGAGATGTGGAAAAAGAAAGGAAAAAGGGAAAGAAAGAAGAACTTTTCGCTTATGTAGAAATACAGTACATCATCCAAAAATGTGCCAGATAAAGCAGAATGAGGAGTAGTAGATTAATTGGGAAGCTACTCACCAGTTCATACTCGTCAAAGAGCTGAATGAGTGAGGGTGGAATAAAGGTGTGGAAGCCCTGCAGGAAAGCGTTGATCTGAGGCTGAATGGCTCGAGTCATCCTCAACTCTGTTACAAGCTGCACATATTCAGCCTGATGGAGAGAGAGAGGGAGAAAACAGAGAAAACGCCTTACATCACCTTCAATAAAAAAAAAAACTCTAACCATGGGATTACAAAATGTTTATTTTTATCTTGTTTATATGTGTATTTATGTCCTCACCTTGTTATCTTGAGTGACCTGAATGCCACTTCCTCCTGGTTTGAGTGGAACTTCTTCCATGGCTCCAAACACATCAGTCTCCACAGAAAAGGTGAGCTCCAGACCCAGGTCACTGATGTCATTGTCCAGAATCCACTGCAGGTTCTTGGCATATTCAGGATCAATGGAAGACACATCCTGATAATTCACTGGGATACCTGGACAAAAATAAATAAATAAATAAATAAAAGTACATTATTTTGTGCAAACGTGAACAATCTTGTACATTATGTGTACATTATGTGCATATTAATATCAATGTGCCTGTCTGTGCATTACCCAGTATGTGCTTATAGAAGGAGCGGGTGAAGTATATATTCACCAGCTGTCGATGGTACAGGGCCAGGCCGAGGATTTGACCTGCAAACCGGAAGTAATTCAGATGGTCTGGATTGACAGAGGAGTTACTGTTGGGTTGAAATGTAGTACCTGTAAAAGATACACACAGTTCAACCAAAGAAAGGATTCTACTTAGTCAGCAGTCTTTCTTCAGTGATTACTGACAAAGCCTCTGATGTGTAACACAATCAATATCCAATAATTAAATACAGTTAATCGAGGTATGAGAGACAAAGTGAGTCAAAGTCACTGATACGTAACCACACACACCCTGAAAATACACACATAGATCATGATATACAAGAGCTGCATGAAACACACAGATAAGGAAACTCACACAGAGAAGAAACTGAAGAGCCTGAAGTAAATCTCAACAAAGGCGCATATTAATAGTCAGCACATTGCAGAGTTACAGTTAGAATATTGCTTACCATCTGCCGATTGTGTGAACAGTGCGTAGTCTGGATTGATGATCTCATTAGAGAGAATGTCAAACCACTCTCTCACCACCCCCTGACCCTGAGAGAGAGACAGAGAGAGACAATGTGAGTACCATCTGCCAATGTCACCAGCATAAGATCTGTTTCCCAAGACTGCAGCACATCTTGCACAGCAAGTCCAGATTAGAGAGCACTGTATTGTGTACCGAAGCCAGAGCAGCTGAAAATAGCTGAGAGCAAAAGAAACCTGCTTAGTGATGACACAGAGGAGATATTTTGAAACTGACCATTCCCTCTTCACCATGAAAGCGTACGGCGATGCCTTGCTTGAGCTTCTCATTGGTGAACTTGGACACGACCTCACAGCTGCTGCGGAATATGGACTCTAAGTAAGGAAGACAACGTGCCTTAGTCATGATCTAAATCTAGACAGTGAGTACCTAAATAAAGGTAGAAACCTTCTAACATTCTGGATGGGTGTTCAAGTACCTCTGTGAATCAGTAAAATATCATTCTCGTTGACAGGCCGATGGACCATATCTGAGTCTGGCTGCCCAGCCAGGAGATGCTCATAAAACCACTCACACCTGTCCTTAAACGGCTGTGGGGGAAAAAAGGGTAATATAAACTTTGTCATATTGATTAGACACTCACGTCTTATACTTTGCCCAAAGAGCAGTCATCTGGCCTATTAATCACCCATTCGTTACACTATAAACTACAGACCTTGGCTTAGTAAGTGGAGATAATGGGGAAAAGGAACACTTCAGCTATACAGAGAGAAGAGATTGCAATCCATTTGCATAATATTTAAATGACTTTATTCATGATGCAAGGAGGGGGAAGTCTGCAAGACGTACAAATTAATAAGATTGAAAGGAGCTCTTTCCTCCAGGGGCACCTGGAGCATGCGAAGAGGAAAATCAAGAGATGAAATCGGATTCGGCAAGTTAAAGTCTGTAATTAAAATGGCACCGCAGTCCCCAGTGGACCATAATCTGGAGGTAACGAGGCTGAGCATGCAGTAGCTCCAATATGAATACCAAAAACTTTGTGAACACGACATAGTAAAGCAGCAGTTAAAATTTATGAAACCATATAACGAACCTTAAGACAAGCGTTATCTGCTGCATAATAACACAGCTAAATGATCCTAGCTGAGTGAGACAGGTGTTTGAAAGTCTATCAACACAAGTCCCAAGAGTTCTGCAGCACAAAAGGTCACTTTTGTGAAATCAAACGAAAGGGCTACGTCGGAAGTGTTGCTTTAACATGTGCATCAGACCTCATACCTGGCCTTTGATTATGTGCATGAAGCGAGACATAAGCTCTGGACATTCCAGCAGGAAATGGAAGTGATTAAATATAATCTTTGGGTTCCTGTGGGAGAAAAAAATGGGCAAATATTATATGGAAGGTTAAAAATCTCACATTGAAAAGATATTGTCATGGACAAGAAGACACTGTTACAGAGGTGATTCTCACTTACCTGGTTACAAAACACTTAAGTACTTCATCGTGCTTGCAAACAAACTCGATGAAACGCGGAGACGTCATGCTAGGCAAGACAAGAGAGAGATGGATAATAGATTGTCTGAAAGAATAAAGCTGCAGCAAACAAAGTGCTAAAAAAAGCAGCCTGTATTAGGACTTTAATTACACAGATTGCAAACGTATTACAGCCATTGAGCCATTAGCAAACATAATATAGCTGAATTATTTAAAGGGTGATTTCCAGAAACATCACTCCAGTCTCTAATGACAAAGGCAGTCCAAAATATACAAAAAGACAAGAGACATCTCACTAGAACCTGCCAAGAGATCATCAATTCAGAGGTAATTAAAAACCTATTTAATTTCCTAATTACATGCAGTTAGAAAGCTTCAGGGGTAACAGAAGTGTGAAGAGCATTATTTTCTTGTTTATTTCAGTGACTGCTATACAAAGCTGAGCGCTGATTAAAATAATTATACTGCTGAAGAGAAGAAATCAGTTGAAGAAGATTTAATATTACTATTTGCATTTTTCTTCCGAACCTCTTATGTTTGAATATTCTACATTGCTCTATCATGGCTTTCCACCTTGCAGTGTTACTAGTGTATACAATGACTGTGCAGCTATTCAAAGCTTGATTTTAAAATATAATATTTACATATTTTACATATTTTAGTAGGCCATAAATAATTAATGTCTAATCTTTATGTCAAATATACATTGAAAACTACTGCAGAACTCCTGGGATAAGCACTCTTTTATTAATTAATTAATTACACCATTGACAATGAGCAAATATTAGTACATCAAATAAATTACAAATGGGTTTAGATTTTCAACATACGGTGAAGCTGTATTTTTTTATTCAACAAAATGTTTTTCAAATATAAACTTAAATTAAACAAAACAGTGCAATGCCTTCTAGCGGTTTCAGAGTCACTGGTATAAAGCCAGTACTACAAAGTGAAGTTTCTCTTGGACAGAATAACAGCCCTAACGACCACAAACACTGAAGGTGCAAGTCACCTTTTTTATTCTTAGCCTTAGTCGATTAAAAATATAATATAGCTGCAACTATTCTAAAGAATATTTAAGGGCATCTTAAAAGAAGGTTATTGAATAGGTTCAAAATGTCCATTGCTTTAGCAAAAAATAAAAGTCATTAACCTAATTTGTAAAGGTCAGATCCACCTTCAGCAGAAAGGCACTTCATTGTCTTAACAAACAACAGTGAATATTTCCTCATTAATTATCTTCATTATCTTAATCATCTGCATATAAATATCTTTTGTTGTTTCAGATTCATGTTGATACCTTTTGGAATCTTCAGTGCTGTAATGCTTTGCACACTATCTAGAGCACTTCGCCTGATATGAAAGATATAATAACCATGAGGTGATTAAAAATGAGGCAAGGGAAATGATAACCTTTATATGCAGATAAGATATTTATTGTTATAAATATGTACACCGTATTAATTGCGGCCCTTCGTGATTAGCATATCTCGGAAGGCAACGCTGTGACGTCTACTAATGCAAAATTGATTTTGCCACAGTTGCTTCAAAACATTGTGAATAACTAAACTAAAAAGTAATTTAAACAACAAATAGGTATCAAGGGGAGGAAAATTATATGCAAATGTCTAGCGACATGTTTGGCAACAAATAAAAATGTATTATAGGAATTGTTTGCTTGCTATACAGTATATTTTCCTATATCAGAGAAGTTATATTACAACAGCTTTAAAAAGTCACTAACTTTCATTAGATTAATGTCAAGAATTCATTTGCAAGGGTGAGAGTTTATTCTTACCCATGTGGCATCTGGCAGGAGCAGCACATATAGAAGGCCTGGATTACTGCACTCAACCGGTTGGCAGTCATGGAGATCACATCCTGACCATCTACATAAGCCTTGGGAGTCATCACCTCCTCAGGATCCAGTGAGGAGGGCAGAAGTTCAGGGGCATCGGCAGCAACAGAGGGACTTGCCTCCCGCTGCTTCAGTAGGAGCGAGGCGATATCACTTCCTGGGGAAGAAGAGGTGGTGTCTCCACACTTCCTATCCAGTTCTGTGGAGATGAGCACCAGCCATTCATCCAGAGAGTGCCACAGGAGCTCCAGAGGCTGAGGATAAGCACCCACACAGCCGAATATTAGCAAAACGTTCTCATACATTGCTCACACATCTGAAAAGATATAGACTGATACACTGATTGCACCGTTCAGAGCTACAGAGTTTTACATACAAATCAATCACGCCTGAATATCAATGAGTAACATCCATCTTCATATAAAGTCCTCTTTAAAAGTGTGGGAACAGCAGACCAGTTCATTTGTATTTATATGAACCGAAGACATTTTAGTTTGAGATTAAATGATGAACACGAGACGATAGATCAGAATTTTAGCACACTATAAGAAGCTGTGGAAAAGCATCACCAAAGAAGGATGCAAAAGTTTGTCAGGTGATGTCAGTGGGTCACATGATGGATGTATTTTTTGCAAACAAGGGATATGCAACCAAATTTGAGGAATTCATTTTAATTTATAATTAAGTCTATGAGGTCCTATAGTTTAGTTCACTTAAAACTGGATTGTCTGCAAAAAAAGATGCCATGTTCTAACTGTTTAGCACATCTAGATGTAAATATCTGGAAATGACAGCTGAAATTCTCATCTATCTTTGAATCTCAAACCCAAATACTTTCAGAATCTTCAAACAATAGAATTGGTCTTGCTGTTCCTAGACTTTCAGAGTTGACATTAATTATGATGATTAAAAAAGAAGACTAGATCTACAAAGATCTACGAAACTGCAGTAAAAAAAAAAAAAACGAAACAAACAAAAAAAAATTTACACATTAAATCCCACTTACAAAAAAAAAAGAAAGCATATTTCCTTTAATGAAATAATGAAATACACCACGTTAACCAAACACTGGCATTATTCATTATATCTAATTATATTCATTAGACAACTCAGGATAGTGAATTTTAAAAGCATTATGAAACTTACTTTTTACACGTGCCTACACATTATAACTTTATTTAGTATCTTGGCACATTTAACTGATGCACACATTCAAAAATAAAATCCAAAATAACTGGTCATGCACATTATGCACATAATGATGGTGGAAGCAATATTGCTCAATTAAGCTAAAATAATTAAAATGATGCAACAATATATTGCAGTATGATGCTATATAATAAGCTCCTAGTAGAGGCTTATTTTAATACTTGTCTTCTCATTCATCCGTCATATTAGACTTTTTTTTTTTTTTTTTTTTAATTGTTTTATGTAACGAAGTGTTACAAAAAATTTTTGACAGCAAAAATAAAACCAATATGTCACTTTAGTCTGCATTTCTATCCCAAATCTCTAAACGCTTAAAGGCAAATACACCAGTCTCTAGCACCTCTAATCAAGAAAAATATGTAATCTTCTGCAGCATGAGCTACATACAGGTAATTTTAATAATATGAATGTGTCATATTAAAAATGGTGCCTATTTTTTAAAAATACCATCTTGTCATCTTTGGCAGATATGATACTTTCATAATGTTTTTTTATTAGTTTGTTTGCAATTTTCTTGTCTTATAACAGATCATTTTTCTGTTTTACATCAGCATGTTTTTCACTCATCTGGTCGAGGAATCAGACTTCAGCACCCGAAGGTAAACATCTGAAGATATATGACGTGCTGAAAGTGTCAGCGATCAATTAATCATCGCAAGCCTCCACAATGTGTATTAAGTGGGTTAAAATATATAATAGCTATTTGCAAATTCTCCAAATATCCTATGCACAAACAATATCCCAAACTGGGACTTTATTTTGCTACTTAGCTACTTTGCTATATTACATAGCAAACATAATATTAGGTAAAGGAGACATATCTAACTAGGAAAAATGAAATCCTTCACACAAACTCAAGCAGCGAGCACCCTCTTCAGGACACATCAGTCCAGTGCACCTTTTACAATGGACTGAATTAATTTGACTGTAGAAAAGATAATGGAGGCTCAGCTGAACGCAGCACACACTGACCTTGAAGACCTGACTGCGTGGGGTTTTGTTCCCATTGTATCCCATGTCAATACCAGTGTTAGGGGACGACGGACCCAGGCGGAAAACATGGCAGAAGATACGAACTATTCTGAGCAGACTCTTCATCTGGGCCTCATAACTACTAGACAAACTAAAAAGAAAAAAAGAAAAGGATTAAGCAGGAGCAGAATGCCATATTGTAAGAGCTTCTGTAGTTGAGAGTGTAGTAAATGATCTCCACAGTGGGGATGACACCTACCTGAGCAGTTTGTGTCCATTGGTGGTGGCAACCTCAGCCAGGCTGGTAAGGATTCTCTGATAATTGGTGTCATTCTGCTGAGATACATGTTCAAGAACCTGCCTGAGCTAAAGCAATGTATGGAAACAAACACAACCTTAACACGCTGTATATACACACTTACAGTATAGTTAGTATGTTGACAAAAAATTAGGGCACATTTACGAGCTCTCACCATGTTCTCCTTTATGTCCTCATTCTGTGTCATCTGAATGAGTGTCTGAAACAGCCTTCCATGATGCTGTATAAGAATCTCACATGTTTCACCATAACCACCCTTAACAATGGAGGAAGAATATATAAAATGTAATAAAAACAATATCTGTACCTGAACGTATTACACGTACACATTTACTACATCAAGCCATATCCAGGCCCCAGATCACCAAAGCTTACATACCTGCACACAAAGGTCAAGCGGGGTGACTCCATTCTTGTCCGGCAAGTATTTGGCACCCCTAAGGAGCAAAATTTGTGCTGTGTCCCGCTGGCCATGGCTGGAAGAGTGATAGAGTGAGCACAAGCATATCATTTCATCTGAACATACCGCCATCGTAAAACCACCAAGGTCACAATCTCACCTCAATGAAAAGAATAGACACCGGAGGACACTGTTGTTTAATTAAACCTTATTGCTGTTCCCTTTTCTTAAATCTCCCCATATGTCAGTACAACCGATGCTGTTAGTCTCGTATAGCAGATGGCATTTGCCTTTGCAGATTTTCAAAATTAGTCACTCGAGTGTTTCCAGGTGGCTCAATATGCTTCAGATGATAATCACTGGACTTATATAACTGTGTAGGAGGCTGACCAAATTAGTAAATCCCTGGGTGTCACCCCGGTGGCCAGAGGCATTCGCCTGTAGAACCCTACACCACAAGTGACACGTGGTATAATCTTACCACCAAATGCACAGAGAGCTCATCAGATTTATATAGTTTTACTAAAGCATAATTCAATCAGCAATAATGTCTCATACATTCAATATTGACGCAACACTTTAAGGCACACTCTTGTTCAGTACTAAAAAAAGACCATGCCTCAAATGTTAGAAAGATACAGAATGTGCTTGACACTGTGGCACCTGGATTTCTGTAGAGTAATAATCTCCCAAGTGCCATCACCTAACACAACACATCTGGTAAGTTAAACGCAAACATATCTTGATTGACAGTATCTGATATTAAAGACAAAGCAGACAATAAACCTTTCAGAGCTTTGTCAATAGACAGTTACTTAATAATGTGTGTGAATTATTTATTAGAAAAGGTGCCTGGCTTGTTTGCATGTATAAGCAAGTCCAAGTAGACAGCCATCGACTGCCATTTGTAATTGAAATGGGAGAATAGAGGAGAATTGTTGCTTGGCAACCCACTCATCCAAGTGTATCAAGCATGATACACAAGAGAAAAAAGAAAATTGGACATCTCCTCAGTCACTGCGTTCTTATCAAATGGCAGTCTCATTAGTCTACACCAAGACAGAAACGCGTACATTACCTTGTTATTCTTAATTCTTAAACGCGCAATACGAAGAGCCAGCAGTGGTTAGAAAAAGGACAGTAAAAGTCAGATATGTGGTCTGGACCTAAACTGGATGCATGTCATTTCAAAGCTTGCACCACAGCAAGCGCATTAACGTTTTAACACTGAGGGATAATATTCGTTGTTACCTGCAAGCGAAGTAAAGAGGGGTCGCTCCAGAGACGTTGGGTCTGTTGATGTCGGCTCCACTGTCCAGAAGGCAAAGCACTGTCTGAATAACAGCATCAACAAACAATATCAAATTCAAATTTTATTTAATCACATACATAAACATACACAGTATGACATGTAGTGAAATGCTTTTTTATGACTGATACTTACAAAAAATAAGACATATAAAACAAAATAAAATAAAGATACCAATAAGGAAGTAAAAAGAGAGATAAAAATATAAGATATAGAATAAAGAGATATAGAATAGAGATATAGAATAGTAAACTTTTTAGAAATATACAATATAAAATAAAATTATAAAATATAAAATACAGAAAAAGATAGAAATATGAAATATAAAAATATTAAACAGAGGAATTTAAAAATATAGATTATATAACAAGGATAAAAATATGAAATATAAAACAATTTAAAAATATAAAATATAAAAAAAAAGATGAATTATGAAATGTAAATTGTAAAAACAAAGGGTTGTACAGGAGAACAAAGGGATGTACAGGAACATATATATCAGATGATATGATACATCAGCATATATCACTATATGCTGATATATATACACTACATATTACACTACACTACACTATACACTATGTGGCTCTGTATACTAGAACCTGAAAGTCTCTTATATTTTATGAAGCAATTTCACATTCCTATCATATAATCCATACTAAGAAAAGTCTCAAAAAAAAAGGTATGCATGATATTTATAAACGGCATGACTATGTAATATTTAAGGTAATAATAACCTGTACACTGAGTGATATAATTACTTATATTATTCCATGGTTATTAATAGTAAAGAGAAAGTAATGATCCAGTAAAGAGTAAAAGCATTGAGGCTATATTGGTCTGAAATGCTGGATTTGTGTTAGATTGGATTTGACACATTTCAGATGGATTTTATGGTATAATCACAAATTATGTTAACTGGGAAAAGATTTTGTCTTCAGGCAAGCTGTCATCATGCCTCACTACTTGCAACAGAATCATACAACAAGATGGCTCAGTTACTGCAGAGCCAGGGTCTACATCTTATCTAGTATCAGGTATGTGTATCATATATTTAAAATAAATAAATAAATAAATAAATAAAT
>JAOTRN010000046.1:16340792-16355028 GCA_028566695.1 Bagroides melapterus | reverse complement strand
ATTATTATTATTATTATTATTATTATTATTATTATTATTATTAAAACTCATTATGAAATGTGAAAGAAATCTTGAGGAATCAAAGTAAAATGCAAACCCATCCTCTTCTTGGTGACGTCGGTTAGCCGGATTGTTTATCATTGTATATAATTATATATATATTTATCATTGTATACGGGCTGTAGAAGTGTAACGCCAAACAATACTGAAATTATGGGAAAATGTACTTCGATACAGGCGTGTGATGACTTGCATTTTTAATGGTGCTAGACTGGCAGCTTCAACTGTAGCTGCTTATTAACAGCATTAGCCTCAGATATACATCGCAAACCTAAACACGTAAACAACTTTCTGTTGAACCTGCCATTTAATGTATTTCTTGGTAATGAAGATTCTGGTGCTCATATTCTCACAGTAGAGCTTTCCGTCTTCCTCCTAATGTAGTTCTAGTAAATACCCTTCTACTAAACGCTGGTTTACTGATGCTGGGTTACAGCAGCAAGTGCGGCCGGAACTGTAACCTACACACGGGGTTTCAGTAGGAACATTAAATAGCACTACCACTAGTCTAATCAAAGCCATTTAAATGGTGTTTTGGTGGGTCAAAGGTTCAAGGCTTTGTTATTCGTTGTAAATATTGTTTACTTTGCTTACTTATTCGAACACAAAATCCTTATAGAGTTGATGTTAGCTACGAAACGTCTGTTTCCCTCAATCCTGTCAAATACGCATTTCATACTCTTTTTTTGTTTTATTTATCCGTATAAAAAAAACAGCGGCATATGGAAATGATTATGTCTGTACTGTCCGATATTTATTACATGTATTATTTGGCGTTAAAATATAAACGTTCGGATGCTTATAACAGGGTTGATGAAGCTAACTGTATACATCCGCTTTCCCTGAATAGCGCTCATGTGTGCACGGCGGACAGGCTAATGTTTACATACGATTCATACTACCGGCTGGCACAAATTTCTGGACTCTTCTACTGATAATACAACATAGGGACGTTAATGCGAGTTATTAACGGTTTAATAAAGCCACTGATTGTCAACGTTTTACTTACGGTGCGTCGATGTAGCAATTTTCTGTCGTTTCTCGATGTTGCTGTGGTGACCCAGCAGCCCGCGCGCGCGTCAAGCCGCTCCCAATTAATCCAGCGTGTGTTTCAACCCAAAAGGGGGAGGGGGGAAGTAGGTGCTTCCTGTAGAAAAGCACACAAAAGACCCTTGTTTTTTTTCTTTATATCTTTTTATTTCTGTTTTTGTTAATTTACTTAGCGTCTTTACTGTCTTAAATATATTAGGGGGACATTTCAGGAAGAGCTATAGTCGATGTGTAAACTTAAATATATATATATATATATATATTTAACGTTAATGTTAATCGGAAATAAACAGTTGCAATGTCTTCTTTTCCTTACTTTTAGATCGCATAAGTGCGTGAATACTAATAGCGCAGGCTACTGGGGAACTTACTGCATCATGTGTGTCCCATGACTTTCATATGATTCCAGCTACACTCACATGATTACTCAGGCTTTAAAGATTATACCGTATAGCATACTCTTGAAGGTCTGACCCATAGTCCAGTGATATCCAGGTAAAGTTTTTAAACTACAGGATCAGCCATTAATGATTTGTATACGGATAAAAGACAATTTCAAGTGGTTAAATTATATTTCGTGGTACCACTGTTACCGCTTTTGACTAGCATCATCGACTCTGAAAAGATTTTTAGTTTATATACTATTTTGAGTTATAATAAGAATAACAGTTTTTCCAGTCTTCTAAAAACTTGTTTTCATCGCGAACTTTTCTTGAACGTAAACTGATAACTGATTTAAAAACATATTAACACAAAAGAAAAATACAAAAAATAAAATAAATAAAATAAATTCTGCGTGTGTTCTAGCGTTTACATTACGTAAATGATACCGGTTACATTCATGGCATTACGGCAGTTTTCTTATTAGATCAAATAGTGTAAATAACATCCATGTATTTAACCATCCAACTATCTAGACATGTCTCTAACCCTGTATTCAGTGTGGTGTCCAAAGAGGTTTGTTCAACTAAATAATTAACATTAATTCATCGCGGTGAAGTCGGTTTGAAGTTGGACGTTGGATATTCGCGCTCCGGTTTCTAGATTCCGATTTGTCGCGGACATTCGCTAACAGAATCCGGCGACAGCACCTCGAATACTGCACGAGTTAGGGACCGTCTGTAAATTACTGTCAGACTGAAATACGAATAATATTAATATAAATATAAATAAATAAATACATTTTGTTAGTTAGTGTCAATGTGATACATGATCGTGTATAATGACTTTGCATATTATCACTTTGCATATTAATATTTTTTTTATTGAAATTGTATTGATTTTATTTCAGTAACTTCCAGGTCATGTGATCTATTGTCTCAAAATCTTTTCTAAAATGTGTGGCCACCTGTTCTGCAGAGGGCACAACCTTTTTCTTTAAATTTTATCACTTTGCATATATATTAACCATTTTTATTGACAATTTTCAGTACCGTTGGCCACATATTATACTGTATTTAATATTTATATTAATGTTATCCGTATTTCAGTCGGACAGTAATTTATAGACGGTCCCTAACCCCTGTGGTAGGCGAGGTGCTGTCGCCGGACTGTTAGCGAATGTCCGCGACAAATCGGAATCTAGAAACCGGAGCGCGAATATTCAACGTCCAACTTCAAGTTATAAATTCCTGTTTGGATGAGCTGCAAAAACGAAGAGTAGGTCTTAAACGAGGAGTAGGTGACGGCAATACTCTGAGTGAGTGAGCGGCCATTTAACTGGCCGAAGAAGAAGCTGCAACACAGGAAGCTTGTTTCATGTTCAGTTGCGACACTTACAGCTACAGCCTTTTTTTCATAGGTGTACTGTTTCTGCTACTTTCTGTACTTTTTTCATTTCATTTCATAGGTTTACATTCTATACATGTTTGTATCTAAGTTGTGTGTATAACAGTAGCCTTCAAATATACGAAAAATAAAAACCCTGACTTACTAAAATTTGTGCTATTAAACTTTTATGGTAGTTTATAAAGACTTTTCATTTTTTGCTAGGCTGGTGTGTCAGACCAAGTATAACAAAGAGCACCACCTCAAACTGTTAATTACTGTTTTAGACATCCAATAAATGTTTTTTTATTTTTTAAACATCTCAGCTCTGTTATCTCTGTAGCTATACATACAAACCTAAGCAAATGTTTGTTTAAATTAATCTCACTCTATGCTGAAACATGCACACACAATGGCACTAATAAATAGTACAGAAACAAGTACAGATTTGAGTTTGTGGTGATTTAAATGATTTAAGCTTTCACTCACTAGTCCCTTATTTACTGGTTACTACACTAAAGCCCATTACCTATACTTGAATATACTTTAGATAGTTACTGCATGTGCAATTGTAGCAAAGTTTTTTGTATTTTTGTTGGTATTGCTACATTAATCTACTTATTATAGCATATTTTTTTAAACTGCAAATATAGCAATAATTAGGTTCTTAAAACGGTATACTCAAATTTATACACACTCAGACAAACTAAAGAATCAAAAAACTATTGGAGGAATATATGTACATTAATATAATGTTCATATTGCACAGTTGTATTTAAAGGCCAATAGATCGGTGTGTACACAACCTATAAATAAGGGTACTGACATTTGACTTGCAACCTTTTTTTTCATGACTTCTTTTACTGAATTGGTGTTGGAGAATATAAATTTAATTGTACTTTGTGTCAGGATGAAGGTTTTTTTTTGTGTGCTCTGTAAATATGTACATATGCAAATAGGTAAATAATTACCTCTTTAAAACCTAAAACTTCACTTAAACTATGCTAAAGCATTTAAAGCAATTAATTTAAATGTAATTATTATTATTGTTGTTGGCAACATTCAAAAAAAGATGCTTAAATGGACCAGTCAACAAATGAGCAATAAAAAAAAATGCCAGAAATGTTGCACTTAAGCTTAAATGCATGAATATATTGTAGAAGAATGTGGGTTGATTCATAACAGCATAATTAATAATATTTTATGTACAAACCCACTCAAATATCTGTTACGCAGTAAGGAAAAAGTGGCTAAATAGAGTCTGAATACTTCTGTTGTGTGACTGAGCTGTATTTCATAAAGCAGGATGTCTGTTGCTTAGCTCCGGGTTATTTACCTATCAAACTATCATTTGGAATATGTACTGGGAATGCGGGACATTTTTACATCTGTCTCAATAGTGGGTGGATTACAGTACAGTCACTGTACTTCCAAGCTCACTACACAACACGTCAGAGGAATGTGAGAGTCATCGCATGCAAACACTGCTCTTACAAATACTCGCAAATGCCTATTAAGCAATTAATTAAGATTAATTAATTAAGCAATTAATTAAGATTAATTGCTAGGAAAAAAATCTAGAAGAATTTGTTGTTTGTTCAAATAGGAATCAGTAAACACCAAGGCATTTACAATATTATACATTATTTGGTTACTAAAAGTGTCAGTATACAAATACAAAAATATTTAGAGGTGGATTCACATTTTAGGAATGGCTGTATTTTATATTTTTTGCAAATTATCAGTGACAGTATGACTACTACATGTGCTAAGCTTTTAACACACTTTTTTGAAGAGAAAACATAAAATATGTTTATATTTTTCTCACAGAATTGAAAAAAGATTGTCGACTAGAAGTCAGCTAATATAAAATATCCATACAGTTTCTGCATACTGGTTCACTTCTAAGAAAATTATGCTCATATATTTGCACAGTAACCAAGTAGGATCCGGAATGTACTAAGATCTTGCTCTAAGGTATTTCCATTGCTTATAGCCACATCTTTCACAAATATCCCACAGCTGGGTCACCAACAGAGATTTGTTGGTTTGAAGCCATTTCAAATATTAATGTATACATTACAAACCCCACTTTGAAATTTGTTCATTTTTTTTTTTTTTTAAAAAAAGTCAGCATCTCTCTCCATTTATCTAATTCATGGACAACTTTGTAGCTTCACTTCAAACTCATCCATTTTTCCTTAGATAAAATCTCAATAGCAAGCCTTTATCATACACTTGCCCATCTCAAAAGATATATGTACAGATGTAGGTTTCAAAACAAGTGTTATAACCTGAGAAGAAATTATGGCAATGTGTTAGATTTCTGCCTGATAAGGAAGAAAAATAGATTAGCCATCAACGATCACTGCAGGCACCAATCTACCATCTTCAGCTAATTAGCTGCTCATCATAAGGATAAATTATCCTGTTGTAGGTTAAACAACTGTGGGGAATAAACATGATTATTTACTGTAGAGAAAAATTTTAAAGAAGAAAACAGACACACAGAGAGCAGTCTTCATCATAATGATGAAACTCTATTCCTTACAAAAAACAAAACAAAACAAAACATTCTTCTGAGATATTTTCCATAGGAACACCAACAGAACAGCAGAAATATTCTTAATAAGGTCTATATCAAGGAGCACAAGCAGGGTGCATCTGGAAAAACTCAAAAGATGCTTGTTGTTACAATAATGAGAATAATGAAAACAGGGCAAAAGACATTTAGGGTATTTAGGGTGAACACATCATCTGATCTGACATGAATCAATTTTACTATTAAATACACTTTAATATGACCAGCAATAATGCACCATATCTGGATTTTCATTACCCCCAAACAACCCTGCACTTTAAATGAGCTGATCGTGTAAGGAGATTGATTCATAGAGGAAAAAAACAAAACAAAACAAAACAAAACAAAACCTGGTTGTACAACTTGTCCATTAAAAATTAAAAGAGCCTGAAGGAGAAGGAAACAGAAGAGTTCTGATGTATTGCATACTTTCAAAATACTGCACAAAAGTCCATGTTATATCCTGATGTTTCAGACATTGTTAAAACTCACTCCTATTTCTGAGTTCACTGCATAAAACAGCTCCATTCTCATACCTCAGGATCTTCTGAAGGGACAACATTAGTCTTCTCTCACACCAGAGGATGCGGTCTCTCTACTCATTCTACGAGTATTCAGGAGGGTATTCAGGAGAGTCAAAAGAGTATACAGGAGAGTCAGAAAATTCAAACGTGGGCCAATGGCAGTCTATAAGGGCATCATAGAGCTCCTCACTGTCCTTCATGAACTGCCTGTTTGCCTCTACCACATCCAAACCTAAACTGGGGTCTGAAGGAAAGTCAGTAAAAGAACAAAAATAATATCATCAATATGTAAAGAGATGAGTAATTTGACAGAACTGATGAAAAGCACTTACCTTCAAGCGCTTCATCCACACTTGAGTCTTCAGAAGCCTAAAATGTTGGAAAATATAATTTATGTATTAATATCTAAGCTTGTGCAAATAGATAGTAACCTTCAATTATTTATTGAGTAAATTGAAATGTAATTACATAAATTCATCCAAGTAGAGGTGATCCTGGAAGTTCCTACCTGATAGCAGTTATATGAACTGTGACCCGCACTCTGATCATATCCCCAGCTTGAGTAGTAGTTAGGACATTGCTGATAGTACTGACTGTGGTAAGATGTGTATGACTGAGAGCAGTTGAAATCAACGTACTGGCTGTTGTCACATGTGTATGTCTGGGAGCAGGAGAGATCGTAATACCCACTCTCGGTTCTGCAACGATAACATCAACACCACACGTCTGCAAATCTGTCCAGTATGCAAATGCACCTCTAGTCTCAGCCGCAGATATTTTGCCACAGGCTAGAAGTCTTTTCGCATGTGTAGTTAAAAAAAAGTCGAGTAAAAACCTCTCTACACATCTGGCTTACAAGACAACAATGGCAGTAACCCTTCTGCTTCTCTTAATAAGACACTGCAGGTGGTATAACTAAAGGGCCACTTTTTAAAAATTATTCTGCTTTGAGGACATCATGAAAGAAAAGAAGTCTGCTTAACTGCTTACTGACATTCATTCTTATAAGCTAGTGTACACATTATAGAACAATAACACTGAATACTTTCAAGATACTATTTACTCTGTACAGAGCAAGTAAATAAATAGAAAAGAAATCGATGTCTACCTGTTGTCTCCTTGCTTCACAGCAGTTGCTGTTTTTAGCTTGAATCTTCTGGGCTAATGAAGAAAACAAAACAAGAATTTCAACCATACACAGATGGACATGAGCCAGTAAAAGATGACGGGAGACAAGTGTTTTAACCATTTAACTTCCAAATAGTCAAATCTAAGAGAAATATGGAGTTGCTTTTGATAGTGTTTGCAAATCCTAAAGATAACCACATAACACTTTCAAATAATCATGTTAATGATATGATATGACCTTAGAATCAGTTTGAACAAAGGTAAATTTAGGTTATTAAACAAAATACGGATTTAAGGGATCTCCAACAAAATAAGGATTTAAGGAATCTCCATATCCAAAATACCAACCCCTATGTTCCCCATAGAAGTCATTCAATGATGTAAAAATACATAAACAGGGGGGAAAAAAAGGTTGGCTACTTTTGTACAGCTGATTGGAATAACAATATAAATAAATCATCAAGAAATGAGAAATGCAGAGACAGAACACTGCTGCTGCTGTTGTAAAAATTAAAGGACCCTTTGGAAAAACAAAAGGTGTGTGCCAACATGACTGCAGAAGACATATCAGCCTTGTAATACAGCCTCATGAATACAGTTCTATTTGTTTGCTAGCAAATATTGACCAAAAGCTTAGTACCCAATAACCTCAGGCATATTCAAGATGTGACACACATGATTCACGTAATCAAGCTGTCTAAACTGAATCTCAAGAAATGTGGAATAAGTGCCTCAAATTAGATTTGATTAAACTGTAATTGGGACATAAACATAAATCACTCAAATCATAAAAATTTTCAAGCTGTACATACAGTCTGCATCCAGAGGAAGGAGCACATACAAGGTACATTATTAACTACTATTAAAAGAACAATTAGGCTAATTTATTATTGACATTTAGAACACGTGTTATGTAAATAGCTGTTACTTGTGGTGTGTTAAACACACATTAGCAATAGTACTGTTGTCCAGGATATATTACACCAACACTATGTGGACACCTGATCATCTCACCCATCTGTACACCTTCCCTAAACTGCCACAAAGCTTTTCCAGCACAAAACTGTGCACGATGACTTTTTGTACATTAAGATTTCTCCACGCTGGAACTACTGCACCTTTGCCAAGCTAGCCCTAGGTCAGGTCCTATTTCCAGCATAATGTTGCCCCTGTGAACAAAGCTAGGCCCAGAAAATGTGGTTTGCCATGATTGGTGTGAACCGCTCCAACCTCAACCCCAGTGAACACCTTTAGGCCTCCTAGCTTGATCAGTGCCGGACCTCACTAATGCCCTTGTAGCTGAAAAAGCACAAATCCCCAAGATCTATTGGTAATCCTTCTTAGAAGAGTGAAGGCTGTTCCAGAAGTAAAGTGTGGTATTATCCATATTAATGCTTAAAGTTCTGGAATGGCACACGGCTTGGCTTTGACAACCAGATGTCCACATACTTTAGGCGACATAGTGTATTATCTAGAACTAATCATGAGAACTACCGGCATTGATCTAGGTAGAAGTTTCCCGTTGACTTTTCGGAGACATCTCTCTGCAGTAGCTTCATCTGCCAGCTCCACAAAGCAATAACCAACAGAAGACCTGTAATTCAAACATCATACATATCATCATACATATTCAAATTGTATGTATTTGGCTAATGAAAATTGTTCCACATTTTTAACGAGAAATCTGCATGGATATATGAAAAGCTGTTGTATGCTTTAGCTATTACAGTGTGTGTAATTTGCTAACGTACCTGTTCGTTTTGTTTCGAACAATTTTTACACTGACCACAAGCTCTCCCATGGTGGCAAATGCACGGGTGACAAATGTTTCATCCATGTAGGGATCAACCTTTCAAAAGAAGTAAAAGAAGACAAGACAATACAGCAATGCCTTGGATATTACGGCAGGGAAATTATTAACATCTGGTTACCTATACTCAAAATTCCCTACCTGCCAAAATCTCACTTCTCTTTTGAAAACTGTAATATTAACGCATAATTCCAATGTCAATTTCAACTTTCATTTCAGTTTCAGAGCTTGCATAAACAAGTACTCAGACATCTAGTGTAAATGTAATAGTCAGTTTGTTATTCCTCACTCCATTTCACTAAGAACATACTTACGTTTCCCATCCACAAGCAGCTCATGACTCCCAAGTGAGAGGTTTGTGTTGAAAAATTCCCGTTTTGACTACACTTCTTCTTCTGTACCATTCCACAACGAAGTAGTTACATACTGCAACCTAGTGGACAAAACGAGAGTGACTCCAAGCATGTGACTTTTGCTTGCCCAACGTCCATCTGAAAAAAGGTGGTACATTTCAGGCTCTACAACCATCACTTACGTTCCTCTGTCTGCAAACTTAGAAATAAATCGTTTTTAATACGCTGTTAACACTACATGTATTGCTGAGAGATTCATTAATATGTCACAAGTGCGTGTTCGATTCAGATGCGTGCGTGTAGAGAAGATGCTGAAACGGAACTAGGGTTGCCAGGTCCAGTATTTCTCCTTTGAATTAAGCTAACAATCACAACTCGAAATCAAGGTAGTCATTCTATATGTATATGTCAATATATTTAATAGTATGAGACATTTTATGACCTTGTTGGAAGAATGAAAATTTCTTTTGATACTGCTGTTCTGCTATGTCCTGTAAATATTACCCTGTAAGTGGCAATATCTAAAAGTGTAGAAGTTTCCAGAGAAACATCATTTCTTCTTAAATGTCCTGTCTCCTAGGATACATTGTGTACTGTTGAACTTTACGAGTTTAATGCATACACTTTGGTGAAGTAGGGTGAAGTTATACATATATGGGAGGCTGGGAGAAATTATAAAGGCAGTCAAAACAAAATGTCCCCCATAAGCATGTCACACACAGTATGGTGGCTGGTTTTCTTTGGTCATTGAGATGCATTCCTGGATGCATTCCTTATACTCTATGTTTTTTGTTTTTTTTCAAGTAGACAGTGATCAATGTTTGAGATTAAATTATTTGTTGCAGCAGACTACTTATAGGCTTGCTGGGATAGATTTTGACTTTTTGATTATTAGACAGCTGCGTTTTTCATTATACACACACATAAAAAACCCCAAAATGAATCAGAATATTAAGACACTGTAGAAGCGGAACTAATTGTGGAGTCTGAAGGACAGTGTACTTATGCACACTTAAACTCATACTACAACATATTCCACTTTTTCTGATGGGTTTAGCTTGAACATTGGCAAACAGAAGGAGTTACTGACACTCTTAGTCATCGTGATAGCAGCACTAAGCAAGTCTCTGTATCAGCATCCCTTTTTCTCCAGGCTCAATGTGGAGTAAATTCAGAGACTAAAAGTGGTTAATTGTTGCTGTCTACACGCCTGATTTGAGCTGCTTCACGCCTGTCAGGCCCCATTGCATCAACCAGACCATAGCAGAAGTCACTCTGTGTCATTAACAGGCAACACACACATGCCCACATACACACACACTCTCGAAACATAAACCGACAATCTGATACGGAATAATCTATTTAAATAGTTTTATTCAATATTGAATTATAGAGGAATAGAAAACATAAATGCATGTACCATAATGTTTGATAAAAAAGAAGAAGAAGAAAAAGTCCAACATTCCAACACAGAGTACAATCCCTGTTTTTGCAGCAGGGGTCACTCTTGCTTTCCTTTTGCACAGTCAATCAGGATTTGTGAAGGCCTGTCATGAAAAGTATAGGTTATCATCTGAAATTATTTAGAAATGTCCTGCAAAATTACCACTTAAAACATGGCATGCAGAAAAAGGTGGCTTTATTTTGTCCAGAGACATTTCTGTAATAAATATGCTAAGTGCTTACCTGCTCAGCTGTGAAACATGGTGGCATGGGCATGACTGGCTGCAAACAAAAATCTTTCGTGTCTTTATTGTGTGTTATGATACAATCATGCAGTTGGATGAAATCCTAAATATTTGAACTCTTCTGATGTCTCTGAATGCATTACAGCTGAGTGAATATTGCTCTCAGAACAGCTCTCAGAAGACAATGACCCGAAGCAACCTGCTTAAGCAACTGTGTACTCTTTTCCATGGTAATTTGTCTAATTCTTTATAGTCAGTTACTTCCAAATCATCATTTTATTTCAGGAGTGCAGGGCCAAGACAAACCCACTTATGCAACTCACTTCACTTTACTGAAACAGATCAAGAGTCTTTTTGAAGATTTTTTTTTATGACTGCCATTCATGCTTATCCACTAGGAGTCTATTTAGCCATCATGCTGAAGCTGTTAGCCTGATCTAACTGTTGTGACAGCACTTTGGATCTCAATGTGCTCTCACATGTGTTGTTCTCATGGAAGCAATGCAATGTGCAAGGTCCCACAGTCCTGTCATCGACAGATTCCTGTCACGGCCAAGAAAGTGTGAGTGTGTGTGTGTGTGTGTGTGTGTGTGTGTGTGTCTATCAAGCTTTATCTGTAAAAGGGGAATGCAATTTTTATTTTGATGTATAGACTGTTATGGCGTGGTCTAGAAAGAGGTTTTTTGACCCATGTATTAATATTTTTAGGCAAGTGGGATTTAAGTAGACACCAGAGCTGCAGTTTTTAATGAGTGAGGGGGCGGAGAAAGAACAGAGATGGAGGCTGAAGATGGGGGAGCATGGTTTTGATCTGGGGTCCTTCTGGAGAGGCATACCACACACACACACACACACACACACGCACAGAGCGTTACTTGTATAACCATGCTTGTGAAGATGTTGACCTAAATGTTAGCATAAATTATCTAATCTAAAGCCTGCTTAATGTGATCGCAAATATAAACAATAGAGCTATGAACTATAATAACCCTACGCCCATCAATCCTTGGTAGATTAGGTTGTTGTCTAGTCATAAAGCAATAGCATATGATTTACATCATTTCACACACTTCAAACCATTTGGTGCACTCTTGTGCCCTGTAGATTCCTCATGTAGACAGAGGAACTGAGAACACTCCGTTCAGTATCGGTATGTGTCATCATAGGTTAAAGGTGACCAGCCACTAGGGGGACAAGTGGACCCAAATCTTTCTAGCAAAATGCTCACCACAGCATAACAGAGGTCCTAGACTGTTCACTTTAGAGGGCATGCCCAAATATTCTAAAGGATGACGTCTGTGGACCAGTCCTTATGATTTTAACATTAACACTGAATTTTCAAATATGTCATTTTTAATGCACTAGAACCCAGATATAACATTTAATTTACCTAACATATTTCACTATTTAGAACCATGACAGTTCCTGCTGCCAGTCTGATGCACATCTTGCATTCCCAGTCACCTGAAGAACAGTTGGTCTAATGTACATACATCATGGGATAAGCTTGCCAACAGCCAGCCAATATTCAAATAAAGAGTGATGTGTATAAAAAAAATGTATGAATGTAAAAATGTATACTTAAGATTAGACTTAAAAATAAATCGGAGATAATATATAACTGGTCAACAACCTAAGGTGTGTGTGTGTGTGTGTGTGGGTGTGTGTGCACGTGTGTGTGCACGTGTGTGTACGTGTGTAAAACAACACTGTGTGTGATGGAGTATGTGAGGTCCAGTCTATCACTGTTATTAATAACACTAGACCCGGCAGCCTCACTCCAATAAATAAACCCAGCATGCCCTCCAACAGCCGTCATATTCCTGCCCTATAGTGCTCCATCTATCAGCTAGCCAGTTCACCCTGTGCTTAAAAAATGCTGCTGAAATATAGAGCTAGTGAGATACAAAGAAAAAGACAAAGAGGCCAAGAGACAAATAACAAGACAAGGAAGACATGGACAGAGACAGAAATAAGAAAGTCCCACCAGTTTAGATCCAAAAGGATCCAGATGCAGGCCTCATGGTTGCCTCCCCCTTTCATGACATTTCTTTTTTCTTTTCTTTATAGTTTTATTGCAATGCTGCCATGCGGCAACTTTTCACAGACTGCCTGTAAATTTCTTCATTTGGTAAAGCTATTTGAATACTGTACATGTTTATTAATGCTTCAAAAAACACTTATGGAGGAGGGTAGGAAGGTAACCACGGAGCACTGGAACTGAATTCACAACTTATAACTCCAATAGCACAGAGCAAGCTCCTATAAAGAAAATACCAGAACGTGTCCTTGTGCATTTGAGCTTATTAATTTGATTGGAGCACTGTTGAGAAATTTCTGTGTATGTAACTGTATTATTCCCAGTTTAGTCTGACAATACAACAGGTGCTGGAAGGTTTCTGTGGATTAAAGCTAATTTTATTTATTTATTTATTTATGACAGTTGATTAAAAACATCTCCATATAGTTATAGCAAAATGATGAAGAAATTTAAATGTAACTTAAAAACATACAAAAATGGAGATGACAAAATAGCTTGCGCTTTTCATCTTCAGTAACCATTTTCTTCTTTATAAGATCCAAAGCCTAATAGAAATGCACTGGACATGAGGTGGGAATAGGACTCCAGTCTGTCATAGGCCACCATTCACACACTCATTCACACCCATTTGTAATTTAAAGTCTAGTCTAACTACTGCCATTTTTTTTTTTTAGAAATCAGGAGGAAAGCAGACAACTCATGTTTGGAACATATAAAATTGTGGAAGATAAAGAAGCCACACAACAAGAAACTGATGCTTACTAGTATCTAAATAAGATTGTACAATTAATGTACCTCATGCAACCGAGAGCATTAAAATGGTAACAATCAAAACATCTGTCATTTGTATACAGAGATTCTCATCTGTCTCTGTATATGTCTCTAACCACAAGCTGTATATAAAATGAATATGGGTAGGAACAGTTAGGCAGATTAGTAAAGGAATGTTGTATGGAAATGTTGAAATGAAAGGGCACACAACAGGCAAAGAACCCATGCTGATACATTTTGATGTGTATAAATGTAGATATTAGTGAGTGTGTTTCTAAGCATGTGTTTGTGTGTGCATATATATGTGTGTATTGGGGGGAGGGGGTATAGTGTCTAGTGAGCCTCCATAACATCAAACAGCTGGAAGTGCTAAAATATTTAGGATGTACTGGGAGTCTGTGATTATTAATACTCTCTTTTTCTCTGGCGGGCCCCCCCCCCCCCGGGGGGCAGGGGGGGGGGA
>JAOTRN010000046.1:16322992-16333811 GCA_028566695.1 Bagroides melapterus | reverse complement strand
AAAGAAAGAAAGAAAGAAAGAAAGAAAGAAAGAAAGAAAGAAAGAAAGATGTCAATAATTACCCCAAGACAGAGGAGCTTCATTGGGTTCTTTCAAAAAGGCAAAAAGAAAGGCCATGAATAGAAACAAGGTTTATAGCTACTATAATGTAAGTGATAACAGGAACTAACTAACTAAATGCCTCCTAGAACATTCATTACAATGTAACTGAATTGATAAAAAGCACAATAAACTGATCATTAATAAACTAAAAATTAGATTTGTTGATAAGTTGCTGTGGTATGAATCGAAGAGGAGTGAAATACTTTGAGACTGAGTCATAATACACTATGAACAATAATTCTGTTTTAAGAAAATAATGATTTATTTTGAGGTGCTCCACTCAGTCACACATACTTAGTCAGAATTTATTCCTCAAATATTATTTAATAGCATTCTCAGAACACCTAAAACATCTGACAACCAACAGTTCTTAGAACCACAATATTTTTAAAAAATCAACAAAATATATCGGCTAAAAATATCTCCTAAACTTATTTTCTCATTAATTTATTAAGAGATATCATTCTCGGATATTCATCCTTCAGAAATGAGCTAATCCTATAGCTATAATATCTGGCTAAATAAAATTCACACTAGTAGCTAAATCAATTAATGTCACTTTAACTCTGAGAATGTCTTGTATCGTTGCTAGAAAATACAAAACATACTGTCTTGATACAAAATGTACAAAATGTCTTGATACAAAAAGTACAAAATGTTGATAAAAAATAAAATGGATTTTTTAAGAACCAGATATCTTACTGGTCTATAATTTTTTTTTAATTGAAGGGATAATTAAATATATTTAAATATAGTCCCCCTTGTTTTTTTTTTTTGTTTTTTTTTTTGGTGTTTTGTACTAATCTGTATATTGGTTAGGAATTTTAATAAACTTCTTGAAGCTATCTTCATAATAGAAATAAATAATATAATTCATGAAATAAAAAAAGAATTTACAGAGGATTTGTACTAAAGGTCTGTGCTGTCTTTATAATGCACAACATTATACATACTGTAGGTAACACTGTTTCAATGAGGTCAAAGTTTTTTCTCGCTGCATACGTGCTCATGTTCGTGCCATCAGTGGCATGACTTCTGTGCAGGTCAGTGTGTGCTGTAAGATAGAATGACAGAGTGATATTCTCTTTGTCTAGCTCATCCTCTGTCTGCTATGTCATTTTTCTTAATATGTACCTTGCCATCACACACCCCTGTGAAGGAGCTGACACAAATGATAGTGTTCTCTTCTGTACCGCATCACCACACTCAACAGCCTCCATCACTATTAGCATTGTCCAGTCCACTGGTCCAGGAACAGCTCCTGTTATTGCAACCATTCTTTCACCACACCTGTCCTGATCTTCTGTACAGTGATAAAATGGCCTAACATACCACTTACCAACACCCAAATGACTGCTGAGAGGGACAAAATGAGTCATTCACTTGCTTTTTGCACACTGAGAAGGCCTGCATTCAGATGTGTTTATGAATACACACACATACACACACTCTACAGACCTATTTATATGAATTGGCCTTAGTGGTGTGTGCTTGTGAAGCAAAAAATTTGTGCATTACACACGAATGCCTTATGCGACAGAAGATAGCACCAATTAGGACTATAACGTCAAAAATTGGAGTGAAAACCAAACAGTTTGGAGCTCCTCAGTCAGAGACTCAGGACTTTGAGTCTGCATTCTGACATATTTTATTTTTAATTTTATTCACACTAATGGTGTGATAGAACTCTAAATCTGCCCACTGAAGCAGGTAATGGGCAGGGCAAGGTAACAGGTGAGTACATGTGGATGGAAGAACAGACATCAAGCGTCAGGCTGGAGTGTTAACTTACCACCACAAAGATCCACTTGTCCAAGCTTCTCAGTCTATTGAAGCAGCTATTGCATATCTCAGCCGGGTTCTCAAAAAAAAAAAAAATAGAAAAAATGTAACTTTAGTTAAGCTCATTGTACTTGTTTTTCTTTGTTCTTAAATGAATGTTCTTCATCATAATAAAATGAAAGTCATGTGAAAATCAAACAGGCATTAGAATGAAATGCACTTAAAGGATTCAGTTGTGACTAGCAGCAGCAGTGTGTCTCAGCTTCATATTAAATTCTAACAGCATGTCCAACAAGCATTTCAGATCTTTCTGTAATATTATGAGGTGGCTATTTTTGTCATCTATAATCAATAGATCTCTGAATTGTAAAATAGATAGATGTTTTGTAAGGTAGTTATTGAGCATAATCAATGACTTTAGATAGAAAACGTTCCAGACGCTCCACAGCACATCAAGCTGAGATCAATTATGAACTCGAGTGATGTATCTATCTGAAGTGGTGCGAACTGTAGATGTTCAGGTTAAATAATGATGATAGTTATGTCCTGCAATTTGCTAATTGTTTGTTTTGAATGAAAACTGGCCTTGTTTTTCCATAAGTGCTGGGGTTTTTTTTGTACATTTTAGGGGTTTTGTTTTCAGGAATGTAGTAGTATTAGCATTTTTAATTAAAAACAAAATTTTTGTTTATACACATACACATTGAGTGTAATTCTGAATACAGATATGTTGAGAAATGTGGCACTCCTAATATACAGATAGTGGCAATGTATCATCTAAGCAATCTGTACAGCACTGGCCATTAAAGGATTTTTTTTTTATAATAATGATTACGCTTAAAGAAATCTCTTAAAAAATACATTACACACTCACACAATTGTGTATATACTGTGTATGCCTCAAGAGAATATTAGACAGATTTTTATCACCTTAGGAATAGAACCCAGTAATATCAGACAAAAAGACATTAGTGTGTTCAGAGTCCTTAGTGGTTATCCAGGCTTGCTGAATGGCTTCTGTTAGTAGTCTGTTAGCTGGTACAAAGGGCACAGAGGTTTACACCAAACAGTCAAATCAGCCAAACCAAAGTCAAACAAGGAGGATATTGTGATAATTCTGTGCCTTAATCCTCAGTAATTCTGAAATGGGCCTTGGAGGATTACCACTGCTGTACTTCTTGACTAATATAGTTGTTAGCAGCACCCACTACACCACAGACTGACTTGAATATGGAGTTGTAATTGAGACTAAATAAAACCTTGACACTCCCCTAAACCCAGCTTCAGGCTGTCCGCTATTAGCCCAGAACATTACCGCAGAACTCTATTAAAGGCACTGAGAGAGACGGGAGGGAATACTAGTGAAGTCTGGGTGTGAACCAGTTCCATATGTATCCTGCCCTTTTTAAGTGGGCAGCAGTTAATGGCCACCTATACAGTGCTATTTGTGTGTGTGTGTGTGTTTGTGCATGCAGATGATGAAACACATATCTATAAAACTCCTTTCACACCTGCTTTTATGATGTATGATCAATGATGATTAATCATATGGGGTTACGAGTAAAGGCAAGCCAGAGTCAAAATACAGACAAAATTGAAGCTTTGATCAACCAGTATAATACCTAATACATTTAGAAGTAGTTATGTGTTAGCAGAAAAATACATCAGGTAGAAAAATGGCCTCAGTGACATTTTAAGGTAACTGATTTAAAACGCTAGAACAGTAAAATGACAACAGAAAGAAAAGTCTAACATGAACAAAGGAGAACAAAAGAAATGACAGGAAAATGGAGCAATGCAGATAAAACATGTTGAGGTTGAAAATCTTCTAATGAATGGGAATGCAGTATGCAAACATGTATTATCATACAGTATCACCAACAGGCTGAGAATGCTTTTAAAGTTGAGAGAAGACACTAACTGTGTCTCATGTGTCCTATCCATTGCATATATTATATTCACTATATGTCACATCTAATGCAATTGGTCATTATAATAAATGTGAATGTGTGTCCTAGTTAAATATAGGTTGATTGACGCAAAGCCCATTTACCCGAAATGTCCGGGCATATGAGTGTAAAAAAGTACAAAGCAGGTGTAGGTTATCTTCTGTCTACTCCCTTCATGTCTCTTCTCTCCCTCCAACTCTTCTTTCCAGATGCTCACTGCACCCGTGAGATGGCCTTTACCCAAGCTTTAGGAACCCCCTTTGCAAAAGCAAGCACACATGTACACACAAACTTTATTTACTAAACCCTGATGAGATGTCAAGTACAGAATTAACAGATGCGTATGATTAGCTGATTTCTGCTGGCTGCACAACATCTCCATCATACTCCTTTAATCATGTTGTATTGATTTGCAATGTAAAACATTTATGTTGCCATATGACTTATAACTGTTGACCTTAATTAGATTTGTTTAGATTTCACATAATTCTTTAAAAAAATTATTAAATATATTTTGTTGGAAACAATGGATGATCTGGATTCAGACCAACTGGATATTGTAAAAGGTGTTTAGAATAAGGAACAAAAATGATTCATCCATAGTCCATACACATTGCCACATTTGTTTTGGGGCAGTGTGTGTGTGTGTGTGTGTGTGTGTGTGTGTGTGTGTGGTGTGTGTGTGTGTGTGCGTGTGTGAGCATCCTGTCCTTTCCCTCTTCACACATTCCAGACAGGCAGCATATTGAGCTGATTAACAGCACTGAATACAATAACTAGCCTTTCTCAGTTGTGTTCACTTTCTCTCTTTCTTGTCTGTCTGTGCCAAATAAGCATTCAAGTGAAATTTGAAAATGTATATATGCATTAAAAACATTTCAGAAACTGAGACCTTGATATATGTAAGCATCTAGTGTAAAGTACATTTACAGCATTTGGCAGACCTTATTCAGAGTGACTTACAGTTGTCTCATGTATAATTCTGAGCAATTGAGGGTTGAGGGCCTTGGTGGCCCTGGGATTTAAACTCACAATCTTCCAATCTGTAGTCTTACTACATAAAGTGAGTGTGCTTGGTCACACAGATAAAAGAAGATATTTAATATAATAATATAATAATATGTAGGTATCCACAGTATGATGATGTTGCATCACTTTAAAGGAAGCATCTCTCTACATCATGATCCATTCCTGGCCAGACACTTTTGGTGGAAGAAGACAGCACTGTTAGCTAGAAGCACTTGCGGTGGTGAAGCAGTGAAAGGTTAAAGAGCCCATCTTTCATCTCCACTGCATCATCCCCACATCTGCATAATTCATGGACCTGTTACTGTAATCAAAAATTCTTATTTATTTGGGTAGGCTGAGCAGAAGCCTGCTCTCCCCAGACTAATAGTCTCTGGTGGCTGACTTTCATTTTGCAGTGCCTCAATATCACGGCGCCTGTGGATGAGAGAGGTTAGAGGCTCTCATGCACATACATTAACACATATGCATGCATGCACACACATACGCACACACACACACGCACACACTCAAACACATACAAATACACACTGTATAGAAGCAATTTTGAAACTTTAACAGACACAGACTTCCCAATTTTCTTCTTCTTTTCATTTTTAATTTCATAGACATATCAAATCTCACTTCATGCTATGTGGGCCAGTTCTGTGTTAGGATGCCCCATCTGATTGCCACACCAATCTATAGGCAAGTTGGCTCTGTACACAGCTGTGTGGGCGTCCCAGGACTGGGCTCAGACTCCTAATGCCTCCCATGAGTCTCAGCGGGGATACTTACACCTCTAAGCAGAGTCTGTCAGATCTTTGCAGAAGAAACCCCAGTGAGTGTATATATGTGTGTGTGTGTGTGTGTGTGTGTGTGTGTGTGAGAAAGAGAGAGAGAGAGAGAGAGGGAGACTGAGTGAGAAAGAGAGCTGCAGTTGATACATGGAATAATTAAGAATCCAAATGAATGTAATATTTGTATAATACCTAATTTTATTTGAAAAAGAGAGGCTAACATCCATAAAAATATTTTGAACATATAAAGGAGTGAGGCTTTAAGTGAGAGAGAATATTGATGATGATGATGATGATGATGATGATGATGAAGTTATAGCAGCACAGTTTAAAAGGAAAGACAGAAAGTGAGATGAGTATAAAAAAAGAGAGGTGAATGAGATCCATTAGTCATTAACAGAAATTCATTTGTATGTGACATTCACTCACTTCATGATCTCTCTTCTTTCACACAGACTGTCTTCTGTCTATTCCTCATCCTCTCAAGCATATATAGATACACACATGCACAAGCACACACACACTCACTCTTTCTCTCACACACATCCACAAAGGCTTACTGGTTGTGTTTATTTCTTTTGCCAGCCTCTTTAATCTTAAGAGGCGGTGCCATTTGCATGCAAATCAACTATTACTTAGAGGCATGGAGAAACTGTTACATTCAATAATAAAGGACAAGGCAAGGAAAAAGAGCCAAAGAAAGAAAGAATAAAAGAAAAAAAAAGAAAGAAAATGAGCAGGTTATAAATGTACTACAGTAGCAGGGCCCCAAGAGTTACTTTTTTCAGATTTATCCGATTTGCTATTAACAAATTTATTAAAGCAGATTATTTTGGATTGTGGAATTGAGTGCAACAGCATTACAACAGGTCATAAGAATACATATAATGATATACATATATATATGCAAAACATAAAAATACATACATTGGTAGACATGTCAAATAAAATAGTCCTAGATCTGACATATCCATAACATGCTGTCAGAAATTAAGAAAGTAAATGTGAGATGCATAAATGTGAAATTACCAATTTTTCTTTTTCTAAAATTCCACTGAGAAATGAAAAGTTAGACTAAGTGCACATTGTCCAGCAAAATAAGCAGTAATTACACAAAAGGGCAGACGAGATGATCTGTAGGTTTACATAGTGGGTTTTTCTTTTTTTTTTAACAGCTTTTTTGATGTTATTATGTTTGTTATTTGGTGGAAATTCTACATGAACCCAGTGGAAGATTACATACATACAACACTTAAATTTTATGATAGTTTGACACCCATCGTTCTTATTATCCATTGATAAAACCCTGTGACTGCTTAACCATGAGAGTTTCCCTGTCAAGCTATAGATAGAAATTTGCTTTTAGTCCTCCCATCCAATATCTGGACCAGCTTTCAAACAGTTATTGAACTGTTTACTCATTTGACCTACATAAACATTCACTTCTTCACTTAGTTACTTACCAGGACATTCACTCTTTCACTCACACAGACATTAAACATCTGACCAGTCATTCATTTTCACACTCCATTTATATCATGCATCCTGTCTACAGTTCTTTACATTTAGGTCTTTGATTGTGTTAGGCTACATGATAACATTTAAATATACCATAGTTTAAAAATGAGAACTAAAAGTTGGCATGGAAACATAATTTGAGGTGCATTATCCTGAGCCCAGTAGCTGTATCCCAGTGAACTGTTCTTACTGTGCATGAATGGACATCCTGAATCTGAACCATAGCAAAACTTATCAGCTAAACATTTGTAACATTTTTATCATGCTGCTTGTTGCCTTTCTGTCTTCTTCTCTGATTCCTCCTCATTTGAAGTTGCAGCTCAGCTCTACAACCCCCACCCTACTCCCCACTCTCTCTCATGATGACTTGTTTGAAGTTCCAGAGGAGCTAGGTAGGTTATTTTCACTCTGCAGTGAAGAACATGGAGGGAGCTCTCTGTAAGGCTGTTGATTGTGAGCCGTTTGAAGTCCTAAACGCTCCACACTAACATTCGCTCCCTGGCGCTGTCGCAAAGGCCTTTTGAAGCTGCGCTGAGCAATACACAGATTTTATACATTACACTTCTCCAAAACGGGCAATTATTTTTCTCCCCCTACTTTTAGTATAGTTGAGCCTATGCCAATTGCTTCAGTAAAGGAGAAGCTAACTGCACCCACACACAATTTCTCTTAAGGAAACTGTGTGTGTGTGTATGTGTGTGTGATAGAAAGAGAGAGAGAGAGAGAGAGAGAGAGAGAGAGAGTACTGCATTCAACATTCATACACTCTTTTGCCTAAGACTCCATGTGTAACAAAAACAACAAAAGAGCAGACACCGGACTAAATTCACCAGCTTTATGACATTCCCTTAAAAGCAACCATCATGTAGTCATGCACAATTAAATTAGTTTATATCAGAGCAGTACTGGATTCTGAAATCTGCCTGGTCCATTGGTGTTGACTAATTTTCTCTAACAGCAGAGCTCTAACAATAGTTCAAGTTGTAAGACAAATCACAGGTTTATATAGTATTAATACACAATGGACTACACAGAAGTTTTCTCTGAGGAGACATTTATTTGGCATTTTGGAAAGGTGTCTCCAAGAAAACTCTGCCATGGAAAAGTCTTCGGTACTTTGTACTTTGCAATTTTTGTTTTGTTTTTTTCTTTTTATTAACTGAGAGAGAGAGAGAGAGAGAGAGAGAGAGGGAGAGGTGGTGAGGAATTGACTGTTTATAGCTGTTATAGTGTAAGTGAAATCAGGAACTACCTTCTTTCTTAGATGTTCCAATACATTAAACTATAACAATAAGCAGATTAAATTCTAAATTGTTTTGTTCTTTATTAAACAAAACACAGTATGTTAGTAGTGTTGGCAAGTTTTTATTGTTAATTATTTTCTTATAAGAAATAAACTTCATCAAACTCGGTTAACTTTAACATGGTAATCTGTGGTAACATGGTAACAAGTTACAATAAAACATAATGTAATTTTTACATTAAAAAGTATATTGTACCTAAAACTTTTTGATTACAAGTCAAGTCAGAGATACAGCTTAGAATTATTAGTATTATTTTTTTGATTCGGCATTTAGGATTCATTAGGCAGCTAGATGCTATTTTTTTCACTGACTTTTTATGAATGTTGCCCTTTTCACCCTCTCACCTTTGAGACTTATTATCCTTTCTATCTATAACTCCTAATGACTATTAGACAGAAGGTTTAGAGTTCAGCAGCACTGATAACACTATAGATAGAGTGAGAGCAGAGACTCGACAGAACCTGATTCGAGAAAGCATAGTGCAAGAAACAGTTCCAGGATTGTTGATTTTTGAGGAACTGAGAGCAAGGCTTCAATTACCTACAAGAGTGATGTGAAACACTGAAATAGGAGAGAGAATGAAGGGTTGGATAGGTGTGGGGTGCAGAAAGACAGAGAAAGAGAGATAGACATCACGAGTAGCCTATGTGCGTGCTGAAGAAACACAGTTTAAAAGATTGCCTGTCTACTCTTTGGGAACTGTAATCATATGTTACAACACTCTCTCTCTCTCTCTCTCTCTCTGTCTCTCTCTCACACACACACATACACACACACACACAGAGAGAGAGAGAGAGAGAGAGAGAGAGAGAGAGAATGATAGATTTTTAGGTTGTAGCGTCGACTCCTGAGAAACTTGCTACTTCTTATTTGCTGGAATTGAGCACACTAGTAAATAAAACATAATAGACTTATTTTGGTTTCTGTTTGTTTTTTAATGGTTTGTAGTGGCATTTGTTTGGATAACACTGATGGGAATGTTGTGTAGTCTGTGGTTTAATAGCAATTCAATTGAGCTACCATCATTTATCTGTATTGATCCTGTACTTGAGGCTTAATTCCAGGTTATCTTGAAGCTGGCAATTATTTCATTAAAATATATCACTTCACTTATGTGGAGATAAAATATTTTATATTGTCTGCCAGTGAATTCACACTCAAATTTTCTTTTGACTTATATATGGCTATAATTTGTCCAAAAGTGTCTTAGTAATCATTTATAATTAAGTAGGTTCATAGCTTGAATTAATACATTATAGAGCATGGATTTTCATAATATACAAATGTTTCATTTCATATTTTGTCAAAACTTCCTTTAAGCAGGTGAATATCAGTTCAGAAAATTAAATACTTCTAAGAGGATTATACTTGTTATACTATAACCTTATGTAAAATGCAAAACCATCATGTTCCACCTGGATCTTTGGAACTAATAGAGATAACGACATTTGGCAGACACTATTATCCAGAGCATGAGGCTATTTCTCTCTCTCTCTCTCTCTCTCTCTCTCTCTCTCTAAAACCCACTCACATTGTAGCAAGCGTTGTTCAGGGCTTGGCTCCTAACTGTCTTCATTTTTAAGACTTCTTATTTATAGTTTATTTAAAAAGTAACAGCCCCTTTATAGTTTATTAAAAAGGAAATAAAAGTCTACACATTGGCTTTGTGCTGAATGAAGATCTGGTAAGCACATACTGGATGAACATCTGTGACCACACACATATATACACTCACTCTGTTCCTGAAAAAACCTCATGCTTTTTTATTTTGATACAAAATAAAAACCAGAACACTTCTAAAAATCATTGCTTTGTAACAGTTTTTCACAGTTAACGTCAGTCTGTGTTTTCCATATAGCTTGATAACTCTCATAGTACCTTTCTTCAACCTGTGGATTAATGCTGATTAAGTTAAACTAAAACCTTGTCTGTGTCACAAACGTTTCATATATTTGAAATCTATGTTTACTCTCTCACATCTGCCCTGTGGAAATATTGCATATGTATATGCCAAAGTGAGCGAGGGTACGTCTGTGTGTTATATCCTTTATTATTTACTGAATTGTAAATTGTCAAAATGCATATTGAGTGACACTGAGACAGTTAGAGATGAATAGAAAAAGACAGAGGAGGCAGGTAAGTAGGTGAGAGAAAAACCTAGTTTTTAAAAAAAATAAAATAAAATAAAAAAAGCGTTTGCTGAATCTACAATCTAGAATACTGTACAGAAATTGGAAATGAAGATTTATATACACAAATTATTCGGAATAATTGTTAATTATTAATTACTTTTAGTGTTAATGATTTGATTCTGCTGTGTGAATTGCTTCTGCCTGAACCAGTCACAGTTATGTGCTGT
>JAOTRN010000046.1:16267082-16286876 GCA_028566695.1 Bagroides melapterus | reverse complement strand
GTACTTACACAGAAAAAATACAACTGACCTCCTGAACCAGAGGACATAGGTCAAGCTGCATAGTGAAATTATTTAACACTGTTGTTTTTTCCTGTTTTTTTGCACAGAAGCACTCTGCAGTTCCACACTACTGAATAAAATTATACAGAACCTTATTAGACTTCCTGTTCCTCAGAATGTCTTATTATACTGCTATTTGTAGGCTGCATTTAAAGACACTTTTGAAGTGTTCTTCTTATAGTGAATGTGTTCCACTGCCTTTCAAGTGCTAATCATACATAAGCTGCAATAGAAAGTGTTCAGGGAGTAATTTGTTGCTATTTAACTAAGACAGATTATCATTGATAAATCACCAGTGAGGTACTCATCACAAAATGGGAATGTTTTAGTCAGCACTCCTTAGGAAATGTCAGTTTATAAGGTCCTGACAATAAGCAGCATATATGGTCATGTTTATGGTATATTTTTGAAACACTATTTATAATTATTTATAGTTTTTTTTTTTAATCAGAAACAGGGTCACATCTATAACTGAGCACAAGTGTGCTATTAAAAGCATGCCTAATCACCTTCATTACCTGGGCTCAGGCTATGTCTGGACAAGCTCTAAAAACTGCTGCAATAGTAGACTAACAGTCCTTGTGGTAAACCCTTTAATTTACCCTTATGCAAGCCTGCACTGGGACAGTAGTGCTAAAGATATGGAGTCCACTCTGTGGTTGACTAGCACAGTGTCCTGTCAAGGAAGGGATAATGGAGCTCAGACACCTGTAGACACACCTCAGCACACATTGTTTAAACTAAATAACCTTGCATGAGGCCCAGGTACCTAGGCCAAGGAAAAATACGAGTTCATTGAATACTTATGCATTTGGATTTATGCTCAATTCTTTTTTCTTCCCACAGCCCACAGAGCGGTGACCCACAGAGCTGTGGTCATGGTTGGGTCTTCAGTGAACATTTTCAAAATCTAATCACTACTGACAGTGAGAAATTGACTAAATCTAAGTCTGGTCTCATTGTAAATGAATAACTCAACTAAAGAAATGGAACAGATAGCATGCTCATTGAAAAGTAACACCCTGGTAAAATCAGAGCTTTATATTTTACACCAAATTTTTTATTAATTATTAGCAATAAATGGTGAACAGACAGAACCTTGTCAGAATGACTAAGCTGCAATATAGATGAAACCTACATGAGCAATTCTGGTCCACCTTAGGGATACCGTGCATGAGTGTCCTAAGTGTCTGAAGTAGTCAGGTGTTCTGTGGAACGTCCCAAGGCTCGTTTATCACTTATCTTCTTTAATCAAATCTACATTAAGGCCAATTCCATACAAACTGGCTATTAAATCATTTAGATTTAGTGATGTTCAAAACTACAGAATAATATATGTGATAAAAAAAAATTAAGGTTGGGATTAGAAACAAGTTTAATAGTGTAAATATATTTGATTAAATCCAAAAGAAGTCGCAGACTAGTTCAGCAACTGATGGTGTAAAAGATGGTGTAATTAAACTATTCAAAGATGGGGGTGTTTCACTATGCATACTTCAAATGTGGAATTTGAGTTTTTGTTGTTGGTGTTTATTTAATGATTGTATAATTCTTAGTGTACTACTTAGTAAGTTGCTGACTATATTATATATTTTCCATTTGATATCTTGTAGAATAATGGCGTAATAATAATTAGTGTGCTTTTTGTAGTGTAGAGCTAGACCTCTGAAACTAACTAGAGTCATAAAAAAAAACTACATTTAATTTTGTTGAGAAGATGGGCTTTATAAAAAGAAAATGTTTTCTAAAAGTGGTCTGATGCCACAAATAAAATTTATGAAATAATGTATTAAATAATTACTCAAATGTGTTTAGATAGGGCAGTGTGATGGGTGGATATAGAAATGACTCTAATGATACTACACAGTAAAGTTCTACGGTTGTCCCAAGCACCATTTGATCTAGGTTTTTCAAAATATTTTGACTTCTTGAACATCGCAGAAATGCTCAAGAAGAACAGCCATCAGCCAAACTTCCAGTGTTCTTTGATGGAATGAAAGAAGTAATCTATAAATCTAACTCTCTTTATAGACTAAGAAAGTACCAAATACAGATGCAAGCCAGAAATTAAGAATTCAAAAATATTTTTTTCTAATGTCATAAAACCGTGTGGTGGTTGCAGCCTAGTAATTCTGCGTACGCGTGCACGTGCGTCTTACCTTCCATCCAGCAGAGCTGTTGCTGTCTCCTTTATCTTTAAAATAAGGTACGTATCGCACCATCCAATCGTATATCTGCGACAGCGTGAGCCTTTTCTCGGGCGTGCTCTCAATGGCGCGGGTGATCAGGTCCGCGTATGACATGTTCCCCCATGCGTTGCGTCGTGAGGACTTGGCTTTGCGCAGCTGCCCGGCGACATCGAGTGCAGCGCCGCTTAGACATGGCAACGGCGCGGCTCCGGCTTCGCGCTTCACATCGGCGGGGTTCACACTCTTCCGCCCTGATCTGCACGGCGGCCCGATCTCGGGTTCCGTCTTTAACAGTGGACAAGGAGCTCGGCTGAGCTCTGCTGCCGTGGGGAAGTCCTCGGGACATGGCGGCGGCCAGGTGCACGAGCGCGGTCGGCTGCGCGGCTCTAAGTCCGCATCCAGGTCAAGTGCACGCGTATCCAGCTCCTCGTCCTCCACCATCATCGTCCACAGTACTAAATTCGATGGAAGCGTGACTCCGCGGCGTCCACACTATCCGTCACCCGAGCCGAAATGTCTACTTCAGTGGGAGGACAGTGAACCGACAAGCGAAGAAACACGGCATATCGAATTGACAGCTCTCAGAAACCGACACGTAGAAACAATCTTCGATTAGACAATATTAGACATTCCATTTTCCTGCTAAAATGACAATATGAACTGTTATAGGAATCCACTAAGCACATTCACGACAACAGTCTGTCCAAATTAAATGCACTCAGTGATTTGAAGAGCTTGTAATCTGCTTGGCTTTTAATTAAACCGGCTGCTGCAACAGATGATATCTAGGATGCGACCAGTTTGTGATTTATCCTAAGCGCTCTGAAAAGTTGCATCGTTACTTTCTATTAAGAAGGTCAAGGGTGGAGAAGTCCTCGATGAATCATTATGCCATGACCACTGAGGAGAGCGACGTCCCTTCATTAGAAATTCTTGAGTCTGAGTGGAGTATGCACAGTCATGCGTTCATTATTAGCGTATGTATGGAGACAACTGCGTGGCTCAAATCCAGTCCAGGTTCGTCTTAGTTTAAAAGCTCAGTGTTTTACTCTTAATCGTCTGAGCAAGACTTCCTCTCTTCGCTGTATTACTTTCGGTCCGTTGAGATCCCTTTCACGCGCCGCTACGCTTGGCCCGTTTGGCGGTTGTAAAAGGATGACGCACCGGCGATGTGGAGTTGAAGAAACGCAGCTCGCCCATAATTGGCCAGTGAGAAGGGTGCGAGGCCATGCCCACCTATTGCGATGGAGGAGATTAGCGTTGTACAAATGCGTTAAGATGTTTCGATCTATGATAGTCTGCCCGTCTTCGTCAAACAAATCCCAGATTTACACTCATGAGCTTTGGGTGATGGACGTTTCCACAGACGTCTCATCTACGATCTGTGTAATCATACAAAGAGCATGATGCCCCGAGTGTCTCCACTACTCAAAAGCTTCCTCTGAAAATGCTCTCAATCGTATGGAACAAAGCACACACCATGCTATTACATGACATTATTACATACGTATCCATAAATGTACAAATTACCTGACTTTAATATGTTTACCAGGGAACGTGCATAAATTAAGGTAACTGACATACTGTGAACCCTTGAAGGCCCACTCTATAGATAAGGAAAGATGCACTTTGGTACCCTTTTCTGATACTGTATAGAGGAAATTACACCAGCACTGAAGTTACTATAAGCGAATATCCAGTGGGATCAGAAAGCCTGTGCTTGATAACCATCAGCCAAATTACAAAACAGCAATTTTATTTGAGCCATCTGGAAAAACAGAGAAATGAAGAAGCAGTAGAATTCATTCAGCACTCGGGCTGTTTCTCTGTATAAGACCTTGGTCTGTTCTGTCACCTGTCTGAATAGAAGGTAGAGAGTTCACCACATTGCAGGATATTTCACCTGGATGTAGTTTGTTGATGAACAGATTGTGAGATTATCTTGGATTAACTATCTTCAGAGCCTGATATGATATATTTAGTGTCTGATATAGAATGTATGAATTTTTACAGTCTATATTTTTGAGACTTTCAGATAATGTCTTTGTGTATATAATGGCGAATTACCACTGAAACAAGACTCAAACACCATCATTCACTATACAGTAAATTTACTAACAGTCAAATATAGTATAATGATACTCTATAGTAAATGGTGACTCCCAATACCTGTGCTGTAAGATGCTTTTAGCGCTGCCATTTAAGATGAACTATTGGTTTTTAACCAAGTCACAGCACTGTATTCAAATTCACATCTTAATTTACAAATACACATCTTAAATGTCTCTATATTCTATATAGATCATACATGTACTCGATCTAATCAAATGCACTGAAGCCCAATGTTACAACTTTAAATAAACATTTCCCTTTCCTGTAAACAAAAAGATTAGCAGTTAGTTACTACATGATTTATATTTAACTAAAAGAACCTTGTTTTGTGCCTGATGTTTGGTGAAATCCCAGCCACAAAATATTAATTAGTATATGAAAATGCTTGGAAAAAAAAAACTACATGCAAAACTTCACCTTATTCAATAGCATACATATTTGACAGCTGATATTTCGTTTTTTATTTAGATTTAAATTAAATATAAACATTTTAGAAATTATTCACACTGTTAAGGTGGTGAGTCTGTGTTTCCTTGAGATACAACACGTACAACACTTGCAATATCATGTGTCTGTGTTTCCTTGAGATATAATGACGGATCTGTCTTTTGAGGATACGCACAATGTACTTGGACATTCCACAAGTGACAAAAGTTACCACTTCCTTAGAGGCAAAGCCACAAATCACACCCATACACATGGATGAATTCTTACTCATCCCCACCCAACACACCTATGATTTGGACACACTTGGTTACACAATACACCCACTGAATCTTCAATGTGTGCTGCCATTTACTTTGGAAATTACAATTGTGTTATTGCACATGCTAAACATAGAACAGGTATGAGGTGTTCTGATGAGTCATATGCAACCTGAAATTCAGTACTCTCTTGGGATTTGGGTACCTAGAATTTACCACAACACAATCAACAATGCACATTTAATAACATGCCAAACAAAAGAATCTTTAGTTGGTGCTGATTAAAAAAGGCATGTACATTTTACATATTGTGTGAGATACACAGAACAATTATTGGACCCAGACCCAGGCAAGATAAAAGATATCAACAGAGATAAGAATCAACCATGTACAATAATCCACTAAATTTAAACTGTTTGTCTATTATTCAATAAATAAATGCATGAAATTAAAGCCTAAGTCAAAAGAAGTAGTGCCAGGAATTGGCTTGAGTGCTGATACCAAAACAGTGTTACACTCAGCTGACTACTAGCCCACTGATATAATGGCAAAGCTAGACTTCATTTTACAGTTTGCTCAGTTTCTAGTTATTAAAATTTCTCTTAGAAACATTTTTAATGAAATCTACGTACATCATGCACAATGTGAGATTAAGCTCTTATGCATACTCAATTTGAGTGGACCTGCAACACTCACATTGACTACTCTCAAAATAGGCCCAAATTTCACAAAAAGTTCTGAGATTAAAGGTATGCCAAGGGGAGGTTCAATTAAGACAGGGCATCAAGTTTGAAAATAACTGACTGCTGTGTTTAAATAAATAAATAAATAGATAATAATAATAATAATAATAATAATAATAATAATAATAATAATAAACCACTGCAAGTTTAACTAATGGGATATACTCGCTTCCAAGGGAGGAGGAAATTTAAAATGATATTTTTCCCATATGCAGTATAATGGAAATATGCTCCAGAGGGACTACTGAGAATCTAGGAAATGTTATGTAAAGTTGAATGCATTTAAGATAGTAAAATCTAACCAATTGTGGTCATTTATTAGATTCTTAATTCTAGTAGTAGTGAGGCTGTTTTTTTTTTTGTTTGTTTTTTTTAAAGTACTACTTTTTCAGAATTAAAAATAATGTCACTCATGACTATAAGGCAGCATGAAACTGAGACCAAGGCAGCACAGGGCCAATGGGATTCTGCAGTACCATAGATACTACATACCCAATCTACCTCTTTATGATAGGAAGCCAACATCAATTCCATTCATCTGAAACAAACATGAACACTCCAGTAATTTCTATCTCCATTCAAATGAGTGTATGTACTAAAACAGAAATTAATGGTAAATTCTCTCATACATTTTAAATAGTGGGATCCCAGTTGGAGCACCGGAAGAGTAATGGCCTCATCTCTAGCTGCCATCTCTGGTGTCAGCTCTCATGAGTTAATAGTGGAGATGAGAGCAGATAAGGGGGAAAAATATCTGCACTTTTCTGACAGGGAAGAAAGGAGAGCTTTCACAGGTCCATGTATCATTAAGCAATTGAGAAAGCTAATTAGAGATACTGGTGGTGGGGGTGCAGATCTCACTCCTAATTATTGCCATAGCAACTGCATCCCTCACTTGTGAGGTATAAAAGAAATGCCACTCAATGAGGTACCAAAAAATGCATCAAACAGTGTAGGAGAGCCACCTAGTGCAAAAACAGTGTAAAAACAAACATAGAAAATTGACATCTGTAACTTGAAACTCATGCAATGGTAAATGAGGCATTTTTTATTTTCAAGATAACATTTACACCCTCTTGCAGTCAATCTACTGACATTCAAGACTGCATGCCCTTCATCCATAGAAAGCAAATTGTTGACAAAAATAGTCCTGTTGTCATGGATAAATAATTGTGCTGCAAATTAAAGACATCTTGCAATTTATTATATCATATTGGGTGATATTAGTTTCTTTCAAATAACTCAAAATTGCCTCTTCATGTTGAGTCAGCATGGATTTTGGCACCTACATCAGCCTTTTGGGATCAATTTTCTCCAGGTGGACCAGTGGCTTAAGCTGTTCCGCAAAGCTACGCATGTCCTCAGATACAGTGTCCTGTCCAGCTGGTGCCAATACACTAAGTTCCACTAGGTAGGACAGAGACAGAGGTTCAGTGTTGTCTGTGTTGCCTGGCACAAGCACTCGAGAAAGTTTGCTCACAACCACCTTGAGTACCCCTTTGCGGAAAATGTGCCCTTTGGCAACAAACTCATGATCCATTCGGAAGCCCATCTCATTGAGGAAGTCAGGCAAACTATGGGAGGCTGCAACATCCACACAGTTCCGTACCAAGGCATGACGACTCTTGTCACCCACCTCAGGCTGCCCAAGGTAACGCAGGTGCCAGGGAGCAGTAGGGTGAGCAAGTGACCGTCTGGCTCGCAAGATGAATGGATTTCCCTGCTGACCTTTGAGAAGGTAAACAAGCTCATGATCTGCAAAGCTTTCTGGCTCAATATTGTCACATAAACCTCTAAGCCGATGGAGTAGACTGTCCAAGGATTGGTCCAGTACACTGCCTGTGAAAAATAAAAAAATAGAAAAGTATTTCATAGTACACACCTATTTTTTTTTTTTTTTTTTGCTATTTCTGCTTTAGGCTTCAGGTTTGTTTCACTTTATTTCAACTTTACTTTGGATAACTTTTTTTTTTTATCCTCATTCACAAAACTTTAATATTGTACTCTCCAAAATCACATATATGTTTACACAGTTTACATATTTTCTCAGCAGGAGTATCCCGTTCGTCTGGACTTTGCTTTAGCTCCTCATGTCAGACACCCATCAATGTGGATCTGGATCTGATATTGTATTTATCATCACACTGTGCTGCACTGTGGCGGTCAAGTACCATGAAGATAGTTTTAAAAAATCAGTTTAGTTCAATAAAGCAACAAAAAAAATTTAACTTACCTTGTAATAGGTACTCCATCATATTAAGTGTTCCCCCTGTAACAGGCATGACAGTGACTGGTGGAGCTTCCATCTCTCAACTTATTTGATGTACAAAACAAACAGCACAATGAGAATGTTCCGATTTAGCCCCAGAAGCTAACTAGTTAGCTACTTGTTCAAATACAGAAACAGCCACACAATGATTATTTATTAGCTTTAGATACCAAATATTCTATTTATCTGATCCGTAAGAGTCCTATGGCAGAGCCACAGTGCAGTGTCCTGCAGCGTTACGACGCTCTGATCAGCTAAGCGCTCAAATACACACCGAGGATAAGAAGGCCGCGTCGCCTGTGGTGAGGTGAGACAAATCAACGATTATTACCAACCACTACGGATGACTTTTACAAAACTAATTAATGTAAATGCATTAGTGTGTGAATACATTTGTAATTAAAACTCGCTCCAAACTCACCTAGGTAAATAATCCATATGTATTTAGAAACACCTTACTCAATAATTTTAGCGGCTTTTATCATGCGCATGCTCAGTTAACATTGACTCAGGTTGCCAGATTGCGCTAAAAATGAAAAAAGGTATATACACACACGCGTATATATTAGGTAAAAGTATAGTTTTTCTAGTAGCAAAGATACGATATAATACCAACATCATAATCAATTTTGTCTGGAATACACTTTTCTAAGATATCGTAATGATCGATATCGTGGTGATTGTAAAATATTTTAATAACTGTACTGAATATTTAAAATGGAAAAATATTACGTAAAATTTACTGCATCTTTAAAGTTGGGTGGAGAATTTTCCGCTTGAAGAGTCCAGAAGAGTAAAAAAAAAAAAAAAAAAGAGAAACGACACTCTCCGTGAGTCAGTGAGTCTGGTATAAGAACATTTAAAGTAATAGACTGAATCAAAGATCACTAATATATCAATTCATATATACTGCATAGTTCTGACACATGATTGGATCTGTAGAGAAGGAGGATCGACAGTTATTGGTAAATGATCACATCAATCTGAAGAAGGTGGGCGTAAATGCAGGATTATGTAAGATCAATAGACTGTAGCTACACTCTAAAACTGGCTCAAATTGATTTCATTTTTCCACCTGGGAAATGAGAAAATAACTTATATATGTGTAAAAGGAAAACATTTCACTGTGTTACATACTTTGTTACTGAAAGTGCAAAAATATGTCACAGAAGTCCAGAAGTCACTTTCACATAAAAAAAAGTGTCAAATCAGTGATTGCTCCAAAGAAGATACACTAAATTTGAACGCAAAAAGTCAATTTATTGTGAGATATCACATTACTTCCTTATTTTGGGTAGATTTAGGTTGCAAATGATGTCAAATAGTTGTTTGTTTTGTTTTTTACTTTAGGTAATGTTGCTAAATATGTACTATATGACAGGTTTACAAAATCATTGCTGTAATATGTCTGACATCCTGTTTGGTGTATTAGACATTAAATTCATTTTCATGTTATGGATGAAACATTACAGTTATTACAAATACAAGAAGTAAGTAGTAGTAGAAGAAGAAAACATACAGTCACTAATGGATGCCTAAACACCCCTAAAAAAAAGTTTATTTTCTTTTTTAGGAACATTCAATATATTGTCTTATGGAAGTGGATTCAAACACAGCAGTATTAGAAAGTAAATTACAATTTATGTAATACACTAGTCATTTTCAAAATACATTTTAACTAAGTAAAATGAGAATAACAAACAAAATGATTAGTTTACCCTTATTTTTAGTATCAGAGTCGTACATATTTGAAGTTTCCCTGCATGTGATTAATGCATTTATAGAGAGGGTCAAAATTCAGTGTGTTGTTTGAGTGGAACGTGACAAAGGTACCTGACCCACTTGCAGCACAGAGCAGCTCATAAACAGTTAGTGTCATGGGGGAGGTGTGAGGCATGAGATAGGGGGAATTGCCCATAATCGCATGCTATATTCATTACTGATTTTTTTTTTACTTTTCAAGCCCTCTTGAGTGCAAGGTGTGAAGTACATGAATAATATCAACACTAGATTTAAAGTGCTGAACACATTCACCCCACACTGTGCTGTGTCAAGACTGCACATGATGCACTGTTTTGATAACATGCTACTTGTGCATCACTTTGCACTTTACTTTACTGCAATCCTACCCCATTGTTTCTCTTTATGTACACATCTGTACAGTAAAATAAAGATAAATATATGCAAAGTAAAATGGTTTATACAGGGTAGAGTTGAATGTACACAGATTTACATGGCCATAAGCGTATAGTATGTAATCCAAAAAATAATGTAAAAGACTTTATTGTCTAAAGAAAGAAAGGACATGTTCCAGATACATATTCAGCAGATATATTCTGATAAACAACTGACATTAAAACAGTAGCAAAGATCAATTTGTGTTGCAATAAGTATTATTAGTATAATTAATATTAATCTGTTTTGATCTCATATGCTATTTTAACAGTCTTATAATTTCTGAGAACATTTATGTAAACAATATTAATAAAGTGGGCATAATATCTGACACATATGTTGCAGTTGATGACTTACAAGCAGTATGGGACATAGGGGAGGTATGTGATGTGAGGTGTGGGGGAATTACCATTAGTCACATGCTTTTATTCTTTGCACTGTTTACTCACTGTTCAGGTCCACTTGATTGGAATTTGTGAAAAAACGTGAGTAACATCAACACTACATTTAAAGTGTTGTAGCACACCCAGCCTACACTATGCAATGTCTACACATGTTGTGATTAATAACAGGATTGTAATGTTACACCCACCAGGGAGATATACCACAATGTATAATACAATGATGCAGCAACAAAAGGTATGGGTAGAGCAAGGCATTACATCTAAACCACCTCCTACAGCTTTACACATGATGTTGTTAAAATTTACTTCATTGAAGCTTCAAAATTCAAGTTTAAGTTTTTTTGTCAGATACACTGTTATAAACAGTAACAGTAACTTACAGTGAAAACTCAGAATATACCTAGGTAATCCACCTACTTGATATAATTCACATAATACTGACTACTGGAATGTTTTGATAAATAAACTAGAGAAGAGCCATAGGGGAAATGGGAGAACAGAGAAATACACACTGTAAAAAAATGCACAATAAAATGTTTTATATAGTGTAGTGTTTAATCTACACAGATTTACACAGACATTTATGAAAATAAGTATACAGAGTATACTTTATACAAGATATGATACAAAAATTCTTTTTATGTTCTAAAGCAAGCAAGGGCAAAACATGTTATAATGCTGGAGATACCTCTTCAGCAGACAGTCAGCATGATAATCTGATAAACAATTGACATCACAATAGTGCCAAAGATTAATTTGTGTTGCAATAAACATTATTAAATCAGGCCAAAAGAATAATAATCAAATAGTATTAGAAACAATAATCTGACTGTACACACACTCAGTGTCAGAGATAATGACATTCTGTTGTTTATATCTCCCAATATGAAGAGTAGAATAAATCACCTGAGGCTCAACTTCCCCCTTAAGAGATGTGGAAAAAAACAAAAAACAAAAAAAAACAATTACAGTTATGTTAGTTTTAAATGCACAATGTAATGTGAAAATAGTAATTTATTTGTCCATTAAAGGTGCAGAAAAAAAAGATACAGGGTCTGTCAGAACTGTTACCTCTGAATGTCCGTTTGCACTTCTACTAGAGTTTCTCTCTAAAAATATTGAAGATTTATTATACACAAATCTCAAACAGAAATTTCTCACTGATCTTTTATATAAGGTTGTTTATATAAAATATTTTTCTTCTCACCTGCCCTCTGTCGTGAAACACAGAAAAGTAAAAAAGCTATCATCACGATGAAAAGAAAAGCTGTAGATGTGCTAATTAATGCAGCTACTGGGTAATGGTTGCTGTTGTCTGTAGTTATTGAAGAAATGGCATCTGAAAATTAATTCAGTTTCAATTAAACAAAAGCTTACAATTCGTGACCACTTAGATTTTATAATGTTAAAATATTTTTTTTTAAAGTTTTTTACAATGTTTTATTATATTTTCTATAATTAAAATTAGCAATGTATTTCAATAAAGAACAATTAACAGAATAAACAAATCATCCTAATTTAAATGGTTTTTGGCATTAGATAGTTAATTAGGTGTTAGCTATATTAAATCTAAAGTATAATATTTGAAATTCCAAGACTATTTACCTGACTGAACAGCAGTAGTGGCATCCGGAAGGCTGAAAGTGTGTGTCTTCCCATCACTACTTAACAGCCTGCAAATCAAAGAGCTCTTTGGTTTATTCAGTCTACCAGTAATTGAGATATTCCACTTTTTTGTTCGTACAACAGCCATGCCTCCTTCATCTGCATCCATATCTGCATCACAGTACAGGGTACAGTTCTGTGGCGAATCTGTCAGCTTTTCAGCTTTGACTGGAAAAAATGAAGATAAAGAAATGATCATGCATCAGATTTTCAGACTGTATACCAGAATTCTGTTAGTTTATTAAATTACACTGTAATCACTGTGTCTTGTATAATAGATAACTACACTAAACTGCATGTATAGAGTTTAGTGGCAAATAACCAACAATCATTACAGATATTTGTTAAACTAAAGTTCTTCAGAGGGAATTATTTGTTTATTGCTTTGAGAAAAAAAATATTCAGAAAACACATGTAAACTGTATATTGTATAGAAATGTTTTCACTTGTTGCTGCCTTGTATAAAATATAAAGTTTATGGAGTTTCTATTTTTAAAAAAAGCTAGTCTTAATTAAAAAAAATATTTTATATTAAAATGTATTCAATCATTAATATAAACTGTCAATTTTGTGATGTCATACAGAGCTTGATAAATAAACATTTTGTTGATTTTATTTTCATAACTTTGAATGTTCTAGAAAATAGTATTGTCTTAATAGTTAAATTCTTGATCGTTCTAGAAACAATTTCTGCAAATAGATTAGCTACTATTATAAATATTCTGTAAGGTTTTTTTTTTATCCATTTTAATTTAATTTCTTCATTAATGCATGAATGACATATACCAAGGAATATTTAAAATATTTTATAAATGTAGCTTGAATGATGCTAATAAACTTACCTGAAAGTACACACAGACTTAGAGAACACATTCTCTGCTGTTGTCCAGTTGCTGTCTCACCCCAGTAGCTGTACTTGCCAGCATTAGTTAGCTGAACATCCGGAATGAACAATACATTTTTATTAGTAAATTCACGGTTGACAGAAATGGAAGTGTGTTCTCCAAGTGCTTCAAATCTCCAGACCGCATTCAGGGTTAAATTGTAGAGACAGCTATAACTGAATGGACCATCTTCTACAACAAAAAGTGTGCTTAATATGTCTGCAAACAGAAAGAGTATGGACAGTGTTTCCTGTAATATATTTTAAATTGACAATTTTGTGTAGATGTATAACATGAGTGACAGACTTTCACTTACCAAACTGGGGTAATAAGGTTATTGGTTTGGCATCAGTGCATCTCTTTGATCTGCACACTTGGCAAACATATGTCCCCTTGTCCAGCTCAGTGAAAGGACTGATTTCTAAAGAAAAGTTCCTGGTAATCTTTTTCCTGGTTGACAAATGCTTATTTTGGAAAATGTAGCCCAAAGTTTCATGAGCAATAATTGTAAACTCATTGTCATTATTTCTGTGCGACCACTTTCCAGTTCTCTGATCACCATAACCATCACATGGTATCGTAACTTTGCTGCCCAGTCGCACATATTGAACAGGGGCTACCAGACAATGAAGTAAAACAGGGGAAATTAGTGCAAAGTGAAATATGCATGGTGATTAAGAAAAGAAGGAAAAATATGATAAATGTAACATTCACTAGGTAGAAATCACAAACCTCTGAATTTAGCAAAGTATATTATGAGGCTCTATAAACTTCACTGGTGTGAAATTACAAAGACTTTAAGTGTGATCATTAAATACCTTGTTAAACTTTCCATGCATTAATCTTAGAATCAAAACCTAGCAACAATAATGTTCTTCTGCCACTAATTAAATTTCCTCTCTACACAAAATTTTAGCAGCTGTTAAATTAATGCAATTTGAAGCTTTTTTGAAATTGAACCAATTATTGTGTGCAAAATATTTAAAAACTGTAAAATTGATTAAATTCATGGTCTTCAGTCCTTTTCATTGTTATTAAATACAAAATAACTCAAGACATAAGCAGATAGATGCACATGCAATATAAGAAAAGGCATAATGCAAAAACATAATGATATATTATTACATTATATTAATTCAAGAAGACTAGTATAAATGTAATAATTGTAATCAAGTACATGACAACAAATAACAGGTAAATCTGATGATTACAAATGTAGGATATTAGGTAGTTAACATTTTTAAATAGATCATATTGGCAATAAAATTCTGCTAGTTTATCTTGATTAACAAAGTTAAAGAACAAAAACAAGAACAAATCAAAAACTAACCTTAACCTTTTGTTAAGTGATTTAAAAAATATATATTGATCATATTAGAATCATTATTATATTTTGTTTTCATATTATTATTATTATTATTATTATTATTATTATTATTAAGCATATTATTTTTTAAATATAATTCATATTTGTAGTTTTTAATTGACTTCTGTTTATCCGTGTGTTATTAGAGCAATAAGGATTTTTAGCCATCTAAAAAGGCTGATTTCTTACATAAATAAATACATCTCCCTGCACCTATAAGAAACAAATCTACAAATTCACTGTGAGTTAAAAGGAATATAGTTTAATGCACACCAGATGTAGGCCTATAGTAAAAGGTTTGCAGCAGAGTTGATCATTTAATAATGGATTGAATAATAATTAATTTATTATTTAATTCTAAATTATTTATAAATAATTATTTATTATTTATTTATAAATTTATAAATGCAATTAATTCATTTATTATCATTTCTGAAATTCACGTCTTGTTCAAAAACCTTTAGCCTTGGTCCAAATTCATTGCAATGCATGGTCAGTTTATAATATAGAAAAAAATAATCATTAAAATGATGAAGAGTTACCTACCATGAGTTGAAATGGCCAAACTGATAGTATTTAAGCCCAAGATTAAAACCCAAAGAATGCTTCTCATGTTGAAAGAAATGTAATTCACATGCAGACAATCCATTATTAGAAAATCTAGAGATTATTTTAATTGAGGGATTTAGCGTGTAAATTAATAGACAATTTAGTACAATTTAGTGAACATAATTAAGTAAATCCTGCTATTTAAATTAGATAGGAATGACTGTTGCTGTCACTCTTTCATGAGCTGTGACTATAGCTATGCGTGGGCTTGTTAAAGGTCAATGATGTTAGACTATGCCTGAGCTAAGCATTCATACTGCAAGACTTTTGCATGACGGATGTATGTTTAGATAAACCAGTAACCACAAACTGCACTGACTACAAACAGGGATGCAAAATACAATGTGATAAAGGAGCTACAAATATAATCCCAGAAATTGGACCATGATCAAATAATATTGTTATTTGTATATTTAATTATTGCTGTAAATATCAATATGTACTCAGTTGAAAGTAAAATAATATAAAATAAACATTTTAATTTAACTCATTAATGCTATTTCAGTAACTGCTTTATCCTGTGTATTGATTAGGGTCTTTTTTGATCCAGAATTTATCCCATCAGCATTGAGCAGATGATAGGAGAATTCACCATCTATTCACACATACTGTACACACAATAATTCACACATAGGAGCCTGCAGAACATGCAAAATTCCACACAGTTAAATGGGTGTTTATGTAAAATGCGCTTTGTAGGAGTGTACTAAATGCACATAAACAAATTTAAACAAGCAACTAAATTTCATTTTTGGTCAAAATCTCAAGGTGAAAAGATTTTTTCTAACCCCTGTCCATCATAAACGGGTCTGGAAAAAATAATATGAACACCTATTGTTATAGAGGTTAATATTATTTGTGTATGGTACAGGGGGAAAAAAATGAATCTTGTGATTATTGTTTATTTATTTTTCATGCATATATTGTCTAGGTTGCATGCCAGTATGAAACCAGGTTTTTCCCAGCAGTTTTTAGTTTAAGACATTGTTTAATGGGTGACTTGTCAGACTTAGAAAGGGGACAGATCATGGGAGCCCATTGATGTGTCTAGGAGGATCATCTGTAAAACTGTAAAACTATTTCGTGTTTCAAGAAATTTTTCAACAGTCTCGATGGTTATGACTGTGTAGATATGTGAAGATATTCTGCTAGATTCATGGTATAAAAATTCCACTAGAAGATATTCAGCAGTTGTATGAATCTATTCCGAGAAGGTTGGAAGCTGTATTAAATGGAAATGGTGGTCCAACACCTTATTAATAAAGAGATATTACATATTTCATTGGTGTTCACAGTATTTTGCCCAACCCCTGTATATGTATGTTCTACCAATATCATAGATGATCAGTTTCCTCTGGAGGTGGAGTGGAAGGTTAAATATATTTCTCAACCCACAGCTTGAAGTATTTTCCCCAACCCACTCTGCACAATCTGCTTTATGTTCTAGCTAGGTTTGTATCTGTGAGTCACATCATGTCTAACAATAGCAAAGCCCTGTTAGTAATTTTCCCACTATAGCCTTTTACAAATCAATTCTAATTCTTAACTTGAAATTTTTCACTTGAAATATCTGGCTAAAGAACAACTAAAAGTGTATAAACTTCCTCTTTATACTTATTGAATAGCTTTTTGATGACATCAGCATTTAATTGAGTTCAAAGGAATAAAAGAAATCTTAAGGGTTTCCAAGCTAACTAACTAACGTGAATAGTGTTGATCTTTTTGCTTGTTGTTTCTCCATGAGTAAGTAAATAATTTTAAATGAGTGTGGTGTCTTTGAATAGCTTTTAATGATGATATATAAGGTTAGGTGTTACATAGGAACCACATAATTGATATTAAGTAAGCTGGACTCTTATATGCCAATTTAATGTCTCTGTCGGGCAAAAATTCAATAAATAGAAGAAGGATCTCTTTGTATACTTAAAATATGTCATTTGTCCTCAATGGTTGCTTATAAAGTGTTATGGAAATTTTATTCCATAAACAAACCAAAGTGATTAAGAGACTTTTACATAATAAAATGAAAGAAAATAACAATTGAGACAGGCATCTGATTATGAAGAAACCAGAAATGAAACAACAAATGGTCACAAAATTAAGACACTATATAAAGACACTAAACACTGTGTGTAACCAAAACAACAAAAACAGCTCTGATAAAGGCATGGCCTCTATGACTGCTCTGAAGATGTGCTGTTGTATCTGACACCATGACTTTAATAGCAGAATCTTTTGAACCTGGTAGTTGCAAGGCGGGGCCTCCATGAATTGTACTTGTTTGTCTAGCACATCCTGCTGAAGCAATAATTAAATTACATAAATTTGAAAAGCATGAATATGAAATTAGTGACTAAATAGGGAGATGATTTTTTAAACAATAGTGTCTGGAGCATTCTGCATTTTTTCTTGCGAATCTGCACAATTTTAAAATGGTTGAATAGAAAAAAAATGCATAGTCAGATTTTTCAAGAGCACCTGCTGTTGTGTGTCACAAACCTAGGTTTACTCTGCAACACATCATATGCTACCAAAGCAGTACAGCGCAAAGGCCAAGATTCCTTGAACTCTGATTTAATTGGCATGTGACCATGAATGGAAACAGTTGAATGTGCACTTTAGCATGTTATCTGTATATTGATGTCTATCTTATCATGTTCCATCTTTGAACACAGTAAATTATCCAGCTTTAAATTAACATTGTTCAGAGGGACACAAAGATGGTATCCAGGTATTGACTTAACAATGTGGCTGTTGCTACTGTCACTGTAAAGCTGGCATACTCATTCAAAACACTAAACCTGGATAACTTTTAATGACAGATCTGCGTCAGCCACTATGCAGTACTATGTAGACTATGACACCACTTTTAATATTTCACTATAATAATTTGCTATTTTCACTGTGTTCTTTATTCTTTTGTTTATTTTTTATTATTTCTTTTATTAATCTTACTGTACATCTATATTAATGTATCCTTGTTAATGCTCTAATGATTTTTATATAGGCTCCAAATATGTATATGTTTCTTAAGTACTTATATAATGAATTGTTCTCTATAACTAAATAGAAAAAATAGAAGATAAATTCTAGATGTCTCGTTTCTTCAGATTAGTTTCCCAGAGGTCAGATTGCATGAACAGTGCGTTCTCTCTCTCTCTCTCTCTCTCTCTCTCCCTCTCTCTCTCTCTTTCACTCTTTGTGTGTGTGTGTGTGTGTGTGTGTGTGTGTGTGTATGTGTGCGTTTGTGGGTATGTGTTTTTTTCATATTAACAGCAACGGCAGAGTGTTGGTAGGTTAAATATGGAGCTCTATAACTATTTCGCGAAACTAAAACAGTTTAACATGGAAGCGTTTCGCTTCTATCATACCTTCGCAGTCGTTTGTATAATCTACATTTCAGCGGTTCTGATTAAATGGTCGATTAAGAGAAAACGGTGGTTGCGTGACTTAGAGCAGTTTCCTGGACCTCCTGGTCACTGGCTTCTCGGACACGTTACACAGGTATGAGTATAAAGCGCTTAAATTCAAACTAAAATGTTTCGCTTCGGCGGAAAGATTTAATGACAACATATGGATCCGGGCACAACCTAACCTAATACAACAAATGTCACATTTTGGAAGATAATAAAAGAAGATCGTTTTACCATAGAGGAAGTCACATTTGACATTTCACAATTTTCAGCTTTGTGTTTAGTGTTATTTTAGGCAAAATTATTATCATTTTAATCTTTAATGTCAGAGTTATACTCTTACATCTCTAGATGCTTAAATAGCCTGCAGTAGTCAGGTCCGAATCTCAGTATTACCTCGAATAACCTAGTGTTACAGAACTTAGTCGCTTACCTTCTTCACTTGTCCAGAGGTTCAGAGTGACAAATCCAACTACTAGGTTTGGTTAATAAACTTTGTACTTCAGATTTGTTACTATCAATACTTGTTTAAGATTTATCATGTTGTTTTGCAGTTTAAGCAAGATGGAACAGATTTAGACAAGATACCCAAATGGGGAGAACAATATCCTTATGCGTTCCCAATGCAGTTTAACCCAGATATTATCTTTCTGTTTGTCCATCATCCATCTTATGTCAAGCCCATTCTGGCAACAACAGGTGAATGTGTCATTTGTTTATCACTAGATCACTCTATACCATATTTGATTTGTATGATTTGACATCATGTTCACAAAGACCTTCTGTTTTGCATTCTTGTCTGACAGGACCAAAGGATGATTTTGGATATAGATTTCTCATCCCTTGGATAGGTAATGTTGTACAAGAGACATTTGCAAAGTACACTATATTACACAGAATGGACATGTCTGATGAAATTCACTGTAAATGAAAGCCAGATTTTTATTATTTTTAAGTAATTGTAATAGCATAATTTTGTCATTAGCTTCAGTGTTTCAAATTCCATTTTATTACACACAATAATTTTTATACATGTTAAAGTATATTTACTCAAACCATTTTAGCATTACTGTGTTCACAGAGCTCTGGATAAATCAGCTGTGCCCCAAATTTTTGTGCCAGATCAACTTTGTCATATTAGTACAGTCATAATACTATAACTAGTCAGTTATGAAATGTAGAATCTGTACATCAGACAACT
>JAOTRN010000046.1:16256892-16266982 GCA_028566695.1 Bagroides melapterus | reverse complement strand
ACTACCAGAAACTGGTGCCCCCGTCCCTGCGATAAGCTCTCTCTCGTGTGTGTGCGCGCGCACGCGCGCGCGTTAACAGCAACAGCAGGGCGTTGGTAGGCTAAATATGGAGTTCTGTAACTTTTTCACGAAACTTACACCGTTTAAATTGGAGGCGTTTCGCTTACATGAGCTCTTTCTTGTCGTCTGCATAATCTACATTTCAGCGGTACTGATTAAATGGTCGACTAAGAGGAAGCGGTGGATGCGTGATTTAGAGCAGTTTCCTGGTCCTCCTGGTCACTGGCTTCTCGGACATATTACAGAGGTAGGATGTTTCGTTCGCCGGCTAAAAGGTTTGGCATACACAATGCAACATAAATCAACTAAATTCTACATTCAAACATGTGCGTCAAAATTTACGCGTGGTCTACAGTATATTTAGCTGTATGTAATACATAATAGTATTTTACAGATTCTTTCACTGCAGCTGAATGGTTTGCAAACAGAAACGCCACACCTTGGGCTATGACCCACATTGGGCCCACATATATACTTCTCTTGTCCATAAACTCTAAGCATCAAATACAACTCTTTGTCTGATCGGTTTATTGAGTTGCTGAAATGAATTTAAAAACCCACAAAACTTTTGTTTATAAACTGAATGCTATTCATTACGTACCATGCTACAGCCTTGTGAATGATCTATACAATTGTGAATTGCATTACATAGTTTCTTCTTCTTCTTTTCAATCTGGCACACTCTACTCTCTTTGTCACTATGCATTTAATCCACAAAGTTCATTCCAAGAACCCTTGAGGAATCCTTTTTATTAAGATTGTCTTAGAAGTTGCAGAACATGTAGCCTCTGTATATTAAATAATTTTTGAAATTCTTATTATCGATATTTATTTAAGATTGACCATGTTGTTTTGCAGTTCAAGGCAGATGGATCAGAAATGGAGAAGTTTCTTAAATGGGGAGAACAATATCCATTTGCATTCACAATACAGGTTACCCCTGATAGTTTATTTCTTTTTGTCCATCATCCATCTTATGTAAAGCCCATACTGGCAACACCAGGTGAATATGTTTTTTCTTTAACTAAATCAAACTATAGCCTATATGATTAGTTAAATTAGTCTACACATCATGTTCACAAAGGCCTTCTGTTTTGCGTTCTTGTTTCACAGAACCGAAGGATGATTTTATATATAGATTTCTCATCCCTTGGATAGGTAATGTACAAGAGATTTACATTTACATGTTAAAGGTACCCTAATTACAGAGAATAGAAATGTCAGATGAAATTTAGTGTAAAAAAACTTTAACTTAATTCTTTCTCTTTAGGAGAAGGTTTACTTTTACGTGCTGGGCAGAAATGGTTTCGCCACAGACGGCTCCTCACACCAGGCTTCCATTATGATATCTTGAAGCCTTATGTGAAACTAATGGCAGATTCAGTAGAAGTTATGTTGGTGAGTTATGTTGGTTTATCTTATATTAGCTGTGGGTTCATTTGTTGCATGGCATTTACACTTTTACCTGCTCAATTTGTACAACCAGTATGTTTTCTAATAATCATTCTTTCCCAAAGGACAAGTGGGAAGTGTATGCAAGAACAGAAAAGACCTTTGAACTTTTTCAGCATGTTAGTCTGATGACACTGGACAGCATAATGAAGTGCGCATTTAGTTGCCAAAGCAACTGTCAGACAGAGAGGTGGGTTAAATAATGGAAACTTGGCTGAACATAATTAATATGAATTAAATAATAATAATAATAAATAATAAGTCAATTATAAATAACAGTCTCAATTTAGCAGGTCCAACCCATACATAAAGGCAGTGTATGAACTGTGCAACCTGATGAACCTACGATTTCGTATCTTTCCATATCAGAGTGACATCATCTTTCACATGAGTCCACATGGCTACAGATACAGAAGAGCATGCAAAATTGCACACACCCATACAGGTAAAAGGAAATGCAATTGTTCAGACTTTTGGAGGCAGCTATCAATGTAACCTATTAATTTCTGGTCTTTTAACCTTACAGAGGAAGTCATAAGACAGAGAAGGAAAATTTTAAATAATAACAACAAGAACCAGGATGATGCTCAGAAGAAGAGATATTTGGACTTTCTGGATATCCTTCTGTGTGCTCGTGTATGTCATCACCTCTACCTTCTGGTTTCTGTTTTATCATCACTACAAAATAAATTTGGTTACATTTAATGTAGGCCTACTTAATTTAAAGCAGTGGGCCATTGATGGTTACTGTTGAAGGTTTGAGCCTAAACTGAAAGTGATTTCTCTTTTTCCTCCTCCTGTATCACCTACATACATTTGGATCCTGAACTATAGCTTAGCAGGGACACTTTGTGTTATGTTTCCTGCCACACCCTATAGCTTTATTGTAAGGCCATGGCTCTGGCTTTACCAAATATGCAACCCTCACTGTTCCTCATAAGCACAGCAATCCTTGTGCCTGATATCCCTGGAGATATAGCACCTAGCTGCATACAGTACCTAGCTGTATATTTGCAGAACATTTCTGAGCATAAGACTTCAATGAAATTTGCCAGTAGACCCACACCACCATTCAATACCATACTCTGTGCTTTTGGTCGAACAAGCATTAGGCTCAGAACCCATAACCACATAAAATGTCACCCATCATGCTTCAGTGTGCTCTCAGTAGCCTCCCTGCATAAGGGCAGATTATTCTCCTTCTCACCCAAGAACAGCAGGCCATAGAAAACTATATGTAAAAGGCTTTGTTTTGGGGATTTATCTGGCCATCCACCTTGCCTGTGGGGCTGGGCTTCCTTTTTTTTTAAGGATGATGAGGGAACCTGTGGCCTTGTGCTGATTTCCATGGCCATCACTCAGAAAGGTAGGTACCCACTGACCTTAATGAATATTGCACTGAACAAACTTGGCGAAGATGTATTTTTTTAAACTATGTACCATCCACCATATGGCCTCAGCTGCTGTCTTTGGGTCATAAATAGTTATTTGAAGCACAACCTGGATCACAAGATCCTTGGAGTTTTTGTTCTGAAGTTTCTAGTGTCACATCTGTGCCTAGAACAAGGAGCCACACACTTGTCAACCTGATTTGCTCACTTTCTGTTGTACTTGACCACTTCTGGGGACCACAGTTTACTAGCCTTTTCTGTAAAACCTTCTGCCATTTCTTGGGTGCTTCATCTGGAAACCAGTGGCCAAACGGAAGGATTCAACCTGGAGATGGAGCATGCTCACAGGTGCCTGGATTCTTCCAATCCTTCACCCTGAGTGCAAAATTCATATGGGTGGAGAAAATCCTTAGCAGGTCTGTCACAGGCTCAATAGCTATCTCACCATATGAGAGTCAGTTTAGATATCCCCCCATCTATATTTGCAGAACAGCTGGAGGAGGTGGGCATCCCTGCTGCTGAACACATGGTGCTCCAACAGCTTAGAGTCTGACAGAAAGCCAAAATTTTCATTGGCTTTCCTTCATGGCTAGTCCCTCTTTTGGAGAAGGTATCTGGGCCCAACCTTCTGCCCAAGTGTGGTGGCAAGCAGGGACATTCCATTGCAGTTAGGGCCCTGTGGTATATTCGGCCTTTCATAGTCTTTAAGCGGGTCAGTCTGATGGACCTCAGATTAAGTCACTGTGATGTGCAAACATAGTTCTGTGACAGCGAGCAGAATATGCTACTTGCAATTTTGAAGTTATACTAATGTTTAGACTTTAAGCAGGGGTGTTAAAAGAGCAGGGGTATTTCAGGGAGGGACTAGTAATCTAGGGAAAGTATTTAGTTTCTTCCAACACAGCCAAATACAGAAACATCTTTTGTTATTACATAATATATTTTATATATAAAACTTTGAAACCTATATAAAAAAAAGTGCATCTAACTACTCTTCTTCTTATTATTATTATTATAATTATGAATATAAATATTATTAATAATATTAATATTATTAATAATAGTTATAATAATAATAATAATAACAATAATAATAATATGATCGTTATCGTTATTGTTCTTATCTTATTACTTTTTTCCTCATGTGTAGGATGAGCAGCAGCAGGGCTTGTCAGATGAAGCCATCCGAGCAGAGGTGGACACTTTTATGTTTGCGGGACATGACACTACTGCCAGTGGCATCTCTTGGATCTTCTACAGCATGGCCTGTAATCCTGAGCACCAGCAGAAGTGCAGAGAGGAGATCCAACAAGTGTTGATGGGAAAGGACACTATTGAATGGTACAGGGGATTTCTCTAAGCATAATGCATATATTTATAGATGTTCATATTTTTCTGGATTGGTCGCCTCATTAGTTCCAGGTTCTCCTTTTATTCCAGTTCTCCTTTTAGAACACTGATTCTTTTTACTTTTAACCTTTTTTATCTGGGTGTTTATTTAATTGTCTAATCAACTGTGCGGATTTTAGGGAGGACCTCAGTAAAATACCATATACCACAATGTGCATTAAGGAATCCCTGCGGATGTATCCTCCTGTTCCTGGACTGGGACGAAAGTTGAGCAAACCTATTACTTTTTTTGATGGAAGGACAGTTCCTGAAGGTAGGTTTTCTCTGTTCATGTTGTGGCCTCTTTTGCACATTTTAATAGATTAAAATAAGTTTGCGAAGTGGCTATATGCTATAATCTACCATCATATAATAATACTACCTCAGAACTGTCAATGCTTCATACAATTTAGGAAAGCAAGCATACTGATAATACTTACTGCATATTTTCTACAAAATGAGTGAAAATACATTTTTAACATTATTAATAGTTAATATACAATTATATATATTGCATATATTCTTCTTCATTTTAACCATCATATTTTGCACTTGTAACTGATTGATCTTGACCAAGCACAAAAAATTTTTTTTACATTTAATAACACTAAATTATGTTTTAGGTATTTTTAATGTATATAATAAATACTATAGGAACTTATATTCTTATATGTATGGTAGAAGTAATCTGGTGAAACCTTAACCAATGGTTTGCTTTTTGTTACCAGTTGCATTCTTGAGAATGGTTCAGTCATAAAGATATATTTGTTTAGAAAGTACTAGCTGACCCATGACATTAGTCTTTTTATCTTTTCCATAGGTTGTGTAGTTGGAATCAGTATTTATGGAGTTCATCACAACCCTACAGTTTGGGAAAATCCAAAGGTATAAAATCACAGCCTGAATTTTTACACTATCTTCCTCTGTATAAGACGGGTGTTAGAAACTGCTCTAGCCTTTATGATAAACATTCACAGATTACATTTTTTTCCAACCTATGTAAACTGACATAAACTATTTCAGTCATCCTACATCAAGGGAGTAAAAGTTTCTGTGTTTTTGCAGGTGTTTGATCCACTGAGATTTCTGCCAGAAAACACTGCTAAGAGATCACCCCATGCCTTTGTTCCTTTCTCAGCTGGACCAAGGTTTGCATCTAACATAGTTTTATTTTTACATCTTAAATCTTTACACTTAATATCTTTAAACACAAGAATCATACCTGAGGTAGGTTCTGGCCTTTATTTACAAAACAACAACAACAACAATAATAATAATAAACTATATTACTATATAATTAACTATATTACTATATAATTAACTATACTATTATTATTATTAATAATAATAATAAAAAACTATGCTTTTCTAAAATAAAATTACTAACCCACAGTTAATAAGTTACAGTCATAATGATATATGATTTAATGCCACTTTAACTAAAGACTGTTTGCAACTTCTCTGTATTTGAGTGCCATCTTCAAAGATTCCTCTTGAATTGCTAAATAATTAATTGAGCAGTTTAATTGCTCTTTAATTATCCATGCTTGTAGTTTGTAAAGACAGCATAAAGTCTTGCCTTTAAATTGATTAGCCAGTGTACTGTTTAGCAAGTACACAAAAACTGCTATAAGATCATGGAGGCAACTAATTACTAGTATTATTTTGTGCAGAATGCAGTATTTAAAAAACCCAATCACTTATTAACTGATTTTACATTAATATCACATGTATTTGCAATGATGGTAGGCTATTACATTATGTTGCTTTACTCATTAGATGATGGCATGGTGTAGTTCAGAACTATGTTCTAAACAGCAGGGTTCCTCTAGTGTAGTTGCTACCCTTCTGGCAGCTCTTGCTCTTCATGTTATTTTAATATGGTTTAAGATGAATCTGTCAGCCTAATATATTAGCCATGAATTCACAGGTCAGGGGTGGCAGATGAATGTGGAAACATGTCTGTCATTCACTACTCTTTAAATGTACCTGAAACACTCCTAAACATTAGTCAATTTAAGAGTGTTCTTATGCAGCTTTATACATTCTTGGCCAGATCAGAGAAGTAAACTGTTTATTTCCATTGATTATGTTTATGATATTATCTTTATCTATTCAATGTAGAAACTGCATTGGCCAGAACTTTGCTTTGAATGAGATGAAAGTGGTCGTGGCTATGACACTGAGGAAGTATGTTCTCATCAAAGATCCAGACCATACTCCAAAGATGATTCCTCGACTAGTGCTCAAATCTCTCAATGGTATACACATCAAGATCAAATTAGTGGAAAATAAACTGTAAGAAAATACAAAGAGTATACAATAAATATATATGCATTGTATTTTATATTAATGAGCTTCTAATAATTCCTTTTTCGTAAAAAAAAAAAAGGTGAATAAGAAGGATATACAGTATATAAATTCATTGTTCATATTTCTTAACTCTTTAATAGCACTTGCTCATATTACAGTATCTAAGTGTGGTGTAATGGAATATAAAATTTTTAATGCATGGATATAACAGGCAACATTTTTTTGTTTTATGCTGCACATAAGAGACAAAATCATAAAGGTTAAAATGTATTGTGCTAGCTAAAAGACCAAACTTTAACAGTTTTTTTTGGCAAATGCATTTTAAGCAAGCAAAGCAACAAATGAATTGTAAATAAATAAAGGAATATTTTGAATATTTGAGGAAAAATTCTGCTTGATTTGGTTGTAATTTTTCCTTCTCCTCTTGTGTGCTGTGTTGAACTCTGATCAGATCTTTCACTTGGGAAAAAAAACCCAGTCTCTTCAGTTCCTCTGATCAGTAGTGGGAAATGTCTGGGGTTTCTCCCTCACTTTTAAAAATGAGAACTATCTTGTTCATATTACAGACTGATGATTCGTGGGCATGTATTGTCTGTCACAAACCAGTTTTACTCTGCATTGTAGTAACCATAATCATAACTGCAAAATCACTAATGCAACAATTAGTAACAATAACGGGACAAGCAACAGAGTTTACTGAAATTGGTTCATACTAAACTAAACTGGGTTGTGCATTTGTTGCTGTTGCACTGCTGTTTTTTTTTTTTCAATACAGTTTTGCACAAAACAGCAATGGATATGAACTTTGGATTTGGATCTCATCGTGTTCTGTCTCCCCACAAAGTATAAAGTCCAGTATTAAATTAACATCTATAGTGTTATGATAAGTACAGAGGGACACAAAGATGGAGCTTTATATCATTACTCATTTACTCAGCCAATTCATTATTACTCATTTCAATTCTCTGTATCTTTATATTCACGCTAGGGCCAACAACAGAATCAAACACAAGACAAGAGCACCTTAAGCTTATACTTGACAAGTAGTCAAAGTGTTCTTGGAATAAGCATACCTCGTAAATAAAATGGCATACCTAACTAAGTTGACTTTCTTCATAAAGAACATTTTATCCTCTCTACCACACTCTCTGTTCATGCTGCAGTTGTGAAAATACTGATTTTTTATTTTTTTTCTTGTAACATGCCAGCTCAGCTGGGCTCAGTGAAATCATGCCATCCATGGACAGTGGAGTATGCTGGGCAATTGGTTGGGAACTGAAATTTCTTCAGTACTGCATGATTTAGTATATTTGTTGTAATTGTGTTTCAGTTCAAGCAAGTGTATATTATATTTTTAGTCTCAGACGAATGTTTGAATATTGATAAATTATTAATAGTTGTTTATGCACACAATATACAGTACAAAACTGTCATTAAATCTTCTCAGCTGCCTACCGAAACTTTTAAGTTTGATGTTAAGCATCTTATTTTCCACTCTTACCTGTGTAGGATAGTGGCATAGTAGCTTGATTTGCATTGTATGGTGTTTAAATATTTACCATGTGTTTTAAGGTGATTTGTAGTTTCTCCCTCCAAGAGATTGAGATTGAGTACATTGAGTTTGTGCGCAATTGGATGTCCCCTGCTTATGCCCAAGTTAGTTAAGCTCCGGGGACCGTGTGCAGAATAAATACAAAGATGGATAAATGGGCTCCTAAAATGATCACTTTTATCCCCACTACTGATGCCCTGAGAAAACAGACCTACTAATTTACAATCACAAATATTAGTCTCACTGCTTCAAATCTGTTCCACAGAGGTCGTGCTGTAGTTTACGCTAATCGACCTCTCTCTGTTTGCATGTATGTGCGTGTGTGTGTGTTTGTTCTGTGTGTGCTCACAATAACAGCAACAGCAGAGTGTTGGTAGGCTTTATATGGAGCTCTATATCTATTTCGCGAAAATGGCAACGTTTAACCTGGAATCGTTTCGCTTTCATCAGGTTTTCCTAGTCGTGTGCATAATCTACATTTCAGCGGTTCTGATTAAATGGTCGATTAAGAGAAAACGGTGGATGCGTGCCTTAGAGCAGTTTCCTGGACCTCCTGGTCACTGGCTTCTCGGACACGTTACAGAGGTATGAGTGGAAATAAGACGCTTAACATCAAACTTAAATGTTTCGGTACGGCGGCAGAGAAGATTTAATGACAGTTTGGTATATTGAGTGCATAGACATAAAAAAACTATTAATAATTTATCGATATTCAAACATTCGTGTGAAAATATAGTCGTAGACTACAATATATGTTTATATTATAAAATACTATATCACAGATTATTTCACTACAGCTGAATGAGCTTCTCGGACACGTTACACAGGTGGAGTGAGTATAAGACGTTTAAATACAAACTGAAATGTTTTGCTCCGCCATCTAAAAAGATGATTGTTTGACATACAAAATGCAACATAAACCCCTTTTAATGTGTCAAAATTCGAACAGGCACATGAAAATATAGAAATGAGGTACAGTGTATTATCGCCTTATATAATATATTATTGTTTTTCACAAATACTTTCTGAATTTTTCGCAAACAAACCACACAGTGGGTTATAACCTAGAGGGCTATTACGAGCTTAATCCCTTACCTGCTTCTCTTGTCCAGAAACTCATCCAACAAATCCAACGATTTATCTGTTCAGTTTATTGATTTACTGCGAAAATGAATTAAAAACCTTTTGCTGATAAACTAAATTATATTCTTAAACATGCTATACTACAACTTTATGAATTCTCTAGAAAATTGTGAATTGCATTGCATAATTTCTTCTTCTTCTTTTTTTAAAAAATCTGGCACGCTTTGCATTTAATCAACAATGTTCATAGAACGAACCCTTGAGGAATCCTTTTTATTGAAGTCTCAGAAGATGTAGACTCTATACTTTACATTTCTTTTTACAGATATTTCTTTATGATTTGTCATGTTTTGCAGTTCAAGGAAGATGGAACAGATTTAGACAACATACCCAAATGGGGAGAACAATATCCATTTGCATTCCCAATACAGTTTAGCCCAGATAGTTTATTTCTGTTTGTCCATCATCCATCTTATGTCAAGCCCATACTGGCAACAACAGGTGAACATGTTTTTGTTTACCTAAATCAAACTATAGCCTATATGATGTGTTAAATTAGACATCATGTATACAGAGACCTTCTGTTTTGCATTCTTGTTTCACAGAACCGAAGGACGATTTTGGATATAGATTTCTCAGACCTTGGATAGGTAATGTTGTATAAGAATTTTAGACTAGGTACATTAATTACACACAATAGAAATAGAATAGAAATGTCAGATGAAATTAAGTGTGAAAACATTTTACTTAATTATTTCTTTTCAGGAGAGGGTTTACTTGTTACTGCTGGACAGAAATGGTTTCGCCACAGACGACTCCTCACACCAGGCTTCCATTATGATATCTTGAA
>JAOTRN010000046.1:16218176-16229241 GCA_028566695.1 Bagroides melapterus | reverse complement strand
AATGTGCAACTAGAAGCTTCTGACACCAAAAAGAATTCCTTGTAGGTGCAAACCTACTTGGCAATAAAACTCTTTCTTCTTCTTCTTCTTCTTCTTCTGCTTCTTCTTCTTCTTCTTCTTCTTCTTCTTCTTCTTCTTCTTCAATGGGGCCGTGATATGCAAATGATGTAAACAAAAATTAAATCTGATGCTGCACACAAACTAAAAATGCATAAAAGTCAATGTTGCTAGTAATTAAACCCAAGGCAGTGATAAAAAAAATACAAATTATTTCAAAATTAAAAAATAATTTTATATTAAAAACAAGTCATTTTGATTAATTTAATGATAAATTTGCAGTTAAAACAGTTAAAATTCTGGATTTTTTTCAAATGTTTAGTAGTTTAGTATGTTTAGAACTGAGGGTGATTAACAGATGTATGCAAAAAAAAATTGAAAAAAATATTAATCTGGTATATTTTATATACATTTAATGTTTTCATCATTTTTAGCAAAATTAGCTAAGATAATAGGAGGTTTAAGCTCTTTTTCTCAAGATATGTATCCAACCTATACATATGTTGCAACAACATGTGCCTAGCTTTGGGTCAGCTAATGTTCACTTTCATAGCATGGACAAAGTCCTTGTCTCACTTCCCCTTTTAGGGTGTTGGGCTTTGTTCCAGTTGATTAAAAGAAGTGTTTATCAGTTTAACCAAAAGACAGTGGTTTGGAAACAAATTTATGAATGTTTTTTTAATCAAAGTGTACAAACATATGTTTCATCAGCAGTGTTTGTTACCGATTAGATATATTTTGCTCTTGGTGTTAAAAGGGGTAAGATATTAATGGGTCATTCCACTTGTTCCAGCTGCTTTATCTTATCTGTCATTTTACTGTCAGTTGGCAATTACACGCCTTTGCTGGTGGATAATATTTAATTCCTGGACCAACTGCTTTCTGCTTTGGCTACAGTAGGAAAAGTCTCACTATGGACTGCATCTTGAAAGTTCTTGTTCTTGCTGTTTTAAGTAACTCTGGGCAAGGCGAGCTGTTGACAGGTGAGTTCTGTAAAAAGCTTGTCTGTAACATATACATTTGTAAAGATGAAACATGCTTAGAATGAAGATTATTATCTTTAAGTGTTTCCAGAGTATGTAACAAGATAGTCCACTATATAAATAGAAAGACTTATAGACAGTATTATAGTAATGTAAAACTGGTTGAAAACAAACAGTCAGGAGTTACCTCTAAACCTGTACAGCAGTGGAAAGTTAAGATGTAATAAACTACCTTGCATATTAAGATTGTGTGGTCTAACATAGAGGTAAAAGCATTATTGTAGCTTAGGTGTTTCAATGTAGACTGAAAGGATACAAATTTATAATTTAAAATATTTTACTTCTTCATTTCAGGTAGATTTTGGCATATCACAGACCTCCACTGGGATCCTACATACAAATTAACACATGGAAATTCAGGATCAGTATGTAATTCTAGTGGGAATCGTCCAACCCCTCAAGCAGGGAAATTTGGAGACTATCTTTGTGATTCACCATGGGAACTCATCAATTCTTCAGTACATGCTATGAAGGATATCCTACCTGATCCAGACTTCATTATTTGGACTGGGTATTCAATGTCATTATTGATACGTATTGCTTAGGGATACTGTTTTATTTACATTGATAATTATGTCACCCACAAAATGTTTTTTTTTTTTCCAACCAGTATATTGTTTCTGACATTTAATGCAATATATTTGATCCTCCTCCACAGAGATGATACACCTCATGTTCCTAATGAAGATCTGGGAGAAGAGGCAGTTGTGGGAATCATTGGCAGTCTCACCAGCCTCATAAAAACACTGTTTCCCAGTATGTAATGTCAGTTATTTTGTATTGTATCATGATCGTACTGTCATTTTTTAAAGTATGGACTTTAGGTATATCTGGTACAATTAAAATTATAGATCATAAAAGTTTTTGTTACATTTTTTCTTTTGGTTTCTCAGAAACAAAGGTTTACTCAGCTCTGGGCAATCATGATTACCATCCCAAGAGTCAGTTGCCACCCGCACAAAGCAACATTTATGAGCAAGTACAAAAGCTATGGGAAGACTGGCTTAATCCAGCTTCAAGGGATACTTTTAAAAAAGGTAAAACTGAGTAATTCTTTCCAAATGGGCAAAGATATTGAAGAAACACACAAACACACATTTAACCACGGTCTGCTTGATTGTATGCTCAATGTAAGATATGAACTTCTATATTTATGATTAATTTATTTTGTGTTTTGTTTTTAGGTGGATATTATACAGAAAAGCTGCTTAATCAAACCGGTTTCAGAGTTCTGGTCCTAAATACTAATCTGTATTATGACCAGAACAAAATCACAGAAAATATGAAAGATCCAGCAGACCAGTTTAAATGGGCAGACCAAGTGCTCACTGAAGCTGCCAAAAACAAGGAAAAGGTCATATTTTGCATCTTAAACACTTCACAAGTTATGTGAACAATGCAAGTTTGTATTGTATAATGTTCATATGAATAGTAATGCCACTTTTTCTTTAATCAGGTGTACATTGTTGGTCATATTCCACCGGGGTTTTTTGAGAAGAAACGACATAAGCCATGGTTCAAGCCTGAGTTCAATCTACGATATATAGAGCTTATTCAGAAATATCATGATATTATAATCGGCCAGTTCTTTGGTCATCACCATACTGACAGCTTTCGGATGTTGTACAGTTCAACAGGTATCATCAGTCATATTGATTGTGAACACGTGTTATAAATCATTAAATGTTATAAATGACATTAAGTAGAATATTTCTTTCACAAAATAACTATGTGCATTTTTAAAGGATCTCCAATCAGTGCAATGTTCTTGAGTCCAGGAGTTACACCCTGGAAAACAACACTACCTGGAGTGGTAGATGGTGCAAATAATCCTGCCATTCGGGTGTTTGAGTACAACACCAACACACTTTTGCTTGAGGTATGGTAACAGTATCCATCCAAAAAAAAATCAATAATTATGCAAAAAACAAACCCTTAAACCAGTCATTTTCAAATTTGTTTTTTTCCCCAATTTTTAAAGACAATCTGTGTGACCAAGTCCCTTCCATTCCATAAACTTTTAGGACATAGTGACCTACTACCTGAACTTAACCCATGCAAACATTGCACGTGCACGCTGGGAAAAGGAGTATCGTCTGACTGAAGCGTTCAAAGTGCCAGATGCCACCCCTATCTCCATGCACCATGTGTTGGAACAAATAGCACATGAGAACTGCTCCCTGCAGAAATATTACGGCTTCAACTCTGTAAACTATGACCTGTCAGTATGCAACGCGGATTGCCGTATTGACCATGTGTGTGCCATGAGAGAGATTGACTTTGAGGCTTATGAGCACTGTGTGGAGAAGGAGGGGGCTTCTTCTGCTATCCCAGCACTCCTGACTGTAAATTTTGCACTTGCTATAAGCCTGTGGGCCAGCTACTAATACTAATAATTGTACATAAATATATACGCTCTGCATTATGTAATACTGCTATTAAAACTGGTCATACTAATGGTTTAAGTTTTATGTCAACAGGATTTTTCTCAACACAATTCTTGTAATCATCTATACAACCAAAATTACTAAATATACCCTCCATATACAGTACAATTATTATAAATCAGAAACAGATTATTTGAAAATCTTTTTAATGAGCTATTAAATTATTATTAAATAATACAAAGTATCTGAGGCTTCAACTAATATGAAATATTTCTTGAGGATTACACAAATGGATAGCAGTTATTAGATATTAATGTTAGAAGCACAATTTGTGTACAAGAATTTATATTGTTAAAAGCTGTTGTGAGATCACATGACCAGGATTTGTTTAGAGGAGATGTATGGCTTCATGGCATTGTCCAGAGCTTTGTGGAAGTCCTTCATTCTCACTTCTGTGCAGGATGGGGCTGACAGCTTTCCAGCACGGATAAGTGTACATAGCTCTTCCAACATGAAACGCAACGCCTCATCATCTGTGCAAATCAAAGATAGATTTTAAGAAAGCTACAACTTCCTGCCATGTCACATCATATGTCGATTATATTTATTTTCCATACATGCATCAGGAGAATGAGGTTATTAATTCACAAAGCCTATGGTAACTATGATTTTTGTGCTTACCGTGCTTATTGTCTCTTTTCCACTGAGTAACCCAAAATCCTTGTACTTTTACATCCTTGAAGATGAGCGAACTCTAAACAGAGAAATAACAGCTTAACCCAGACGACATAACCTCAACATATACAGATATGCCACATATGCAGTTTAACATATATAAGGTTACCACAGGCACAATAACGGGTTGCTTGGCCATCCCTCCATATGTCACCATGGTGCCCCCAGTCCTACATAAAAGAGCACAAACTGCATAAGCAAAGTTTTTCATTTATCAGGTTTTGTTCCATTTTGTTGTACTTAATAAAAATTGAAAAACTATTTTCACACTAAAACTAATTTCCTAACAAGCAATGCAACTTACTGTAAATGTCGAAGAAGCTCTGTGGCACTTTTTCCTCCCACACCATTAAGGGCCAGTTTAGGTCGAGGACAAACCTGTATCAGAGAAACATGATTGTTAATATTATTATCATTAGTAGCTTTCTTCTTGGGTTTTTAATAGTTTTTAATGAACTAAACAGTATGGTGTTTCTCTAATAGGAAAAATACAAATTCCATCTAAAACTAAAATCATAGGTTAATTAAAATTTGTTTTGTTTGGAAACTAGCCTTGAAGATATCCTTAATTTCCGGCTTTCTTAACATCTCCTCTTTAATCACGTAAGTGGCTCCCATTGCTCTTAGTCTTTCAGTCAGCTGTTGCAGGTCCGGTCTGGATAACCAAATCATACACTTTTATTTACACTTAACTCATGAATACAAATTATCTGTAAACTATTTTGAGCTAAAAAAAAAAAAAAAAACAAGAAAAAGAAATGCAGCCAAGATGGCTGTACAAAAAAAATCATTAAACGATCATTTTACCTGTCTCTGACTACATTGATTGTATTAACACCCTTTGCTGCTGCTATCTGGATCACGGCCTGTCCAACTCCACTGTTAGCTGCATTCTGGATGACAGTGTCTCCTAAAATCATAGGTTATGATAAATACATATTTGAACAGTGGTCAGTTTTTAACAGTTTTTAGTAATAATACTAAACACTTTTTATCACTGGCATAAAAGGTTAAATTACCTGGCATAAGACTCTCAAAATCAGAGAGCATTCGGAATGCAGTACAAGGGTTGACTCCTAGAGTGGCTGCTGAAAGGACGGAGATATCACTGGGCACTGTCACCAGATCATCCTCACTATAAACAGCAGCAGTCCTCCATGTGCCTATACAAAAAGATCTAAATTAAAAAAGACAACATAACAAAAAATGAAGCATATTGGGGATACCGGACCTACATTAAGGTCAAAGACTTACCTAGACCAGCATCTCTAGGAATGACCCAGTCACCCACTTTGACTGTTTGAACCTGGCCGCCCACTTCTAAGACCTGACCCACTCCCTCATTGCCACCAATAGCTGGAAGATCAGGAAGTATAGCATACGTTCCTATTTAACCAGAACAAATAAAGTGCAGTAGGTTAAATTAACCCTGGGAGTGACATATCCATTTTAGATAAATCAAAAGGATAATTACCATTTGCTTGTCCACATGCACTGTAGAATGATACAGCACATTAATGAAAGTGTGTTACTTGTTTTTAGCATTTCTAAAAAAAATAGTGAAAAATGTAACTTAGTCTGGCTGGTTACCAGCTGGAAAAACGCAGGACATGCTGGTCAAACCGGTAGACCATCTTTGACAATAAGTAAATAAATTTCAAGCTTCCGTATTGCTTGACCAAATGCTTAAGATTTTATAAATACTATTCCATTATTTATCTAAAAGTCCAAAACTTATTCCTAAATACTAAAATTAACAGCTGGCAGATGATCTGTGTTTACATGAGTTTTATTTCTTATTTTCTTAGGCACTTTACGCAATGTTAACGTTTGTAGTCGCATTGCTCTTGCCTTGGATCATGTTTATATCCGAGGGGTTGATTGGAGCTGCAAGCATTTTCACAAGGACACTGTTAGCTTCCAATCCAGGAAGCTTGCGAGTCTCCAACCTGCCAATGAGAAAAAGCAACAGAATTGATGCCAGGTGTTTCGAGGTGTTAACTTTATGTAAACCGTTATGTAACCCGTGCTTACTGAACCACTTGTGATGGATCTCCATGACTCCTGTACACTAGCGCGGTGCTTTCTGTGACTGGTGGCCCTGTTGAAATGTAAGAGCGAGAAATGGTGCCCTGTATCACAGTCGTACAAATGGACAGAAACCGGGAGGGACTGGTGACTAAAGGTCCTCCACACGCCGACTTTTTAAGAGACAATGTCTGGGACAAAACCCGGGCAAGACGCCACACTTCCATCTTCGTAACTATATCACTTTCGATGTTTGCATCTTTGCATTTTATCCGCAATCTGAACTGACAACACTCATTGTACACCAGACAGCCATATTGTTGCGCAATCCGAATGTGGGTCTTTGTCTTCTTCTGCAGTTTTTAAGGTAGTCTAACTGTATTACTGCCACCCAATGATCTGGAGTACTGTGGACTAACAGTTCAGTTTACGGTACAATATAATAACAAAAACAGGCATTGGCGTTGAGGACATAATTATAATTATTATTTTCAGTTAAAATTATATACATTATTATTATTATTATTATTATTATTATTATTATTATATTATTATAATATTATTAATACATTATATTTATATTATTTTTAAAAATCCAAAAATATTTTTGTTTTTCACTTTTGTCTTTTCCTTCCTCAGAATTGTACTATCAAATACTTTTCCAGTCTCCCTTAGCTTGCAATTTCATTCTTTCAAAATGACAAGTATCATGATATTTATATAAATAATATATTGTTGAAACCTGTATGACCCAGCCTTGTACTAGTCAAAGCAAAATAAATAAATAAATAAAAATTCTCGTGCACAATAAAACATTTTCCTACTCCTTGTTTTACAGTTCCTGCCACTGGGATTATTTCATAGCAGTTGAATCCTCTGGTTTCTTTACTCCATTTTCGTTTCAGAGTCACTTTTCCTCCGATTTGACCAATCCCACACCAGTTCACCCATTATTAAAGTACATTATCATGCTTCCTTTGCATATTTATCTGAAAGTTCTCATAATCTACACAAACCTTATCTGCACACTGTACCTGCAACCTAAAACAGGACCCTGTAGTTATTACTCTACATATTTGTTCAAACTGAATTTCTGTCATATCCTTATGTCTTCTGGCTGTGATTTTACCAAAGCAGAATAACTGGTTAAAATTTCTATTTCAGACTCCCCCTAGTCAGACCAAAACTACTGCAATACTCTTTCCTATGTCCCCTTCATGGTTCTGTGATAGCAAGGCTCCCCAGGTGATTCATGACCCATAACTCAGCTCAGTTAATAGTCCCTCATTGCTGTTTTTGAGTCATTTCACAAATTTCTACTTACTATAATTGGTGTGGATATAATGTAAAAGCACTCTGACAGAGATAATGTCCACATACTTGGATGAAATCCACCTTTTTATTCAATGTTTTGGCAGCTGATCCACATGTTATGCAACTGACCTAATTAATCAAATTCTTTTAATATTTATCTATGTGTAATTTTAATATGGGCTCCTTTACATTTTCCTCTTTGAGAAGAATAAAATCATTTTCTCCACAAAAAAAAACATTTTTAATTTGTTTAGCTTTGCCAGTAAAAATTCAATTCCTTCAAGTTCCATAACATTTCATGGTTATTTTATATTTCCTCCCATAATTCACTTTTGTTTCATTACAATTTATATGCATACTGAAATAGTTGTTATTAGAAATGTTGGACACTAGTGGGGTGATACCCTACTTATTTCCATATGGATAGCCTGCTTTGTAAGAATCTTTGCGTTCAAAACATTCCTGTCTGTCTCAAAATAAAATATATGATAAGCTCTTTTTTTGCCACTTTAGTGATTATTTTGATTAGCTGTGTCTCACCTTATATTGAGAAATATTTACAAATCTAAAAAATCCTGTAGTACTAGTATGTATAACAAACCTTTCAATAGGATTAGTTTCCTTGTGATTTTTTGATTTAACATCAACTGTGAATGGAGTATTTGTTCATAATAACTGTCAAAAACAGTACAAGATTAAGCGATTTGAGAAACGAGGCTAGTTAATTTAGTTTAATATTAAAATAACATTATATAAATTTAAATTTAGCTTGTCTGCATGTCATTTAAAAAGATAAGTATTTCTTATGTTAATTAGTAAGTAAAATAAATGAAAGTGTTTAGTGACCCATTTCTTAAATGAAACCTCAGTGGGTTCATCTCTGAAGAGGATGAGTCTGCCTGTCTGCCTACAGGAGGGGGATAGGCCATCTGGTGACCTGTTGCAGTCAGAACAACCTCGAGCTTAACCATCATTCACCAAGATCTCAAATAATCTTTTTTATTCAGAAAAGCGCACCGACAGATGTACTCAAGAGGTGCAACCTACCAAAGACAATGATGGTGCACTTCCACATGCTATTGAGTCTATACTCACTCCTATATCAGCATTTTGAATACTGCTGCTAGGAACAAAAACAGATTGCAGAATGTTATTCACTCTGCTGAGGTGATTGGCTGCAATTTGCCACCTCTTCTGGATCTGCTCACTTCCACAGTTAACATAATCTATACGTAATCTTCCCTCCTGCCGAAGGCTGGGGTCCACAAAAACATCTTTCTGTCAGCAACTGGTCTGATCAACGATATCCATCTTATCCATCTCCTTGGACATTAACATACAACCCCTCTTTGTGTTCATATGCGTAACATTAATGCACACAACACCTCCTACCTGTGAGCATTTGCACTGTTCCACTATTGTACAGATAATGTTACATCTGTCTCTTATATACAATTATGTAAATGTATGCAATCGTATATACATTTATTCTCATAGGTTTTTTTTATATTTATGCTCCATTATGCACCAATACACCAACACAAATTCCTTGTACATGTAGAACCCACAGTACTTTGCAATAAAGTTGTTTCTGATTCTTTATAGGTGGAACTTAACTCTGTGCAATGAGAAATTTAGGCTAGTGGCTAGTCATTTGATTGACACCAAAACTTCAATTGTCAAATTTAGTTCAAAATATAAAACATTTTAGAACTCTCTTGCCTGTTCATAGTGCTTTAGCAATTTTAAGCATATGTATACATTTCCAACAGAAAAGAAACTGTAAAAAAATATCTCACAGGCATTTAATTGTTCTGTAATTTTTTGGCATCAATAATTCCATTACACACATTATTCAATAAATATTTAAATCTAGTTCCAAAAACCAGCTGGACTGTAGCAGGCTAATTGTGATTTTATTTATGCCTTCATTAAATCTTTAATGGAAAAATACACAGCCTGTTTAAAGTTGTTTTTATGGAACTGAATTTATTAATCAAGTATAAACAGAGGTTTCTTAAAATAGCTTTAGACCCAGCCATTCTGCAGTGCATACTTCAGATTCAATATACATTATAACAGAAACTTTTTCATTGGAAATTCAGCCTGAGGTTTCTTTTTTGACAAATATTCAGAAAACTTATGTTTGTTAAGAATATAAATTTAGTGGACAGAAACGTATTTACCAAATTAACCCAAACAGGGCAATTGATATACTGTGATAGAAATAAAATAATTAGAAAATGCATATATATATTTAAAAAATAAACAAAAGCTTAACTTGATGTCACTAAACTCTCTAAACAAGTTGACTCATTTTCCTGAAGAGCCGTGAGAACTGTAAGAAATGCATTGAAATTACTAGAACAGAATAAAAATAATCTAAAATTTCATTATAAGCACATCTGGGAAAATTGTACTACAAATGGAAAAACATCCAACAAAGGCAGATGTGCTAAAATATGTTCCATCTTTGTGCAAATACACAAGTTTCCTTATGCCTTTTAATGGCTTGAAAATATAGCCTGGGAAGAAAAAAACACTGAATTATTTTTGTAACATAAAATCTGTTCTATATTTCAAAACAAAATGTGTTATAATAATAGCATGATTGTTGCTAGTCATATATTCTAAAGAATTTACTTTAATTTAAACATTAGTATAAACATAAGGTTACATAACTTGGTTACATGATTGTTAATATTACAGTTTAATAATAATGCTGTGATTCTGGAATAGTCATTTTTTCATTACTCCTAATGAATGAATCCAGCATAAACATCTGGCAATCTTGAGTCGCTCCCTGAGGTTTTCAGGTTTGTGGTTGTTGTCAAGTATCATAGGTTACAGCTATGTTAAATCAGTGATAAAAAAAAAAAACTATATTGCTCAAAACAAATAAAAAAAACAACAACAGTTAAATAGCATAACATGGCAAATACAAGTTCCGTGATTTGTGCAGACTTGCACTGATATCAGCATATATAAAGTTCCCAACAATCATTTTAGTCTACCAAAATTGTGCATAGTAGAAATATCATAGTCTGTAAATTAATCATTAACATTTGTACAACATAAATAATGGGAGAAGAGGATGGATGTGTAAAATAAAATCAATGTAAAGGGAAAGGTATTTGAGGAGAAGCCACAGTAATAAATATTCTTCTTATAGGTTAACATATAAGGTATATATTAAATGTATAAGAAAGTCTGCTAGCTTCTTTTTTAAAGACTAGTAAGGCTAGATCTGCATGCACCTCTTCCTCCTGAAAAAAAGAGTCTGTCAGCTAAGGAGGCAAGGAGGCAGCTTCTTAGTGAATTAAACATGGATTTCACAAAGAATAAACTCTTAGAAAAATAACTGTCAAAGAAAAAGGCAAATATTAGCACATGCAGTAGCAGACAGTAGCAGTTCTGTTATTTTCAGATAATCAATGAAATTAATATCAATGTTTGTTATTTTAGAATAATCACAATCTATAACTTAACAGGGATAAAATA
>JAOTRN010000046.1:16191388-16206817 GCA_028566695.1 Bagroides melapterus | reverse complement strand
TAATATATATGATGATTGAATAGTGATTTATTTTTAACAAATCAGTTATTCAGCTATACTCATGATCCATGGATGACGCCTTATTTTTATTGTGCTATTGTTTTATTTTAATTTACAATACAAATTTTAATATACAGTAATTTATTTTAATATACAATACAAAACAAGAGTTGCTAAATTTACAGTTGAAATTATACTGTAAAGATTGAATATTTGATAACCAACATACACAACTGATTTTTCATAATAAGTTATTTAACCCTGCAAACACTAAACATTGCAGAATGCTATATATGAAATGTTCACATAAAGAAGGCTTCACCTGTTGTGGAAACCATTGCTAACAATTTTCAAACAGTGAAAAAAGGTTAATTTCTCCCATTTGTGGAAAATGCTTTACAGCATTCCTCATAGATTCCGTTAAACATTCTCCATAATGCTATATTAAATCTCTTCTATACAGAATGAATGGCATCAATCAGGCACTAACCAAATTGAAATAGATAGATGAATGGCTGAAGATTTTATTGCCTGTAGTTACTGTGTATTCATTTGATCAGACCTTGATTGAGTTAAAACTTTATCACTTCCTTTTTCTGGAAAGTTCATCCACCTTATATAATTTCATTCTAATGCAACATTTTAAGTACTCTGTAGGGTAGCCCTTTGTTTGTTTGATCATGTTTATTTCTCCTGAAGTGATGATGATTACAGCTGTGCTACTGCTAATCACTGCATCTGCAGTTCCTAATGAAGATGGTGAAACAGTATGACAGACCCTGGAGGCTTTGTATACATCTTCTGAAACAAATATGAGAGGATAATAGGATCCTGTAGTCTCATGCTGAACCATTATAACAAAGGGCTCTGCGATATAATCTACAATTAACCACTAATAGTGAATTTGCAATATGTAGAAATATTTTTAGTGACAATATTAATAAGTAAATTGTTAATAGTGACAATATTGTTGATATTAACTTGTTAGTGACAATTAAAAAAATAAGTTTTCTTAATCACTTTAAGTCACTGAGCAGGATGCATATATACACCCTGAATGGGACATCACAGTGCACACTGTACATGCAATTTCATACCTAGGAGCAATTTAATGTGGCCAATCCAGGTATGGGAAGAATTGAGAGAAACTGGACGAAACCTACATGGACCATGTAAAACTCTACATAGACTTGGACCCCGCTATGAAGCAGTATCTCTAGCTCCTCAGCCACTATGCTTTCAGGCATAGAAAAACGTTTCCAAATTATGGTCGTGGATTTTATATTATATTCTATATTTCAGTGTTTCTCTGATTTCAACTCACCAATCCTGAACCTGAAAAGCAGTGCAGATATGGTATGTCAAACCTTGTATCAAAATTAAACTTGCACTGTGTATAGTGCACAATTCTTTAAGTTTTATCATTTTGTAGTGTGTGTCATAATTAGAAATGTGCATGTCTAAACATATTATACACTGCTTACATTTAGATTCCAAATGATGAGTTCATGCTTTTATCCGAATCATTGTGGTGGTGTGTGGTGCTAGTAACTGTACGACTTTCTAATGTTTCTTAATTCTGGTCTTTGAGAAGGCAATCCCTCCTGTCAGCAGCTGCTAAGCTGCCAAGATCTTAAAGCGTTTCCATAGATATAACAGACTGAACGATAAATTGTTCCGTGCACATCTTCGGTACATTGCGCTGACCTTTACGCTAACTGAAGCAGAAGAAACACCGCCCCCTAGGCGCGCGCACCCTTGTAAGGAAACTTAAAAGGCACGCGGTGAGCGCGCACGGAATATGCAGCGACAGTGAAACGATGCTCGGATAATATGCTGGGTGGGAAAGATCTGTATACAAAACCTGTACGCCTCTGTGGTACAGCTTTGTTCTTTATGGTGATAAGACCTTCACTGGAATGCAGTTTTTAACGGATATGGGACTAAAGTGTGGAGACACAACCTTTGAAATTGTGCTTTGGCTATAACACTTGCTTCTTTTTTCTTCCTCACATTTAGCCGTTTTGCCTGTGGAAGTAGTCATCAATGTATTAGCCTAAGATATGGATCAGCCTTAACACAATTTTTGAACTATACTCCGCAACCATGTTGAGGTTTTCATTATGCAGTGCTCTTGTGCCCACACATAGCCTAATGCCGATGTTAAAGTGCTGTTCGGCTGAACAAGTTTCATTACGTTGATAAGGTCGTTTGACTTCATTTACACGTAGAAATAAACTGCTCGTTTCCTGATTTTATTTTCACGTGCATATTTGAAAACATGGCTCGACTACGGAGAAGATATTGTGTCATTCTTATACTCTTCGCGATCTTCGTGCTTGGGACTCTGATGGGATTAAGGACTCTGAAGCCGAGTGATGAATTCTCAGACCTGGACGTTTTGCCCGTCAAGGGGGCGAAAGTTGACAGGCACGTCGTTGTCAGCGATGTTCTGTCATCGGCCGGTCAGGAACGTGTTGTAGCAAGTAAAGCAAATCCACCCGGCGCAAACCCGAGCACTGACAGGGGTGTATCCTACGACGTCCATATATTTTACTACACCTGGTATGGGAACCCGCAGACGGATGAGAGATACTTGCATTGGGACCATATTCTGGTGCCACACTGGGACCCCAAAATCGCCGCCAGTTATCCGAGAGGAAGGCATGTGCCCCCTGACGACATCGGCTCGAGTTTTTATCCTGAACTGGGGCCGTACAGCTCCAGGGATCCGGAAGTGCTGGAGTCTCACATGGAGCAAATTAGCACGACAGGAGCAGGTACCAGTCATTGAGCAACTTATCACTTTATTCAGGTTATTCTATGTGTGAGCATGTTATAGGACTAAGTCACCGTAGTGCAAGTTTATATTATAGGCTAATGCACGTTTGCAGAATGCTATTGCCTACATACCGGAAGTTCTGTATTTTTCTTAATGAGACAGCAACGGCTAGAAGAACTAGACTGGACTTTCCTAAGAAGTAAACATTTCCCCAGAGACTTGCCAAACGAAAACTTGTTTATCTGGACAATAACTCTCAATCTTTAGGCTACGTTAAGTTTTCAAAAGCCTGTCTTATTCAAAGAAATTAAGGATTTACGATATAACAGGTTCACCTCACACCAGAGTTAAAATATTCATCACCACATAGTGAACAGCTCCATATGTATGGCTTTCTGGCTTTACGGTGTAATTTTGAGCAAAACTGTGACCCGTCACACAAAATTTATTACATATTACATATATTTATTAACACTATTTAAAGCACACTGCTGATGCAACTACAATTAAACTGTATATTTTTTTAATTAGACCATTAATAACACACCTTTAATGTGTTATTAATCATACTGTTAAAGCACAATCATTATTCGTGATGACATGGTTGTAATAATGTAATTTAAGTGCCTTTTCTTTCTTTTATGGGATCCATGGGTAATCTTTCAGTGCCTGCACACATGCAAAATGGTACTCGTGGGTCCTGTGACATGAAATATTCCAAAACAGTCACAATAAAAAATATTCAATTTTAAGTACATTTAATAAGAAATTAAGAAATTACGAGTTTTTGTGTGCATTGTAAAGTGAACTTGTATTATCTCTAAGGTGTGGTGGTGCTGTCCTGGTATCCTTTGGGTTTGGCTGATGATAATGGGGAGCCTTCTGAAGATTTGGTACCATGGATCCTGGATGCTGCACTAAGGCACAATTTAAAAGTAAGCCTGTCATTTTCAATTAACATGTATAGCTGCATTGTTCACTCCTTAATTGTGTGCACACAAGAAAGTACTGCTTATGGCAAGAAATCACTAAAAGCGCATTGTGTATTGTGTGTGTATGCATTAGTAGTATAGGGTTTGAGACACCAATCCAGTTAACTGATGTAGAGATGGCTTTCAATCAGCAGATGTTCTCCCTTTCCTCCTGCTATTATATAAAGCCCCTCATCAAACTTTTACCCTGTGTGGTCTGTAGGTTGGGTTACTCTCCTTCGTAAACCTACCCAAGTAACTTTAGAATTCTCCTGCTAATTAAGAGTGGCTGAAGCAGCTCTTAGAAATAGTAGATTGTAGATTGGTAAAATATTCAGTCTATCATCAGTTACTATGTTCACGGGAAATGCTCAAAGTGGGAAGAACAAAACAAAACAAAAAACCAACCAAAAAAAAAAAACCCCAACCAACCAACCAACCAAACAAAAAAACAGCTATGTGATTACAATTCTCCCATATCTAATTTGTCAATGCCTAGCTGAAGGACTGATTCAAGTGCATTTGAATCTGAGATAAATAGCAAAGATATTTGTGTTTATATATCTGTACAGCATTAAAAGTACTATGTAATTATGTACTCATAATGAGCAGCTGGATAGCCTAAGAGTAACATCTAAGAGTAAGTGATGAGAGAGAGAGATGTTTCAGGGCAGTGCTCTCTACCTGAGCCCTATGAATAATGCACAATGTGTGTTTGCTCAGTGCCTGTTCATTTCAGTTGTTGCCATCAACTTTTTTAGATGTTTTGTGGTCTTTCACTACAAAGTCAGTTGATCTATTTCCTGGAAAAGATATCTTTATAAGAAACAGCATTGAGTATGCAAGTAGTCCAAAGTTGAAAATTGTATTAGAAACATACAATAGGGCATAAGAAAGCAGAGAATTTGTAGTTTCAAATATAAACAACCTAATGTAAATAAAGTTTTTTTTTATGTTTAATTGTTTTGTAGTGTATTTTTACTTTAGCACATTGTATAAAGTTAGAATGGGTTTTATGCTCTTGCCATTATATTGCATTCTAAATAATTTGGTCATGCTCTCTGTTATCTGCTAGTTAATTAATGCATTTTCTTTCAAATCAGAAAAAAAAATCAGACAATAATGTCATTATTGACTCACAAAGCATAATTTATTCATTAGCTAGCAACAAAGCCTAGTGTTATAGAGACGGCTTAGCCTACAGTATACAAATAATGATGCTATAAAATATAGATGTTCTAAAATATATTTAGCCATTATATGCTTACTATATGCCAATTCTTTTGTTTTTGCAATACAGGTGTCCTCCTGTAAATACCAGCTAATCTAATGTTGCATGTCTTCAGCTTTTCCATTCTAATACTTTCAAAGGGCACTATAAGTACAAAGTTGACTTTTGCTGGCATCATTGTTTTATATGTCTCGCATCTTGACTTTTCTTCTGGGATCAGTAAAGTATCCATCTTTACTGATAATGACTTTAAATTTATATATATATAAAATTACAAAGTAGGATCTCTTGTTCTACTACAGAAATGTGTCTGTATCTGACTGTCTATAGACTGACTATCCACTACCTTATTATTTATATTGATGGGTATACCTAATTGTCCCTAGCTTTCTGTATTGAGCTCTGTTTTTAAATATCTCAAATATTATTATAATTTATGAGATCTCATTTTTGTGATCACTGTAAGAACTTAAAAATGGCTTATTCACAATAAGCTAAAATCACACTGGATTTTCTTTCAATAATTTAACAAAGGCCACTCTCATCATAACAATTGCATTTATCTTATCAGAGATATACTATGTATTATCATTATCATATTACATTTTGATTAAAATTGCTGCACAAACAATACTTTCATACTGTTCTTCTTTTAAACCTGAAAAAAATATTCTTTTTGCCTGGACTTCTTTTTGCCTAGACCTTGCAAGATGATTCAAGCAATCATTAAATTCAACTGAGAATATTACATCAGCATAAATACCCCGATCAGGCAAAACATTATGACCACTGACAGGTGAAGTGAATAACACTGATTATCACTTCATCACGGCACCTGTTAGTGGGTCGGATATATTAGGCAGAATGCTGGCCCGTTTGGTCCGGTCCAACAGATGAGCTACTGTAGCTCAAATTGCTCAAGAAGTTCATGCTGGTTCTGATAGAAAGGTAGCTTTTTAAGGTAAGGTAAGGTTGTGAGTTTTGGCAAGTACGGTGTCCCATACCTGGAATTTGTCCTCTGCTTTTAACCCATCCAAGTGCACACACACACACAGCAGTGGACAGTGAACAAACACACATACACCACGTGAACACACACCCAGAACAGTGGGCAGCCATTGCTGCGGCGCCTGGGGAGCTGGGGTAAAGGTGCCTAGCTCATCAGGCACCACAGTCGCAACCTGCCAGTCATGAGATTCGAACCTGCAACCTTCGGGTAGCAAGCCAAACACTCTAACCACCAGACTACGGCTGACCCCAAAATCAGAATACACAGTGCAACACAGTTATTGCGTATGGGGCTTCATAGCCGCAGACCAGTCAGGGTGCCCATGCTGACCCCTGTCCACCGCCGAAAGTGGCAACAGTGGGCATGTGAGCATCAGAACTGGACCACGGACCAATGGAAGAAGGCGGCCTGGTCTGATGAATCACATTTTGATCTAGTGGAGTCCAGGACTGTTTTGGCAGCAAAAGGGGGACCAAAACAATATTAGGAAGGTGGTCATAATGTTTTGCCTGAACGGTGTATATGCTAATACAGAATACAATGTCTGGATATGCATGAAGTAGGATTTTCTTAAAAATTATTATGCATATAATCATTTGCCATTATCTACTGATTCAACCCCAGGTAAGTAAGTGTAGTTCCACCCCCTCCAAAGTGCTGTACTCATTTATTTAACATGTCAGACTGAAAATGGTTGTGGCCTGCATCACCTCAATCCATTAGTACCTTTCAGCTGCAGTTTTATGATGACATAAGGGACTGTATATGTCTAATCTGGAAAGCTACAGGAACTGTAAACCATACTCTTATTCCTTATATCTGTTAGGCCCAAGAATATCTATTATCTGTATATAAATTGATCTTTCAGTAGCACTTACACATAGGCTAAATATAAATAAAGCATTAAAAATCATGAATCCATGTAACAACATGCCTTGAGTCGACACTGCAGGCTGGTGAAAGTTGTATAATGGGGTGTATAATGTTTCTTGGCACACTTTAAAACACACTTAAAGTTAGTGCTCCATATATCTATGGATATAACTGTGTTTAAACAGAAAGTAGGTTTACATAAAAAAAAATAAAAAAATTGAACAGTGTTTAAAGCTCTTGGTATCTTTTGTCTTGTAACCTTCTGAACCTGAATTTATGTATTAAAAGCACTTTTATACGTTGCTCTGGATAAGGGCGGCTGCCAAATGATGTAAATGTAATGGAGCCTAAAATAGATTTACATTTATTAAAAAACACAGATGTGGAAATACCACCTCTGTCAGCACAGTCTGTGACTTCTGGCTCTGACAATCCTCACTCCAATCATTTAAGAGATTTGTGTTGGACTGCTTATGTTAATATTTTTGCATGTATCTGGCCACAATAGTTTCTACTGAATAGGTTCACTTCCTAAAATATAACAAACCATTGGCCTTTTTGTCCATGGGACCCCAGTCTAGACGCTCTAGGGCACTCTTGTTTTCTTGTATCTTCTAAAAGCAAAAACAGCAGCACTAGATTCTTCTGGTGCATATTTCACTCAGTATCTGCTTAGAATACATTATCAGTTCAATCTGAATAATGTATTCATTTAGAGTTACATCACTAATATGTACTTTATTATTCCAGAACATGACTTTATGAGCCCTTTATTAAAGCTCTTTTTTATACAACACAAAGAATACAAAAAACAAAGCCAAATTCTTAATGGTTGCATGGGTACATTTGTGCCTGGTGTGAAAAAAAAGCTTTCTTTTTCAAATAAAATTGAAGAGGTTAAGCCCCTTGTTCAGAAGGATAGACGAATTGGTCTTTGTTAATTCTGAACATTTTGTACAGCTACAGTTCTAAACATTTCAGATGTGAGGTCTTTTAACTTTACACAGTTTGGTTACCTTGGTGATTTTTGAATGCCTTTTCGAATGTAACTGCACTCGCCAAGGACACCAAGCGTGCTGCACACACACATCTAAGCAAATTACATTTGCTCTGTGTTTGCTTTTGTATTGAAAGGGAGAAGAATTAATCTGACGATTAAGGAGGTCTTGCAATACATTTCAAAAGGAACTTGCTTGCCAGGGTTCACTGTGTACTTTTCCAGGTGGCGTTTCATATCCAGGCCTATAAAGGAAGGACTGATCATAGCTTGCATAACAACGTCAAGTACATCATTGACAGGTTGGTTTTAATTTTAATACGGACATATTATACATAAATTTTACCTTGTTTGCATTATAAACATTAACGTTGTGAAATCAGTGATGTTTAAGAAGTGGTGCATATTAAACACGTTATGTGTATTAGGTACGGAGATCATGGGGCTTTTTACCGCTTCAGCATCAGCAATGGGAAACTGCTGCCTCTTTTCTATATCTACGACTCTTACCTGACTCCTACTGAGGCTTGGGCAGAGTTACTAACCTCCACAGGCTTTCACAGTCTGCGTGGAACCCAATACGATGGTGTCTTCATTGCACTCGTTGTGGATGAGAAACACAAGCATGACATCCTTGCTGGAGGATTTGATGGGATGTATACATATTTTGCTTCCAACGGATTTTCCTATGGCTCCTCACATCAAAACTGGAAGGGCCTCAAGGCCTTTTGTGATGGCAACAATCTTCTCTTTGTGCCAAGTGTGGGCCCTGGCTATATTGACACCAGTATACGGCCCTGGAACAACCACAACACTCGCAACAGAGTGAACGGTAGATACTATGAAACTGGTCTGCAAGCAGCACTCAACGTGAGGCCTGAGATCGTTTCCATCACGTCCTTCAATGAGTGGCATGAGGGCACACAGATTGAGAGGGCTGTACCTAAAAAGACCATCAGGCGAGTGTATCTCGACTACCAGCCACATGAACCTGATGTTTATCTAGAACTAACCAGGACATGGATTGAGCAGTTTCGTAAAGAGAAAGAGCGATGGCATGTTTGACATGGAGTGATTTGTAGCAGTTTAGAGCAAATTTTTTTTTTTTTGGTGTAGGATACTGTATATAGGCCGAATGAAAAAAAAAATGACAAAGTAACCCTTATGATCAAAAGAATGGCATGGCAAGTTTAAGATGTGTACCATCTACCAGTTACAGCCCAGATATTAAAAGAAATTTCCAGAATATACTGAATATATTACCACTACATGTGCTGAACTCATGTGACTCACAAGAATGCCTTGGTCTTTCATATTTTGAATTAATTAATAAACTTGATCTAAATAAAAAAAAAATTCAAAGCAAATAATAGTATACAAATAATTCTATTTTATTAGCTGTTTAGTTACAGGAGAACCTGCAGTGTCCTAAATTTGTGCAGAAAAAAAAAATCACACAGATGCAGCTCAAAAGCTTCAGTTAATGTTCACATCAAACATTAGAATGAAGAAAAAGTGGCATTTTTGGTGTCAGATGGGCTGGTTTCAGGATTTTCACAGACAACAGTCAATAGTTTAAAGATGATATGGTATGAAAAAATTAACATTTTCTTCTTCCTTCTGATGGTTGATTTGAACATTATCTGAAGCCTTTGAGCTGTATCAGTAAGAGTATTTGCATTGTAGTGCTGTTAAACGATTTTCTGACTAGATAACGGCATGAATGTGGAGTGTGTTTTGCTCATTTTCGTATACTTCAGTCATGCCTTTAATAAAGTATTGATGTGATTGGTTAGCATATTGTTTCTACTGCCAAATGATTCTAAAGTCTCAAAAGGTTTGAGGTACCAACAATAACAGAAATGCAGAAACACCCAACAATATATTTGGTGTACCAAAATAGAGTATGTCTGTGTTGTCAGTGGAGGTGTTGCAAATTTGGGCTATTAAACTTGAATTTTCACTGTAGGATTACATGTTCATCAGAATTATTTTCACCATCTTAGCCAATATATAACTTTAATTAGCTTAGTAAATTGTCAGAGACAAAACAGAGGCTTGCACAACCCAAACCAGCTTTAATAATAAAAAAAATAAAATAAATAAATAAAAAAAAAACCCTTCCTTTGGTGAGTGGTGAATAAACTAGAGGCACTATATGTGGATTTCAAGGATAGCAAGAAATTGTACCTTCAGATCTTTTTAATATGCACCATCCAATCTTGGGAGTCTTAGAGCTACTCATTTGAGGTCAAGGCCACAAGGTGACCAATTTCCAGAAAACAGCCTTTTCAGTTGTCCATTTAATGACAAACACACTGTTAGGTTTGCAACATAGCACACCTTATATAAGTAAAATCATGTGAATAGAATGAGCACACAGAGCCAGCTTTCTTTATCTATGAATTCATTCACAGAGAATGAAAGCAAAAAAAAAAAATCTACACATTAAATGTGAATAAAATATCATTTAATTTGTATTCATTTTCAGAAAATAATTTTCAATATAACACACAGTATTACTGAATAATCCCTGGTCCTCAGTGCAACTTAGTCAATGTTAACTGAACCACCAACTATATTATAAACTTGCATCTCCAAGATATAAATCCACTAACTATTTGAAGTAACAATAAATAAACATCCAAATAAGACAAAAGGAACATAAAAAGAACATAAATAAAACATCTCCCAATTTCAAAATTAGCACTTTACCTTTAACTGTGTTCAGTGACCTGTATTAGATGTCTGAGAAAATGATCCCTGTATTTCAAGCTAACAAACTGTGATAGCCAAAACATCATTCTTGAGCTGTGGGGAAAAAAATTATAAAAAAAAAACCTTTGCACCATAGAGCCAGATGCATCATGCTGTAGTGTGCCGTCACTACTGCTGACCACTAAAGTAAAATCTGAACTGTGATGCAAAGAGTGATTTTTTTTTGGTAAAAGTGCTATGATAAAAGAAGCTTTTATGATAACCCTAAAAATGGAATAACAGCAGAGAGATTCATGTTTATTCCTTGGAAGAATCCTCCACCAATGCATATTTCTTCTCAAGTATAGCAATTGTAGCTGAACAGGCACTGTAAAAAAAAAAATAGAAGATTTTGTTTTAAGGTTTATAAATAACTAAAAGCAACATATAAATATTAAAGAGCAGAGGATATAGTTGGGAATTTTATTAGCTATTCCACATGGCAAGTAAAAGTTCCAGCACGCTACACAGTTTCAATTTCCAAGAAATCCAACTCACTAGGCTAAAATGTAGCGAATATAATTTAATAACATCTTTTGAGCTAGTTAGCTTTGTGTTAATAAAGACTAAAGGAAATGTATTGGATTGATCATCTAAAGTCTAATATAGCTCATAATGGTTGCGTAATTATCAAACAGTCAAAGTTGTCCAACATTTTGGCTATGATCTGTGGACTCTCTCTAGCTTCTTCATTGTCCCTCAGGACATTTCATTGTGGATTAGGGTTGCTGTGACTGTGAGCAGAAGAGTTCGGCTAAATGTGACATACTTACTCCATGTTTGGTGTCAAAATGCTGTCATCACTGACAGTAACACAAACTTTTTTTTCTCCTTGAAACTCGAACATTTCCCATATTTTATTAAATTATCTTCCCTCTGCATCAGGTTTTCTCTTGGGGGTTATTTGTAGATTAGTAGCATGGTTTACCAGATAACTACAACTATGAAATGACTATGAAAAAATAATAGCCCCTATGTGAAATCTGCTCATCTCAGGCACCCATGCTGGTGATTTATCCACCCCTGAACTTGCTTCTGGTAGCAGTAATAAAAATTACTTTACATGATTAATGACAGGACGCTTACCAGCCTGGTCTTATAATGCGATATCTGCCAGGCACTGAGAGGTCCACAACGGTTGAACCCAGTCGACTTTGATCTGCTATTGGGCCACCATCAACTACAATGGCTAGTCTTGGCCACAGCTCCTCAAACTCCTAGAAATCAAAATAATTAAAATTCATATTTTATTTGTCTCACACATTCATGCATAGTGCAGCATGCACTGAGATTCCAGGACATGTCAGCATAATACAAATAGAGTAAAATAGACTAAGAATAGAATTACAATAAAAGAAGAATTTAATTAAAAAGGTAGAAAAGAGGAAAAAAATACTAAACATAAAAATAACATATAACGAGTGGCAGAACAGTACGACTAATATAAACACTAAAAATCAATTAGAAAGCAAAAAAGAAATATGCAGTTTTACTCACATGAACTGCAAGAGTGCTGGACTGTGTACTGATATTTGCACTTGTTAGAGCAAGTGGCTCATCACACATCTGACACAAGTGTCTCATAAAGGGGTGGTCTGGGATTCGGACACCGACAAGCTACAGGGAGGGAAACATCATAACCCAAAACATAAGAAAAATAATAACCCAAAACCTTATCACATGGCCTTGCTAACATTTATTATAGACATAATTATGATGGTAGACTTACCCTAGTAAATGGATTGAGGTCTGCATTTAGTATTTTAGACCTTTCAAGAACCAGAGTGACTGGTCCAGGAAGGAGATCATTCAGCAGCTCTTCTTTAACAGTCACTTTACAATACCTTAGAAGCAGAAACAAGCTCATAATATTGCAGGAACTTAAAAATGACAAGGGATACAACAAAAATATCACAGAAAACACACTTGTATATGTCTTGCACTTCTCCAACACAAATGGATAATGGTTTATTTCCATTTCGGCCCTTGATATCATACACTCTCTTGATAGCGTCTGAATTCTGAGCCAGACAAGCCAAGCCATAGATTGTGTCAGTGGGAACAGCGATAACCTGGCCTTCTTTTAGAGCCTGAAGGGTAGCGTGTAAGATATGTTCACCATCTGTGTTTGAATAAAAAAATATACACAAATGAATTGAACCAGAATAGCTAGTACAATTTGCATATAATTAGTTATATAAGTAGCATGTGCTTTTTTTTTTTTTACAAGTTTGAACAATTTGTTAATATAACATAGTTCATCAAAATCAGAAAGGTCTCTCTTTCTTTAGCATGCATCTGACACTACTAATCAAGTGTGCATTGGTCGCCTATAAGCTAGCTACATTGTAGTGATGTGCAACAATGTCTGTCCATTAAGGAAACCATTCACCTTAACCACTTCCATATAAATATTTATAATCAATTCAAGATCTACAAAAGGTGCATAAGATTTCTGTTATGGATAAATCTTACTACACTAATAAACCAACTATACTATATGGCCAAAAGTATGTGGATGTCTGACCATGATACCCATGTGTGTTTGCTGAACATACAATTTCAAAGGCACGGTATAATATTAATGTGTGTCACTATTAAGCTTTTGAGTGGGACTGAGGTCAGGGCTCTCAAGTGCTTCAGTGAACCATGTCTGCATGAACCTAGCTTTGTGCACAAGGGCATTGTCATACTGCAAATGATTTAGCTCTAATAAAAGCTTTATAATGCTACAGTATACAAAAACATCCTATATCATTGCTATATAATCGTATGAGTGATATATGTGACCACATACTTATGGTCATATAATGTAGCTGAGATGAGTCCCTGCTGTAACATCATGAAGCCACATTACATTCAAGAACACCGTGGGCTGTTTCCGCTTTAAATAAATTAGGATGACAGTGCTATGTCGTTGAAAATGATAAGTGAGGAAAGAAGCCCTTGTTTTAAGCACCAACAACGACATATGGCTGTAGCTCCCCTCAGTATCGTTATCTGATATCGTGTAATTTCTTTCTTCTATTAAACGCCACAGTTACTGCGCTAGAGTCCCCCGTGACGACAGCGCGGAACACGACATCTCGTTTCTCAAAGGAATGATAACAAGCAACAAATTAAGACCAGAATCACTCACCCAGAGCTAGTGTTTCAGCATATTTACTGTTTCGTAGTGGACTTCATTAATTACTGTAGCTGGCAGCACACTTTTAATTGACAAACTGAATTATAAACTAATGACACCCCCATTTATAACGGCGTTTAAGCCAGCCGCATGGTTAAACTAGCCGCACATATATTGTAGGGGCGCGGCTTTTAGATACTTAGCGGGAATAGCGTTGAAAATATATTATATTCACCACAGCAAAGAAACGTACTGCAAAAAAATCCTATAATATTAATTAGTAACAAACGAATACAAAACAATTCACAGTATAAATAATTCATATTGTATAAAGGTTAAACTTTATAACCCTTCTGAATCCTTAATAGTGGGGAAAATAAGATTTAAGAAACTCAAATTAATTGTAATTAAACCAGAAAAAAATTATAATAATATAAGATAATATAAAGAAAGCAGTTTTTGCCGAGTTTTTTTAAAAATAATAACTCTTCACAGTCACCAAATCTAATATAATTGCACAAGTGGGCATATTTAATCAATCATAAAATGAAAATTTCAAAATATTAGTTAAAAAAACTCAATAGGTCACTTCATAATGACCTACGCATTATAAAATGAATATTTCGAGGTGTTATCAAACCAAAACCAATCACTTAGGAATGCTCTCCTCTATGTTCCCAATAAACATCAAACAATTTTACTGTGGGATTTTCAAGTAAAAGCTCTTCAATGAACTGTCTATGTTTCAATAACTCAATTGATTCATTTTCAAATTTGATTGATTTTTGACTGGACAGTTTAAATTGTTATTTGATCAAACCAAGTCAGACCATTTCATAATGGCCTTTTCTATGGTCACCATAATGATCAAGCAATTTACACTGTATATTAATGTACCTCCAAACCCAATTATATTGCCAGATATGGTGACTTTGAGGAGGAATTATTAAAGAATTAGACAGTAAAATTGGATGATCATTATTGTCAGCATAGAGTAGGTCAATTTGAAGTTATCTAAGTAAGTTTTATCAACTAACATTTTAAAATTGTGATTATATAATGGATTACAAAGTGCCTCCAGGTGCAAATATATTGCACGACTTGGTGAATTTGAAGAATTATTTAAAAATTCCACAGTAAACTTGGCTGATCCTTATTATGAGCATAATGTTGTTCATTATGAAGCAATCTGAGACGGTTTTATCAACTATCATTTTATAATGCATTAAATGCACCCACTGCAATATATTACCAGAAATATATTACCAGATTCTGTGACTGAAAATGAATTTTAAGTTAAAGTAAAACTGCCTGATATTTATTCTGAGCATAAAGTATGTCATACTGATGTGAAGCGACGTGAAATGAAATATAGTCTGATCAACTAACAATTGAGGCTGTATATTTTATTTTGGATCTTTAAACACTGTAACGAATTTGACTTATTAGAAATTTCTCTCTTTATCTATCCCATATTTAATATGTAATTATTCAAAAGTTAAGCCTTTATTCTCATCAATACTGTGAATTGTTTTGTTTTCGTTCTGTCGCGCATGTATTACAAAAATATCGTTTTGTAGTATTTTATTGTTCTGTGGTGTAGGAGCTTGCAGACGCTCGCTTTCCTCATTCAGCGTCATTACCACCATGTATAAAAAAGCTGTGCCCCATAAAGATATATG
>JAOTRN010000046.1:16169437-16184913 GCA_028566695.1 Bagroides melapterus | reverse complement strand
AAGAAGATATAGGATTACTTGGAATAAGATTAATTAAAAAACAAATTATGAGACCAGTCAGATCCCATTATTGCACACATCTCCAAACTAAATTGCAGGACTTAAAAAATGTGAAATCTGCTATTTTCACTGCATCATTGCACACTTTGGAAGTTTAAGTAATCTAATTATGTTTGTACTGACTCTCTACAGTCCAAGAAATGAATCTAGAGAAGATTATGATTTCAATTACTTTACACCTGTCTTTTCTATTATTGTCAGCATGTACCCCTTAAAGTTTTAAATCTGTAGCACTGTAGTTCCAGGATAAGTGTATTCTATGTAATAATTGCAAATAAAATCTACATAAAAGGCAGTGAAAAAGTATTTCTAAAAGGAATCCCAGTTAATCACAGCTTTGGCTTGATTCTGACCTGCTGATCAGGATTGGGCTGTGCATTGGCAGCACTGCTGAGGATCCACTGAAGATTCTGGTCAGACATGACAAGGCTGGGCTGCAGGAGGCCCTGCGTGGGTGCGATGGTGATGGTGGGTGTGGGCGCCAGACTGGCACTGCCTGCTAAAGGCACTGTGTGCGTTACTACTGCAGCTGCTCCTGTGCTGATGGCTGATGTAGGACTTGAGCCGCTGGCCACTGTCGGGACAGACACTGGTAGGGAGCTGGCAGGTGCTGTGGGCACCACTGGGGTGTAGTGTTGGGTGGCAGCAGGCGCAGATTGGGTGGGCACTTCTGGTGTTTGTAGTGAGGTATGGAGGAAAGAGGGGAATGTGGCAGACTGTGGAGATGTGTATGTGGAGCTGTTGGTGGATGACGCCTGACAGCAGGAGGAGCCGGGCTGTGTGGAGCTCTCTGGAACAGGAGTGGTAATAGAGCTAGAAGAGGAGGAGGATGAAGGCATCTGAGAGAAGGGTAGGAGAGTAGATGAATCAGTCACTGCAGCCGGAGGTGGAGTCTCCAAACCAAAAGCCTCTGCCAGGTTGTCTAGAAGGGCAGAAAAAAGAAGTAAGATTATTGTGCCATTCTTGAAACCTGTGTAACAAACTGTGATTTGAGAGTCACTTGCCTGAGGAATGTGGGTCATCTTGACTAACATTGTTTTCAGGGCTCTGTAACATCAACTCGAATATCTTCACAGGAGTGATATTATTCAGATCCAAGTTCTGAGACTGCCATATGGACATAGTGGAGTGAGTGACAAAAATTCACAAAACATAAAAGAATCAATTAAAATGTTGGCAAGACAAATATTATAACAATAAAACAATTACATTCAGCTTCAGACATAATAAATGTGTTTTATAACTTTATATCATAATCTTATTTATACTATAAACTTAATTTGTGATTACAACTTACATTTAGATATTGATATTTGGGATTGTAGTAATTGATTTAATACTTTATCACAGAACATTAATTCAATGCTTTTGCAGCAGTAAAAATATCTTCAATTTAGACAAATATATCTAGTATTTCTTATTAAAAGATAATGAAATAAATATAAAATTTTTTAGAAATTTATTAAGACAATTTCAAGTTTCAGACTAATTCAGTCTGGTATATTGGCAGATATTTTTTTTAATTTTGAAGATTAATATCTAGAAATAATTTAACATCTTTATGGAAATAATATAGAGTAAATAAAAAAAATACAGAACTGCAAGCACTCACATTGTTAAAATTTTCTCGAAGCTCAGACTCTGTGGAGATGAGGCTCAAATCACTGAGGCACAGAGAATGATTTGCATCCTGTAAAAGAACATACAAACAAAACACGCTTGTTAACCAGTGAAACATCACCATCAACAAAATTCATACGAATTAACACAATTGACATTGTACTTTTTATTTACTTCTAATAAAAAAAAAAAAAAAAAAAAAAAAAAAAAAAAAAAAAAAAAAAAAAAAAAAAAAAAAAAAATTTTTTGTTAATTTAAAACAAAAAAAAAAAAATTAAAAAAAAAAAATTAAATTTAAATTTTTTTTTTCAATGAGACTTTATAGCAATCCAAATCATTCTTACATAAATATCTGAACTTTACTTTCTTTTGTGCCAACACATGGTTACAAATAATCAAATAAATAACTGACTAGATCTCAGACGTGTTACTGTGAAAAGCATTGATACCAAGTTCCAAACCAAGTGACCCACCTCTGACAGAGGATGGCTGAGGCTAATTGGGTATACAGGGCCTTTATCATGGCCCCGAATATGACTCTTCAGACTGTACTGTGAACTAAATGTCTTCTCACAGCCATCACTTGGGCAGAAAAAAGGCTTCTCTCCTGATTGGGAATAAGGCACACATTATAATAAAGTATATAACTGCACAAAAATATATTTTATGTTTAGTTAGTGTAAGAGAAAAAAGATTAATGAAGAAAATGCATCATTATATTATGACTGTGATAGCTTGACAGTCATAATATAATGATGTAGTAAGTGGTAAGATGAGTGACAACCCATTTCCCTTATGCAAAGTGAAATGACCAAACGCTGTATCTTACCAGTGTGTGTCCGCACATGTGTTTTCAGATGGTGACTAGCAGCGAAAGCTTTACCACATCCATCGTGGTCACACCTGAAGTAATGGTGAAATGTGTACACTGATGACTAGATATATACTTCCAATGTATAAATTCCAAATGGAATAAATTCCAATGAACATATTATTTCCATATTCTTTAAAGACATCAACTTAGACAGAAAAGCCAGACAGACATTAATCTGAAGGGATACTACACAGTGAATGTCAGACAGACAGGATTCTTTTTTACAGAAGAATAAAAAGTCAGGACTAAATTTGACAAGTTGGTAAGTCTATAAACCCAGTGTGACAAAGTAACTCACCGAAACGGCTTCTCTCCTGTGTGAGTACGTATGTGCTTTCTCAGGTCACTGAGAGTGGTAAAGTACTTCGTGCATCCTTCTGATTCACAGTTAAATGTTTTTCCTGTGTGTAGCCGCTGATGTGCTTTCAGCCTGGCATGAGACACAGTCACAAAATGTTCACCAAAATTATATATGAAAATATTTAAGACATGATTTCAGAAGACTTATAGATGAAAAAGATATGTGATTAAGACTACAGTTTTGATCTAAATACTAATCAAATTAATGCGAGGTGAATATTTTGACAATCAAGTCAATTAAGCAAAGTATATAGTTCTTTAAAACAAACACACAAAACACTAAACTTTCAGTAACGAGCCATATCATTTTTGCACAGTGGAACGAATGTCTGTCACTTCCTAGTGGGATGGCAGGATAACAAAACGTATTTGGCCACAGCTGTCTGAAGCCTTCTCTGTGACCGTGTGCTCTCTATTACACAAGAAGATTCTGACAGTATGAGACCACCAGAGTCATGTCACCTCCCCTCTCCAAATGTACTACAAGAGTGTTACAACATGCCTGCTGTCCTGTAGCAAATGTTCTATTTATGATATGAGTCAAGGACACAAACTCATGCTTAGGGGTTTTGATTTTGATTCAGTGTGATATTAAGTGACTAATTAGTATAAAAAAATTGAATCCACAAATAATGCATTTTGATTTTCTTTCCTAATACAATTCCTCTGCTTCTTTTAAAACACAATACCATTTTCTGTCAAGAAATGATCTTCTGAAGACATCTGATTTCCAGAGAAATGTGTGCCATGTAAGATCTGTTTACTTTTCTACATATTTTAGTATATGTTAAAAGTATGTGTCAAAATGTTAATTAAATATAAAAAAGAGGCATTATATAAATCACCTTTCCTTGTAGCTGAATCTAAAGTGGTTCTCTATAGTGCATTACCTTATAGTACACTAAGCAGATGTCAACAAGATGAAAACTACACTACAGTGTGGTGAGCAGACATGAGGAATAAGTGCTGAAAGGTGCACAGCCTCTTAGAAACAAGCAAGGTTTGGTTATGCAAACAAACATTAAAACAAACCAACAACTATTTAAAAGTCTATAGTTTTTTCTCCTGAAATGCTCCTCACCTGTACAGTGTGTTGAAGGCTTTTTCACAACCCTGTACATCACACTCAAAAGGTTTTTCTTTAGTATGCACTCGAACATGGATCTTTAGGCTGTAGGAGGTCAGGAAGGCTTTACCACAGCCCTGCTGGTTACAAACAAAGGTGTATTCACCACGGTGTGTTTTCTGATGTGTGCGCAGGTTTCCCGCTGTGCTGTAGGTGCGAGTGCAGCCCTCAAATGTGCACTGGTACCGCTTTACCTGCATAAACACCATTAGGAAGACCGTTTAATTTTTAAAAGAAGTTTTAAAACCATCTCTTTAGCTGCTGTCTATATGCATAATGCATTAGAGATGATGACAGATTTTGCTTAGGGCCGTGAGAAGGTTTCAGTTTTCAAAAGAGAATAAATTTTCTTTGCATTTTCCCACAAGTCTATGTTTTTTTTGTAGAGCTGTGCATATAACAACATTATGCTGTACACTATTAAAGTGAACATAAACAGTGAATGACTTTCAAGTAACTGGATCACATTAATCTTTGGTAGGCCAAGCAATGGAATCTAGCTAAATAGGTTTAAATATAAAAATTCCACAACACTGGCACCTTTTTTAATAAACATAATAAAATAAATTAAAAATTTTCTTCATGACATATGGGTATAAATATTTGAAAGGAATTTGCAGCTCTCTCCATAATAGATGCATCCACTGTTACTACAACTGCTAATGTGGATATGCAAGCAAATGGGTTTATAGTCTGCTTTTCTGTTATTTGTAAAGTGTAACCTGAACTAAAAATAATTATACTCACGTACATTCTACATTAACTGTGGTTTTCAGCCTGCATGGCATTCACATGATTTTCACCTAACATATAAAACTCTTATCCTCCTCCTAAATTGGATCAAATCAGCTGGAAAGGAGCTTTTTGGATGCCAAGTGGCAGGGGATTAAACCTTGGTCCTTTTGTATATGAAATGATCAATAGACAAAGATTAGCAAGAGAACTTTACACTGTAGGAGTTTACATCTTTGATGATAAAATCCTGTTGAATATAACGTCAAGCTAATTCAAATAAAAACCTAACAATGTAATGGGTGCTTGATATTTCTGACTAGATTAAAACATTGTGCAAATGTCAAACACCCCTAAGCTGGAAGCATAAAAAGGTTTTATGCTGGTTATTCTTTTAGTGTTAAAAACTCTTTATCTGGCAAGCTAAATCAGGTATGTTCTAGATAATAGCAAATGACAAATGACACTATAATTAAATCATGTAGTGCTAATTGAAATACTTTATTATTATTATTATTATTATTATTATTATTATTATTATTATTATTATTAACAACAACAATAATAACAGTTTTATTTGTTAATTAAACATTTTATAATCATGCATAAAAATTAACAAAATATATATTTTTATAAGATTTTTTATAAGTTTTTTGTATTTGGCACAAACACTTTAAAAGTACTGATGTGGTTTATACTGTCTAATCATATTCAAATCCAAAAATGTATTAAAGTATAATTAATAAGCATAATGCTTGTCCCTACGGATACGGACAGAATAAACAAATGAGAAAAGACAATCTAGAGTTTAAAGGTTTCCCTTTATATTCACACTATGACAAAATTCTGTTTTTCCCACACCGAACACAAACCATTCAGGGCTTAAAGTCACCAGTCATCACTGGAATTCTAACCAGATATTTCATACACAACTGAGCAGCAAACTTCCTATATTGTAATGTTTATAATACTGTATTTTACCACTTCATTTTGTTTGGAAATCAGATCCTGACACCAAATTTTTTTGCTTCAGAGAATAGCCACTGTTTTTGTCTGGCCTGGAGCATGCTTTGTATCATTTGTAAATGGGTGGTGAGGTGCAACCCATCTCCGCCTACACAGTGACAGCCTGAGCAAAGCGGCTTGTGTGTTACACAAATCCCATGGGCTGGGAACACAATGCAGGAGCCCATTTGCATGTCCCTGTGATGCAAATAAAGGTAGGTGCTGAAGACATCCACAGCATCAGATATGCTAAAAATACTCAAACATGGTAGTTATTGTCAACAGCTCCACAGCTAAGGTTAAAAGAAAGTGCATATGCCACAGGTCTAAAAGCAAATGTTAAAGTTGTCTAAAGTCAAAGATCAAAGATCAATGTGAACATTCTAATTGTTTTTTTCATTCATGGGGAACACTATACAGCATGTCGACTGAAAATCTTTATTCAGTCTGACATCTTGTCTTTTGTAGGAGCAGTGCTTTCTTAGAAGAAACATTTCTCCATATCTGATGTTTTAGTGAAAGAAAAGACATCCTGTTTCCTGTTTTATTACATATCAGATCCAAAATGCCCTTGTCAAAGAAAAATGTTTGCTGGTGTATTTGAGTAAATAGTTTTATATTTGTTATATATTTATATAAAGTTCCAAAATGTTGCACTTGCACTGCACTTAACCTTTATAATTCTGTGTTTTTAATATGGCTTCTAATTGTGAATGATTTGCAATTTACTGAATGAATTACAAAAATTGGAGAACCTCTTATTTAGAATATAGCAAAGCCTGCTAGGTTTACATTTATGGCATCTGGCAGACTTTAGCAGAGTTTCTAATTGGAGCAGGTCATTAAAACTCATGTGGTGATGCTTCCTTAATCTCAAGGGAAATGTAGTGCTCCACTGAAAGACTGCTGGTTGATCAGTGCTGAAAACTTGCTCTCAGATTTTAGCTGACTCTGAAAGACAAGAGGCTTGGTATGGCAGCACCAGCTGCGAGAGCAAGAGATGTTAGGAAAACAATCTATCACATGCAGCCACAGGGAAGTGAAGCCATGTGTGAATGAAACATCTCTCGTTCCTAACTTTCTCTGCACATGTCAAGAAACCAATAAATATTAACAAAGTAATCAACAGCAGTTAATGCAGAAGTCTAAGTTGCAAAATCCAGGACAACTCAGGACCTGCCTGATTTGATGTAGAGTTTACGTGCAGTTTTACTTTCCTAAGTTTCAGAATACCTGTCAAAGCTATACTTAAATATGCTAAATAACATCATTTTCCTTTAAAATCCACTGCCTGTTCTTCTTGCTCAGTTTCAGCTCACATGACATAAACATAGTGACTTCTAGTAATATTAATGATAATGTTTTACTGTGGATGGCAGATGGGTGGCCACTAGGTTGGCAGCAAAGCACGACTCTAGTTGGCTAAAAGGTTCATACCTCTCTCTGCTTGGTCTCTGGGCACTCAGAGTGCAGTGTAAGAGTGGCTCCTTCAATGTTGCGGGGCATGGGGGTGGACCCGGGATTGATGATGAACTGGATCTGATCGGGTGAGATGGTGTGGTGCACATAGCCCTGTGCCATGCTGTCTGGGTCAGCCATGAAGGCCAGCGTCCCCTCCTCATCCCCATCCCCATTGGCTAAAAACGCCACACCATCGTCATCTGGGCCACAATGGCCATCCTCTTCCCCTTCCTCATCCAGGTGAATAGGGTCCTGTTCGATAAGTACAGTGGTGCGATCATACACCCTTGCCACAGACGATGAAGGCTTGGGAATCAGAGTGCCATCTTTGTCGGAATCAGCCATTTTGCACTCATCATAGTCCTCTCTGACCAGTTTGTCGACATCGTCCTCATCCTCTTCAAAGTACATGGCTGTCTCGGTTTGTGGGCCATTCTCGCCCATGATCCCGACAAGCCTGCTTGGTCCTATACACCCGCCCAAGTGCTTATGTTGCCTAAAAACCATCCAGAATTTCACTGATTAATGAAAAGGGCATATAACTGGCTCAGGCTTACTTAATATGCAAATACTTAAATTGCTTTAATGCAACTCTTATAGGAGAATCTAGAAATATATAAACACGATCATTCGAGCTAAGAAATCAGTTTTTGCTACTGCTAGACCAACCCAAATGAATTAAAAGCTATGTGGTCATTCAAGAGCCACAAATTGCTTCAGAAACAAACAAGGAGAACGTGTCGTTTTAATCAGAAACCGGTTCGGGGACACATTAGACATCCGCGCCATGTCACAGCTGAATAAGACTGTAAACAAACAGCAATATTTTCGCATTATAAGCATTTTAATCATTCATGTCGCTTTGACGTTATGCAAGTTATGAAGCTAAAATTGCTATGAGCTTTTCACACTTTACAGTATTATTTAATACATACAAAACATTTTTAAAGACGTGTCAAACTTCACACAGTTTTAGACCCGATTTAGTGGTTTCTGGAACTTTCCGTGTTCGTCGGGACAGTGACAGCTACCGTGCAGCTCTGATTACTATCTACAACTGCAATGACAGACTAGGTCACTTAAATATTGCTGTCTTCTGCTTATTGAAAATCAAAACCTAATTTCGTTTAGTACATTATCACCTGAAACCACAACTGTCATCTACTTAACCATCACACAACCAATTCTATGTTGGAGCTATAGCCAGCTGCTTAGCTCAACTAGCTAACCTGGTAGCCAAGCTAGCTTGTATTACAATGTTGTCATGTTACATTGTGCACGAATGCATAATTCAACAACACGCACACATAACGTTTAAACGCGACGTCAGCTTATGACAGGCTGAAATATTCGACCTAATAGGGTGCTCCGACAAAAAAAACTAGCTAATTATTAGCAAGCTAGCTATTTGCTAACACAGGCTCATTCAGAAACAGCTATGATAGCCAGCTAGCTTGTTTTGACAGTGGGTGTGAGCACTGGGACTACTGCCTAGCGAAATTAGCATGGCTACAATTTCTGGGAACGTGACCTGACTAAGATGTTAGCAGCACGCTACAGTAAACAAAACATTACGACAAACCATCATAAGCATACCATCAGTACGAGCTAGCTAAGTCGCTAAAGCTAGCTAAGAATCTCTAAAATATAGGCAGCTGGGTGAGCGGCTAACGACTGGTCAACATGGTAAAGTCCACGCAGTGCGAGAATAAGACAACCTGTACAAATAACACGCACCATACACCCCTGTTAATATACACGTTCAGGAGGAAACGCTACTTAAGCTTACCTGTTTCAAATAGACGCCAAATGCTTGTATAATTGTGATTACTGGCACTTTCTTCTCTTCCCCTCCCCACCATGATTGAACGTCAAAATCCAGTTCCTCATCCCGAAGCATCCTGGGAAGTGAATGTCTGCGCTGTTTAGCGCTCTGCCTCCTCACCACTCAGCACTCAGGGACGCTTCAACGCCCACTCAAGACATCCACAGAGCTTTAAACAATTTGTGTGTAAGCACGTAACAGAGTACGTAAATAAATATTTAAAAATATTTTATATTATGTTACATAAGAACACGGTACAATTATTTCAAAATCAGTACAGCTTTTATGTTAAAAACAAAACACGACACTTGTAATTCACTGCTATTTTTTTTATATATAAAAATGTTGCATTTACATCAAAATACAAACATTTACTCTTTAAATAATGATGATCCAGCTGCCTTACAAGAGTGAAATCTGCCCAGGTTTTGTACTTGCCTCAAATTATCAAGTCAGCAAAAATGTTTGGTGTCCAAATCTTTAAATATTGCACTGCAGCTACAACAATGGTGTTATAGAGTGTACTCTAGAAGCTGTAGACATTGAAGGCAAAAATATTTGACATTTTTAACTTTCCTAAATTGTTTAAAACCTCCCTCCAAGAACATTAGCTAAAGATGTGTGAGCCAGGTGTGTTTAGCTCAACATGTACTTGGCTGCATGAAACTGATATGTAGTGAAATTATCCTTTCAAATGATAAACTGTTCAATCAATTTAAATACTGAAATTCTACATGATCTGGAATGACTTGAAACCTATGATGGCTTTACATGATGGTAAAAGGTGCCATCACTAGCTATTTTAGCATCATATCTCTAGTGCAATCTTTGTACCCCAAACATGTCTTGGCTGGTCGAATAATTTTGACACAAGTGGATTATGTGCATAAAATTTATTTTTCCCAAAACAATTACTTTTATAATAAAATAATGTTGTCTTTAATATTCTCTTTAAAATCTTCAAATTCAAATGATAGTAGTTTAATACAATCAAAGATGCTAAATGATAAACAAATTAGACAAATTATAGCTACAAAAATGTAGTTAAATACTGTGCAGCAAAATAAGTAGACAGTGATGTATATTAGTGGGATTCTTGGACCAGAAAATGCTGGAAAAACTCCTTTGCCTTTCTTTTCTCCAAAATGTCTTGTTTTTTGGGGGACCTTAGCATTAAGGCAGCAAATATTGTGGCTGTAAACAAAGCATAAATAAATAAATAAACACACAGACACACACACATTTGTGTGAAAACTTGGGCAGTTGTCAGTTTCTGAACAATCATGTTTATTTACTCCTAAAAATGTTTGTTTTGTGGCTAGAATAGCTTGGCTGCTAAAGGTCACAGTTTATTAGTTTTTGAAGATGATGTCTAAAAAAAAATCCTGTTCACACCAATCAACATGATTAATTTTACAACAGAAAGGCCTACCACGTAACAGCTAAACAGATCAAGCTTTGCACATGCACGCGCACACACACACACACACACTATGGGGCTGGGCATGTTCATATGCATTAATTAATTAATTAACGCAGACAATTATTTGAACACATTTTTTTAATTAGTAGTATTATTTTGAAAGTCCGTTGCTCACTGGCTCTGAATACACATACAGACAAACCGTGAGGGTGGGATATTGATCAGTACTGGCCCGAGACAGACATAATCACGTGTCTCAACCATTGAGAGTATTTGGGGTGGGGCTATTAAAATGTAGAAAGGTACAAAACTCTTAAATGGACATTTTCATTTTAAATCTCTTCCACAAAGTGAAGTTGATAGAACCAAAGTTAATTGTAACCACTGTAAAGTTGAATTTTCTTAATTCATTAATGTCTAAGTTGAGATTTACAAGAAATATTTTAACTGCTACAATGTAAATGAAATAATCTTTCACTTCTGCTATTCTATAACATACCGATGTTCACAAAATTGAAATGTCTAAGAATATAAAGAAAACTAGAAGTGAAAGTCTGTTTGACCTACCTAAAATGTTGCTGTCCAGTCGATTGTTTGCAGAGTTTTTCAACAACTCCCGGAGAAATGCCGTTAAATAGTTAAAAACATTTTTATGGCACTGAGGTAACAAAGAAATAATCTAGAAACAGAACAACAACAACAAAAAAAAAACTTAGATGTAGTAAGATGTACAAATTCTAAACACAGTCCACATAATCATGTTGTTTTAATCTTGTTTCCACATGAGCTTAAAGCAATAAAAGCATCTGCATCTATATACATAACGACACAAACCTGTTTACACTGGCTGCTACTATAGCAACAGTCCAGGCATTGTTGGTACATAGAGTAAGGGATCACTGGTTCAGGAAGAGCATCAAGGAACAGAAGCAGGGCTTCAGCCACAGAGTGGTTGCTTCCAGCTAGTTGTTTAGTCAAGGGGACATGCAAAATAGAAAACATCTGCTACACAAAACTTAATGAAAGAATAGCATTACAAGTTCAAAATGTAAAGGATACGTAGCGAGTCAAGTGAGCCTGTGTCTAGGCAGTCCCTGATATCCTCAAATTCACTGCGTAGTCCTGGCTGCTGAAAGATGTCCTCCTTTAATAGAAACACATAGTAGCATGTTACTATTTTCAGTATAAGTAAAAAAACAGCATTTTGTTTGCTTTACTAGCCAGCATTTCGAGTTCAAATATATTCATGTAGCCAAAATGTTTTTTTTTGTCCCTGTGATTGTTTACCAATGTCTTAATAATATTCTCTATAAATTTCATTCTTTAAGTTGTGGAATTGCCGAGAGCTAACTGGATTGTTGAGGATAAAAAAAAAAAAAAAAACTTTCTTTAGTATTCACAAAATTTCACCATTCTACTTTTTGAATGAGCTCTCTCTCACACACAAACACGCGTATGCACACACAATAAGGTAGGTATCCTGACCTGTTTGCTGGCATTACGGTAGAGGTGGTCCACCATCATCCATATTTCTTTTGGAATGTCTAAAGCCTTTTCAGTGTCTGAGCTGCTCGTCTCTCTGGGTGACAAGTTCTTTCAGAAAACACAAAATGAGTAATCCAGGGTAACACAGACTAAAATACAATTACTTTTGGCATTATCAACATATCTGAATGCCTAAGACAGGGGTCCTTTTACAAGCACCATTGGCTTTTCTTTAATCAGTCTAATCATTTACTAAATATTTTACTCAAAAAAGTAACAATACAGAAAACAAATAACATTTTATGTTGGGGAAAAACATTTTAGGGAATCTCGTACAGTGGTTAACAGTTTAGTTTTAAACCATTTCAATAAGCTCAGCATGACATGTCCAGAGTAACTCACTAGTTTATGGATGGTCTCCAGAGGCATGTCCTGGATGGGCTCCCTTAGCTGGCAGAGCATGTGGATGGATGAGCCAAAACAGCTTGGCAGGTAGGAACCAGTAACGGAGATAAAGTAATCTTTGCCCCTCTCCAGGTGCAGCACAAGAATGTCCTCAAGCTGCTGCTGACCTGAGTTCAACTCCGGAGCCGTAGAACGATTGACAAACACCTCCAGGTCAATGTCCACACTGGCCCCTACAGCCAGAAAAGAAGCTCCATATCTCTAATAGCCACCACTTCTAATATGTAAGCCAGGATTACTGCTATGAAACAATCAAAATCAGATGCATTGAATTGTCTAATAAAACCTTGAAGCACTGCCAACTCATTTTCATAATTCCAAAAAATGTGGATGTCCACATAATTCATCTTTCCTTCTAGACAAACATGTATCTGAACATTACTTATTTGTGCCCACTTTTCATCACATTTACGTCAGTGGTGCTCTAACAGATCTTTGTGGTGAATAAGAATTGCCAGAAGGCAATATTTGCCTGGAAGAAATCCATCAAAACTTTATACAAATAAGTGGCTAATGCACCTACTGCAATTATTTGCCAATGAAATAATGGCTTGTTCTTAATTTGCTTGATCAATAACTTAAATAACTATATAGAATATTCACAGAAATGCTCAGCATTGGCATCATGTGACAGCATAATTTGAATCTACTGTTATATTTCAAACCATCATTTAAGAATTACTTTGCCCTTATGAATTAGAAACCGCATTTGAGAAGCATGTTACCTTGGGCTACAAAGCCCTTAGGTGGGTTGGCTGTAAGCCAGGGCTTGCAGTAGGCTGGCTCATCCAGCTTCTGTATGAACTCAAACTGACATGGTACCTGTCCATCATTGTGAAGTGTCAGAGTATGTGCTTGATGCTGCATGAACTTCACATTGGTGAAGTAGAACTGAAGAAAACATTAGAGGAACAAATGTGTTACAGGACAATTATAGGAATATAGTCAGAAACCGTAAATTCATTAACACTCCCTAGGTTATACATAGTACGCTCACCTCCCGCTGTGACAGAGAAACTGATGGAATGCACTCGTTCTCCAGCTTGTCCAGAGACCGCACAATATCCTCAAATGTCCTTTTATAGATCTCTTCATTCACTACTTTGATCTATAAAAAACAATGGTAAGTTTTGTGCACAGCCATAAAGTGTTCAAAGAAGACAGACTAAGGTTAGGTTCCCTCGCTCACCCCTATGTTTAGCAGGGAGCTGACAGGCTTGTGGTCACTGTTTCTCACAGTCATATGGCTCTGATAACTTAGCTGGGTCATGTTCTTCCCTCTCCACAGAATACGATCACACCAAGCTGGGACCCGACACTTCTCACTGAGTTTATAGGCACACACAGGTACACTCATTTGAGGCTGTTTCTCTTGATAAATGTTATGATAAACACAACACAAAGCACGAACTAATATAAAATCCAGATCAATTGTACGCTTACCTGGAGTCCCATTCGTCTGAGCCAGTATCATACTTGTATGTTGGTAGGAAATTGATCTCACCTTCCATAAAGCCAAAGAACACAGCTTCTTCATCCATTTGCCTCTTCAACTAAAACATGCAAGTGTGCACAAGCACGCAGACACCCACAAGCACACATACTGAAAACACAACTGAAAATGTGTTGTACACATAAAAGTTTTTAGGCATTGTCAGCTACCTGATCATGATTGTGAAGTGTTTCAAAATCCCTTTTCAATATCAGATCCTTTACTTGGTCAACGTCAAGGTCACTTATTCGATAATTTAAATCACCAATCCACAGGACAATACTGCAGACAGACCAGAGGAAAGCCAAATTATTTACAACCACATCAGGTGTGTTTCTGTGAATTTCAGGCTGTAGTTGAACCAGTGGAATCAGCTAAAAATAACTGCAGATGGTGAAAGTTACCTGTGCTTCATGATGGTGAGCGGAGGAAGTGTCAGGTCAAGCTGTCTGAAGAGCATCCTGCTGCAGATGTCCTTGTAGTCCTGATTCCTTCTCTCATACTCCTCTATATGAGCTGCCAGATGGGAGTTCACCACACAGATGTCTGAATTGTGGAATCGGAAGCTAATTGCTACAGCCCCTTTATTACCCTGAAAACATGGATAAATATTGATTGAGCACAAACCATAAAAAAAGAAAAAAACTTGGATTATGCTAATCTGGTGTTCATATAATTACCTAAACACCAAGCCAGTAATATCATAAGTCACAAGAGTTTTAGGTAACCTCACCATTCTTCCCATGATGCCTGTACCCACAGTCTCTGCCTCCACATCAGAGATGTACTCAGCATGTTCCTTTTTCACATAGAAGAGCAGCATGATCCCCACCAGCCGTACCAGCTTTATCTGTATGACAGGGCAAACGCTCATTTGACAGTGAATCAGGAAATTGGAAGTCTCACTAAATTCTACTCACTTAAAATACTGTTTTTTTAATGCTGTGTATTATGGAATTTATTTTTGGTGAAATTCAAAAACAGCAAAAATCAATGAATAAACTAATGTCAGATATGTGTCATGGCGAGGGCAAGTCCTTACTAAGGCATACTTGGCATCTGGGTGGAGACCATCCGATACAGCCTTCAACCATTCCTGCTCCTTAGGGGTGTCATTAAAGAAAAATGCCTCCTTACTTAGATCAAGTTCCTGGAACCTAGTGAGAAAACTCAGTGTAAATTTCCCTCATGCAGGAATCCGTTATGTTACATATAGTGCACATTCCATATGCCAGATGCTTATGATATTTACAGAGTTATTTGTTTAGCCAAAGAATACAACAGTTTAATGCTTACCCTACACAGTAGAGATCGGGAGGTTGAGCGGTAGAACCCAACCACGTACGCAAGGACTCCTTTGGTGTCTGTCCATTTACATTGTATGTACCCAGGAAGAAGCTGATGAAATAGCGTGAAAGAAAAAAAAAAGAAAAGAAAAAAAAGGAAGAAGAAGAAGAGAATGTGTGTGTGTGAGAGAGAGAGAGAGAGAGAGAGAGAGAGAGAGAATCAATGAAGATTCCAGCTAGAAAATGTATATTTATATTTAGA
>JAOTRN010000046.1:16091192-16105840 GCA_028566695.1 Bagroides melapterus | reverse complement strand
AAAGAAGTTTCCCACCTTTTTTCTGAACCATTTATAGATTATAATAACAGTTGTCATGTGCAAATTCTGACAAATCTGATTGCATGATACCACACTGGGTGGGACACCACAGGGTGTGTCTGCTGATGTAAGCTTTTAAATATCAGATTATACTTTTAAAATATTCAGTGACATCACAAATACATTGATAAATTTGAATTTGAAGTTTTTTTCTGTTTTTCATAGACACTGTTCTCTTGTGTAGGCTCTGATTTCACATTTTTTTTGTGATCATTCGCTTTTTGTTATTGATTTTTTGTTTTAACCTAGATTTAATGGTCTTAACTCTGTGCCTGTATTTATTTTTTTTTTTGGCTAAAATGAAACTCCTGTCTGTGTATTAAATGGCAGTCTGATTGAGTTCTAATCTACCTAACTTTACACTTCACTTTAAGTCCATTAATAATATTAGACATATATAAAAATCCAGTGTTTGGGATAAGCAATGTCTCTAATTAAGATGATGTCCCTATAAGTGTCCTCTGTTGACATCTGATGGAATTTGAATGTATTTACAGCCCAAAACATACATATAATGATGAATGATATGTGGTGGACATAATACTGCTCCATACTTGATCTGATTTTATGTAAGACAAATGTACTAAGATTAGAATAGAACATACCATATCTGTTTTTCTCAAATTCACCATTCATGAGTAGCTATTGTTTAATGTCAATGTGTAAAATGTTAAATCCTTACAAGAAATATGGCCCACTGTGAAGCACAGTCCTGGGATGATGAAGCAGCAGTTTTTAGAAAAGTACAAATCTACAGTATCCTGGTGAGATTGTCCACAAAAGCAAGGGTCATTCTCAAACTGTATTTGAGAAGTGCTTTTACGGCCCATGTGGAACTCTTCACAGCAGCTCCATCCTCAGCTCCTTTATCACTCCACAAAAGTAGCTTTGAAATACAATGGAAGTCTTAGTTAAACCTCAGCTTTAATTTTTCCCCAAAATATATTTATTAGAGGTTTTCAGCTATTTAGAGTAGTTATGTTAACAAGCCATTCTTAGATCCAGCTACATTGTCTAACACCTAATTGTATGACAACTTTTCCTAGTTTTTGAATAGAACTAAACAATTCAGTTGTCTGCTGTCATGAATCACAGTATCCCTAATTATTTTTCACCATATCCATAAAAGCTAATACTTTACAAAAAGAAATATTTTTAATTTAATATTTATTGTTATTCTTCAGATAATCACAATGTGTATATGTTAGAAGTCGACTATTTAATGTAAAATAGGACTGTCAAACAATTGTTGTAGGAAACAAAGAAGCAGAATAATTGATTCTAAATTGAAAAACACAAAGAGCCCTTAAAGTAGGTGCTGAAACGATTACTACCGCTGCATTTAAACTGTAAACAGCAAAGAATTTAAAAAATTTCACAAAGCCCTTGTACTCATGCATCACCCCCTCATGTGTAATTACTGAAAATCTGAGAACTTAGTTGTGGTTTGTCTCTATTAAGAGTGTGGAGTATGTGAAGAGCATACTCAATGGGCTGCAGATGTACTTGTAGCCTACAGGATTTTTTTTTCCCTCCTATGATTTCTGCCTCCCACTCATGACCACCCACTTCTCAACACCAGGAATGGAGAAGTGCACTAGCATCCAGTTGGTTGGTAACACACAGTGTTTATACGGGTTCATTGAAATGGTAATACACAAAACATCAGTTGTCATTAATCAACTAAGAATTTCCAAGCCTCTTCTTAAACGCTGTACTACACATATTACATGAGCAGGAATATGTATAGTTATTGAGTAGAAAGTAGTATAGAAGGGAGTAGTAGAGCGTTTCTAAACAAATTACTGAAACAAAGTAAGTAATAAATCATTTCTTTTAGTAATAAATCATTAGATCGTATTCTCTGAGTTACAACTCAGACAACTTATTCTCTTTGTTCCAACTTTATTTTTGACCTTATCACTAACATCTAGATTTTAAAGTTATATAGTCGTCATTTGTGTCGCACCCATATTTGCAACTCCCATGATCCTCAACCCACAACCTCATCACCTGATCTTCAGTCGCACACCTGAAAGAGGAGTGCGCCTTTAATGTCAATTCAAAAATGTGAGCTGAATAAGATGTGTGGAGCAGTTAAGAGCAGTTAATCACATCAATGTCTTACATTACAAAATAAATGGGAACACATCTTTTCAGAAGCACTTTAATTGCACATCAGTGTGGAGGATGCAGTGCTGGGGAAGAACACCAGAAGCTGAAACCACTCAAAACTTGGAAATGTTTTTTTTTTAAATTCACACAGTGAAATCACCCAATAAAAATAATATGAAACACATACTCAGGGAAATAAAAGAAATCGTAAAAAGCTAAACTGTAGTCTGTGCACATGTGGTTTGTTTGCTACAGAGGATTAAATGCTGTTTAGAAGCTGTGTCTGTTCACTTCATTACAATATGCTTAAATATCTTCCTTCTACAGTGTTAGAGTTATACTGTATATTTTATTTAAAAAACATTCACTAAGAGCTTGTAGTATATACCAGCTTTTGATAAGCTGCACTTGTTTTGGGGTTTCTTTGCACTGTTTTTTTTTAAATGTATTCTTTTCTCCAGTGACGATCCATGATGCTGGTGAACACTGGCTCAGAATAACAGTAATAAATTGTGAAATAAATCAAAAGATGCAGTGGAAGGCATAGTTGATAAAATCCTCTGACAATTGAATGATAAATTTGTGGTCCCATGCCTTGTTGTTCTGAGGGTTGCCTGGAGGTTATTGCTGTGTACTTTATCCACTCTTGCCAATTCATCACCCGGGCATGCTAGCGGTCATATTTAAAGAGAGCGAGACAGAGCGTGAGAGCGAGAGAGAGAAAGAGAGAGAGAGAGAGAGATTGAAGACTGAGGGAGATTTTGCTGAGCCATGAAATATATTTATGGAAGTAAGTACAAGATTCATTTTTTCCACACACTAATAATCTTCAGAACAATATGCACACACTATAAAAGTCAATTATAATGACAATAAATTAATTCTGAATATCTGAGTCTTGCTTTGACAGAATGAAGCATTTATTTGCAAAAGTATCTTAATGTGTTTGATGAGTTGGAAAAGATCACTGTTGTGAATGACATACAGTGTTTTATAAAAAAAAAGAACAGTCGAGATTTAATCTATGTTTACACTGAGATTTAATCTATGTTTTTCCTTCTGATGTTTTTTTTTTTTTTTTAAAAGTGTTAAAAATGACAGTGACAAAGAGCTATGTTAAAAATGTCACCAATATTTATATGGTGAGTATATAAATAATTAATGTATTTATTTGTATTTTCATATTTGCTCTGTTAGAGTCTTAGAGCTTGTTAATCAGTTACCAAGCTATTGTTTTTCTTTTCTTTTTATCAAATAAAGTAGTTTAAGTGTGGATCAATCAAGGGTTCTGGGAGTTTAAATGTTTAATAAACATACAAGATAACAATAAGACAAAATATTTCTGTTCTTCTGGTAAATTTAATAAACAGAACTGACTATCTTTATTGCTAAATACTAATATTCAATCTATTTTTATTCATTATAGTCTCAGAGAAAATACAGCTTGGATTTCCATCTGGAGTTTGTGTCTTTTAGTGGCTTTATGAGTAATTTAATTGAAGGGTTTCGGGGATTATCAGACAGTCCCTTAGTTCCTTGAGTATAACTAGACTTAACATTTTTATGAAGTCATTTGGCACATTTGAAAAAAGATCATCTTGATTTCAGCCTGTAGAGAGACACATTTTTGATTTCTCCTTGCTGACTGCCACACTGAGACTGACCTCTTTGCCTAAGGCAAAAGTAATCAGATTAAGAACCCAGTGCAGCATCAGCCTGCAGAACTCCTAGCTAATCATAGGCACCGCACTCCCAGCCCTGACGGGCTTTTCTCATATCTTCCAGCGTTCATAAGGCTAAGGCTTCCAGTAGTCCATGTGATGTGGATAATTCACCTTCCCAATAAACACTCCTAACTCACCTAACACAAGCTTCTGGAGTTTATTCTCATTAACGGACAGGAAAGAATTTCAGAGCTATTTTTCTGAACGCTATGCTTTACATTGATTAGAAGCAAATCCATACACAGTATAGACACACACACACATGTGCGCGCACACACACACACACACACACACACACAAGGCAGAACTTCATACAGTCTTCATGTTTTATTTTAAACAATATCATTTTTCAGTTCATCAGTTCTATTTTTTATAGTTTTGCCTTCTTTTTTTGTAAATGTGTTTGGAAGTGCTCTTAAAAATAACTACCTAAATCATCCTTGTGCATTTAGTACTGCTGCTTTAACAGCTTTTGTGGTAATGCACACCTCAAGACATCAGGAATGATGTAAACTGGTTGTATATTATTTCATAAAAATGGTGGCCAGAGTATAATAACAAATTGCCAATCACTTGTGGCCAGTGTATATTTATCAGTGAACACAGAGCTAGAGATGTCTAGAGACAAACTAAGAATGTGGCAACGCTATTGATTTGGTTTCAGCCATACAAAATTGTCTCAGTTTGCATGGTGGGTGAGCGTGGAAGCTGTTCCATTGCTCCAACATCATGCAAACAGAAGGACAGAAATCTTCCTAATTTGCCATGCCAGAAGTTCTCTCACCCAGAGTGAGAGCGCCAGCAGTGCTGATAGGAGAGACATTAATTAGGCTCAGGCAGCAATGGGCACACTGGGACGGAGGCCTGTGTTTGAGTTGCAGCCACATGTCTGTCTCTCCTTTGCCCCTGGGAACTAAAGATGGATGAATATTAACCTTCACACCATCGACCATTATAGTGTTTCCTTTCCAAAAGACTTTGCATGTGAGTGAGGAATGATTTGAGCTGTTTTCAGCGGATACATTTTAACAACAACTGCAACAAAAAAAGTTCTTAACCTTGCAGCGTTAGAGACAGTCATGATTCTGAGGAACACACAAAACCGCACACATGCACGCACGTACGCACGCACGTACGCACGCACGCACGCACACTGTTTTGGAAACCTTTTACACACAATGTGTCTCAATTCACATCTGTCCCCAAGGCATGAACGTCCTTGTGTGCAAGAATTTGCCAGGAAGATATTATTGATAGTTCTGTATGGATCAATTGCACAAACTATTACATCATTCCATCATTCTGAAATCAATTCAGAACTCTGTAACTTACAGCAAGTCCTCTAGGTTCACACATATTTATGTAAGCTGAAGTGAGAGAGAATAACATTACTTATTCATGCCAAGGGACATCTCTGAATAAACCCAGCATTTGGGAAGATACATATCTCAAAGCAGTACAAACTCTCTTGAAATATTTTGGTTCTCGTTAGAATTATTATATTTTATATACACTCCATTGTTATAGGTCAGAGTACTATGGACAGAAAGGAGTAGTTACAACTAATAATGCAGGAACTGAACAAATACTCCTTTCTCGGAGTTATAAGAAAATTATAAGCTTCATTGTGCTGCCTAGTAGTCAACTCATGTTCACTTCTCCACCAAATTTTTATTTATATGAAAAGAAAAAAAACAAAACAACAATTTTGTGTCTAGATGAAATCAATACTTTAGCTCCTGTGTCTTGTCTAAGAGTAAGATTTGTTATACAAGATACAATGCTCAGTAGTATAAATATGAATGAAATTACAATTGAATGTAGTTTGTAAAAGGATATTAACAATGTTTAGTTCTAATCATATTACTGTGGTCATCGCAATGTTTAGAAATGTGGTGTGGAAAGTCTATGAAACAATACGAGTAAACAACACTATATACAGGCAAAACAAAAGAAATAACAAACCAAACCAAACAAAACAAAACAAAACAAAAACAAAACAGTCAACTGTATAAAGACAATAAATGACAGAATGCTGTTTAACTTACAGGTTTTCATGGCAGGCAGCTTGTCCAAAGTGTTACCTCAACTTGTATGGTCTTTGTGCTTTCCTTTTTTTTGACTTGCCATCCTTCATTTCTTACCCATCTGTCAGGAGAATCTCAGCAAGCCTTCACAGTGCAGGCTGGTTTTGCCTTGTAAATTTAACATCTTACAGCAAGACTGCAGAGAGTTGTCGTTATACAAAAATAGACACTGTTTTCTTATCTCTGTTTTTCTTCAGTGCAGCAACAAAAGCTTTGCAAATCAAAACCACAAAAGCTCTACCTTGAAGTTTACTCCACATTTCAAGGCTGTTTTTTTAAGGTCTTTTGATAAGAATGCATTATAAGTTACCTTGTTAATGACATTTAGAAGATGAGCACTGAATAAAGAGTTGGTTAAATCTTCCACACAAATATACAATCAAACAAAGAAAATGCACGCTTGGTTTGTAGCATATGACTTATCGATTTTACGATTACAAGGCCTGAATCGTTTAATTGCGTCCAAATTCGTGGCTTGTAGCGGTGTATCTGAAAAAGCCAACTCCCTCTTGACTGTAGGAATGAAAGTTGGTATCCAGCCTACTGAATTCATCTGACTGGAAAATGAAAAGGTTAGCTAGATCAATGCATAATGACTGGGGTAAAAGAATACAGTGCTGCTAGACTGTGCATGCCAAACTGGGATCAATAGAGCGCTGTATTTTAGATCGCAATGGGGTGGTGGGAGATGGATCAATAACAAACAAATTTTCAGCAACCCAAAAAGCTTGGACTGTATAATTAGGTCACTCACATTGAAAAATCTCAGTGGGAAGTCCATAGCAATCAGTTCCATTTGTTCTGTGCTGAATGAACAAAAACATGCTTTAGACTTATTTAGCATATTTACCAGTTTTAATGATAGAATAATCTCCACAAGACGGACATCAGCCCTATTAATGTTTTTCATAATTACTTGCATGATCTCAAAAAATATTTGCCACTGCCATTATCCCATGGAGGAGGGAGCTAACTTGGTGAGTGGCAATAGCCCATTAAAGGCTGCTGAAAGCTTGATGGTGGAGAGAGATTTGCGTGGGTGCGAGTTGTATTTAATGAGGAGTGCAGTCACAGTTAAGGCAGCACAAACTGCAGGAGAGCATTTCCTGGCTGCACAATGCCTGCCAGTGACTCTTTCTCACACAATGAGTTCGAATTCTTTAACAACATTGAGCTAACCAAAGAGTACCTGCTTTTCTAAGTGTCTCCCTTTAGAGAGGAAAGTTGAGAGGACGACACTCAATTTAATGAGAAGAATAACACCGACATCTTACATTGCTCTAGCTCTCTTGGTGGTTCAATGCCACTTCTGAATTTCAAAAATTTCATGTGATGAAAGCCAAGTGGTAAATCTTTCTCTTAGGCATACCTGTAATGGAACCCAAACACATTTCATTTATATATATATGATGATGGACATCCTTAAATAATAATTCACTAATGTCATTATGTGAAAAATATTTCAGATGTTTATAATAGTATCGGAGAAGCATGTGAAAATGTCAGTGTGAAAATGTTATGTCCTGAAAGTGCACATCATGCACCATGCACACGTGTACATCATGTGAATAATGTTAGAATTACATGTCCTACATCTCAAAAATCACATGAAAATGAATGAATCATATGAATGTGAAAATCATATCATGTGAAAAAACTAAGCACATAAAAAAAAACACACGTGAAAACACATGCATTACATGGGACAAAAGCATGTCTAGTTTTCTTCACTTGTGTTTATGCCCATGTGAAATTCATATGATTTTTCTACAAAGGCATTTTAAGTTTCTCTGAGAAACAACAGGGATGAGTGAATTTTTTAACAAGGGTTCCCTGACCACTAGTTCTCTATACTGACCAGTATTGATCATAATAATCCGGAACGCAGCAAAATCCCACTAATCAAATTCAAATCAATACTGTGCATGTATGTGCGAATATGCAAAGGGAGAGAAAAAGCAAGTGCTTCAAGTTATGTGGCCCAATGATGCAGAAACGTATTCGAGATTGTCCAGTGATGACTCCTCTCATGATTAATTTAAGTCAAAATATCTCTGCTGACCTTGACATCGTTTTCGGTTTGTGCTGATGCCTGGTGAAGTGGGATCTGAAAGAGCTGACTTGCCTCAGAGCAGATTCTTTATTTCTTTTGAAACCCACTTGTTTTGCTGCTCTTTTGGGAGACTAATCAATCTACTTACGGATTCTGGGGTAGCTGGTGAGTGTGCACATGTAGGGGTTTGAGGAGTTGGGAATGGAAGGGAGGTCAGCCTGTTTTCTCTCTCAGCTCTAGAAATGAACTTGACATGTTTGTGGATGTTGGACAGAGGATATTCCTTTAGAGAAAAATAAACAAAAGACATATGTTCATGTACTTCATCATCTATCGTTCATATGGTTATACAATAGGAAGAATCAATAATCAATAGCAGTAAAGTCAATTCATAATGGGAAATAATAAATCCTAATCAATAGAAGTATAACATAACATGCTAAATAGGAATTTAAAATAAATAATAGGAATATAAAATAATTTGAATATGTTGTGAAGATTTAAATTACAATATTTTAATGATGCGTCACTTACAAAAATCATAGGTTTGGGCTTAAGACATAAGTTCTTAGGAATGTTTCTACTATTTTATAATAATAATGAAGACATTTCCACTATGAAATAATACATATAAAATGATGCAGTAAGTAAGAAGTATGAAACAAATCAAAATTTATTTTATAGTCTGAACATTATTCCTGATAAAGCTTTTTACACTATTGGCAACTTCATGAGGTCTTGCTAGGGTCTTTTAAGGTTTGCTAGGGCTCAGGAAAACAGACTGTTGTTTTGAAATCTACATGCTTCTCAGTGATATGTCAGACAAAGTTATTTTCTCTGACACAAAAATGATGTCACACTGCCATTATTTGGCATAAAATGAGTAGATAAAGAGTAAGATGAGATAATATCTAGCACTTTATCTGTAGGTATCTACAACTTCAATGTTAATAGCCAATAATCAAGGTCAGTGTGCAAGTGCAGTTTACAGTAAATTAGCATGTTGAAAAATAGATGAAAGAGATGAAGTATGTTCAATATGGAACCATCCTTCACCAAAGCTGTCTCAATTTAGCAGTGCGATCGTTCCCAGGCACAGGTAGCCTGGAGCAGGAATGCATCCATGTTTGTTTTACTGAAGTGGGGACAGGAGGGCTTTGTTTATGGCCCATGTTCAGCAAAGTATTCTATTTTTAATACCATGCAATCACATGCTGAAGAGGCTCTCACTCTTAATCCTCAAGGATTACACCATGTATGACTAGCACCCAAGGCCAAACTGCTTGTCTGAGACAGACAGGAGAAACACACATCTTGCAGCCTGAAGGAGTAGCAGGGAAATTATGGCAGAGACATCACAGGATATTTTCACTGTTTCTTGAAACCAATTTCTAAAATCCCTGTTGAAATAAAATATATGTGGGTGGTGCGTCACAAGATAAAATTCTTTTTGAATAATATCATTTAGTGTTATATAATATTTAAATTCCAATATGCATGCTTAGATATATATATATTTTTAATATGGGCAAAGGATCTTTGGATCAAGTAACTTTGACAAGGGAGAGATTGTGATGGCTAGATGACGTTTCAGTGTCAGAGCATTTCCAAAACAACAAGTCTTGTGGGGTTTTCCCAGTATGCTGTAATTATTACTGTACCTACTAAAAGTGGTCAGAGGAAGGACGACCGGTGAACCACCAGCAGCATCATGGGTACTGAAGGCTCATCTCATTGATGTGAGTGAAGAGCAAAGGCTGTCCCTGCTGACCCCTGTTCACTGACAAAACGGCCATCGAGCAATGGTCCATTATTTATGTGGCTGTACCACCTTCCTAAACATTGCTGCAGACCATGTACACCCGTCCATGGCAACTGTGTTCCCTATTGGCACCGAGGCCTCTTTCAGTGGGATAATGCTCACTGGCACAACACAAAAATTGTTTAGGAATGGTTTAAGTGACAAACAAGTTCTATCCATGGACGCCTCACTATACAACGTACAGGAATTTAAGAATATACCTCTAATGTCTTGCTGCTAGATACCACAGCACACCTGCAGAGATCTTGTGGTGTCCATGCCTTAACGGGTCAGGAATCAGAGCTGATATTTCCCTCTTTTTTTTTTTTACCAGGTCCCTATGTCCCTGGAGAAATCTTAGTAGAAGCGTCTTTGTCATCGACCATAAGCTCATCCATCTCCCTCACAGAAAGGCTGCATTGTCTTTGAAGTTCAACACCCTGATCATGGTCCAAGACTTGATGTGCCTTACCATTCCAGTTCAGTGTGTCCTTACCAGCTTTATGTGTCAGCCAAAACCATATTATCATGCACACCAGTTGGAACCATCTATTTATAAACTCAATCACTGTTTTCTTTTGTTTAAGTCAATTTTCTTTTTATGTTGCTGCTTGCAATATGCAAAAAATCCTGGCTGCTGTGCTGATCAGAAGCAGAACCTAATCTCATGAAAAAAATTGTCAGTTGCAGGCAGTATACTGCTGGATCAGTAACATCGTCTTCATCCATTATGCACTTTACTGTAGTTACATTTCATAATAGTGGTTAATTGTCTGACACTCTTTGACAAAATTGGGCAGCTGCATACTGAATGTTTTTTCCTCTAATTTGTTCACTTTCTTTTCTATTCTTTTTTTTTTTTTACAACATTGTGATTCCTCGCATAACAATCACATTTGCGTGACTGTGCAGCTCATGTTTGCTGTTGTGCATTTTGATTCTTTCAAATGCTTTTGCTGAATTTGAGACTTTGTAGTTTTGCATGTGATGCATTTTTGCATCTGCTTTTATAAGAGTAACACCATCTTCTCTCAGCAATCGCTTTAGACCCCACATACTGTATTAGCTCAAAGCTTTTCAACCAGATTTCATTGAATATCTTATCTTTTTATTAAGCTATTTCTTGTAATTCTTTGAACTTTAACTTTTAGACCTGAGTTCAGAGTTTATTTTTGCATAGTGCCATTTTATATGGACATAAACATTGGTTCTTCTTTTTTTTTTTTTTTGCTTACAATATTAATTGCATATTTGCAGGTCAGGGCTGTCATTTACTTATTCAAAGATAAAGTGAATATCCATTTAAAAGAATAAACATGAATATATCTTAAGTAGTTTGTTAGCTTTATTACCTCTCACAATTCAAACAATGTTTTCAAGTACACTTATTCTGCTGTAGGTCAAACCCAATGATTTCCATTCAACAATATTCTTTCAAGGATCTGAGCTACATACAGGTAGTGTAAAACAAACATGTGCTTCAGTGAACTTTTATTATAATGCCATTTATTAGAGATAGTACTTAAAAAAAATACTTTATCCTAGTCAGGACCAGACAATGTAAGGTGTATTTTCTTAACAGAATTATAGATATAGATTTAACAGCACCTCTTAATATCAATGCCAGAACATAATGTGAATGCTCACAGCAGACCTAAGCAATAATGTACATGTCTAAAAGATCCATTCAAATATTTTGAGAAGAATATAGTAACTATCATATACTATATTTACTTTAAACAAGCTAATCCAATCCAGCTGGCAGTTAGTTGTGAACAGAATGGAGTGCTTGTAAATCATTTTAGTGTGAAAGTACCTTTACTGAACAACACGTTATAATGTTCATGTGTCTCAGTTTGCTAATCTTCATATTGTAGAACAGCACAGAACAGTATCATCTTTTCCACACACAATGATGTGACATGGCAAAAGAACATACCGTTCAACTGGAGTTCTCAGCAAATACAAACAGAGCAGCATAATTATTTCAGTAACTTTTCACTTGGTTTATTACTTATGTATAATTTAGGACTTGAAGTTTATATATAAAAAATGTCTCTGCTTTTTTTTTCTTTTGCTGACTTAGAGATGGAGTCAGTTGCTGAAAATCTAGAGGTAGATGGATGGAAAGAAATTTGTCCATTTGTTATTGCTGAATGTTAGCACAGTGTTTCAGGTTAGCAAAGTATAAATAAACAAAAATAGAATGCTATTCATTTTCATTTGACATGATTAAATATCATGCCAAGTAACATTTCAATACAGTAGCACAGAAAACCTATCTTCATAGCTACAGTGACATTTATAATATTTATTTGTAAAACAAATAAAAAAAATTCTCACACAACCCCATTTGGAGATCATAACAACTCCTAGTGTGGGAAACCTACATTTAAAAGTAAATGGCTTTGTTCATCACATTTACTACAGGATTATTTCAAACAACAAGGTCTGGAAAAAAATGTGGGGCTTAGAACAATTTCACTAACACACTGCATTTGAAGAAGAAGGATGATATGTGTCTTTATCAAAAAACGGAATGAATATTTTAATGTTTAGTAATAAAATATTTTAGTATAAGTCATTTCAAGAAATACCTTCTCCTTCAACCTTTTTATTCATAAAGAACCCTCCTGTAATTCACACCCTGCTGCCATTCCGCAGTTATGTTTTTACTGTCAGTCTTTTACTTTCTTACGCCTTTATGATTTAAACCTTTATACTCAAGCAGAGGGCTAAGTTGCCTTACATTTGTATTTAGTACTGGTAACTGCCTGCACTTATTACAATGTAGACAACATAAGTTGTGGCATGCATTAACATTATGACAGATTTTAAAGACTGCTGCTGTATAGAGTACTTCCAGTTCTGCACATTCTACCTTGCTAATGGCATTGTCAGGTACAAAAATATGATTAATCATTATGTTCACTTTTATAAAGCTATCCATGCGTGAAGTCTATTGCATGCTGTTTTTTTCTCTTTTATCCATTTGTAATCTCATTTAGTAAATGCTTGCAGCATACAGTAATGTCTAAGAAACCTCAGCCACAAGTTTTACTGATGCATATCTTGATGATCTCTTAGTGTGTATCCATAATGAATGTCATCTTTAAGACGAGTGCAGTCTAAATATTTCCCTGCTATGATTTATAATCATAACATAAAATGACTTTTTGAGATTATTCTGTTTTGCAGAAATAAACACTCCATTTATCTATCTGTTTGAGGAAATCCTCACTCACTCACTCACTCACTCACTCTCTCACTCTTTTTCAGGAGCCACTTTATCCTAGACAGGATCACAATGAATCTGGAGCTACTCCAAAGAGCACAGGGCATTAGGTGGGAACACACCCGGGAATGCAGGCCAGTCCATTGCAGGGCAAAATGAACATTTGCATTCATGCACTTTTTCACACCTGGGGCAAATTATTTTAACCAGTTTGCATACATTTTTGTAAAGTGTGAGAAACCTGGAGAACCTGTAGGATCCATGATAAACACAAGCTCAACAAAGACAGTAATAGCTCTGGACTGGTTACACTGTGAGCTGTGAGGCAGTACTACCTGCTCCAACACCATACACTATAAGTTACCATACCTTCTGACTTTTATCCTGCAAAATATTTAAATAAGAAAAATCACAGCAGTAAAATGTCTCCAATCTATCTACCTATCACTATTTGATATTAAATCAGGTTTCCATAACACATGAACAGTCCAAACTGTGCCATCACTATGCTTTTGCTTTTTTGTGTTTGACAGCACATAGACTGAGGGACAAAATTTCACTTGCCCTGGACATAATGTGATGTGCTGTAATAGTCGGTAAGCCTTAACACTTTTCCTTGAGAAGTCCACAACACCAGTATTCCACTGATAACCTAGGAGAGTTCCTCATTTCTATGTGCAGGTGGGTTGTGGAGAGGAGTCTGTGTGGGAGAACTTTAATAGTAGACTACCTAAGTTGGTAATCTGAGTCAGTCGCAGCTATGGACTCTGAACCCTATACCCTTATCCTACTGCAGCATGACCTCTCTTCCTGTCCCTCTGCTCCACCAGACAGGAACTGCTACAACAGACAGCATTGACTGGTGGAAGCTTACCATATAATGAGGTCCCCAAGGGGCAGTGCCCCTTAGCCTCCTTTCCTGCCTTATACACTGAAACCCCCTCTATGTCTCTTCTTTACTTTCTTTTTCTCTCTAAAACATAAAGGCATGCCCATTCTCTCTGTCTTATTTGTTTAGCTTTTCAGTGTAGCTACCCACACACTCATAAACATGACAGTAAGTCAAATGTTATGTCTGAAAGTTTATGCAGGCCATAGGTGACATACACTAAGTATGCACAGAGGGTTATTATGAGCATCAGTGCAAAAATGATTACTGACCACATGGCTTTTTCACAAATATGCATCTGACTGCTTTTGTTTTAGAAAAGCTATACAATTCCACATGGACTGCTTATGAGAAACTGTTTCATAATTGTTCAATAATGCTGTCAATTTCTTTCTTTCTTTCTTTCTTTCTTTCTTTCTTTCTTTCTTTCTTTCTTTCTTCTTTCTAACTTCTTTCTTTTTTCTAATATTAATATAGTCCTGCAAATTATGATACTAATAAAACTACTGTTTGCCAGTCTGAGTGGCATAAAGGTTAGTTATTTTTTTTTTGTAATTGCATTTTATGTGTAATGTGGATGGGAAAAAAAAATGGATGCCAACAAAAGTAAAATGCCCAGAAGTGCATTTAAATTTAATGTCATGTGTAAAATTCATCATTTATAAAATAGAAATAAGCTTCTCT
>JAOTRN010000046.1:16064201-16082944 GCA_028566695.1 Bagroides melapterus | reverse complement strand
GGATGGGATAGACTTATTTTAGAGACTTTATTTCTTGTCTTCAATCAAAACAAACAGAATAATAAAACTTCCTGTTTTAAATTACTACAGGATCCAACACACTTCTTTCTTGTTGCCAAGATTTATACCTAACCACCCTTACCCTTTTACCATATATTAAAGTGCTATTTAGTGTATGAGCTACATTCAAGGACATCATAAAAAGAGTGGAGATGAGGACTAATTTTGATCCAGTCTTTTTCTAAAATACTTGTCTATTGTTACACAGTTACACAACAACCATCAAGTTGTCTGTTTCATTTAAGATATACACACTAGAAAGTGAAAAACTGCTGCTTTGAATGCTGTTGATGCTGTAAGCAGCCATACTGTGCCGAATGCCATGCCATGCCGAACTCAGGGTTGGGGAAACCTTTCTGCTTGGTGGTTGGGGGGTTTGTGGTCATTGTGGCCTGGTGGTTAGCACATTTTCCATGAATCTCTGCAGTTGGTGGTTTGATTCCCAGTATGCACAGCATTTGTATGTTCTCACTGTGCTTATGGGTTTCCTCTGGATACTCTTATTTTCTCCCCAGTCTAAAGACAAGGACTGTAGACTGACTGGCATCTGTAAATTGTCTATAGTGTGTGAATGGGTATGTAATGATTGTGCCCTGTGTTGGGTTGGCACCCAGCCTTGTGCCAGAGGCAGAAAAAAGAAAGTTGCCAATAGCTGGCTGTTTCTATTGCCACTGAGGGACATGCTGTTTCTCCAGCACTGAAGCATACTACTTAACCTGAATTGCTTCACTTAAAATATCCCTTTGTATTAATCATTTAAATAAGGCTGGATGATGGATGTGCATGAATTATATCTAGAGCTCATTGTTAATGAAAACATAATTGTACATGACAGCTATATGATTTAAAAAGCTTGTTGTTCTTTTGCAGCCTATTCATTCTGTTAGACCATTTAGCTGTTCAGATATAATGTCCCCCTGCTGTAAAGTGTGGGGCAGTCAGTTATTGAAAGACTACTGCTAAGACATTTATCAAGAGATGGGCATTTGTCAGCCCCAGGCCCCCCAGTTGATTTGAGTAATTACATTTCTTTTTTTTTTGTGAAAAAAAAAGTGAAATCAGCTGCTTTGCAGGCTATAGTGTCTGGCTGCATTACCGTTGTGTCAGATAATACCTTTTAGGATTAGGGAAATCACTGCAGTTTTTGATAACTGCCTGCATTTTATGTCAGATACTGTGTGCTTGGCTCTGTTCTGATGTTTTGCCTTTGGTCTGTCTCTGTAAGGATTACTGATGCTCTAAGATGAAACTCAAGCCCAAAAGACTAACTAGTGGATGGATGTCACTATATAAATAATACACAAATATCTAGTTCAGACTCTGGTGAATCTGAAGTTCTAAAGCACATTTCGGCTCACTGCAATGTTCATAATTTTCTTTTCAAACCCTCAGATATTTGGTGTATACTGTGTATGACCTAAATACAGAATGCAGTTAACTAATCAGAATAATTTTCAGAAGAATCACATGACAATCCATCAGCATAGCTTGTACAAAACATATAAATGTAGACAATTCTTCATATAAAAATCATTATTAGAGCATTAAGGGGTATGCAAATCCAGGTTGTTTCTGGTAATAATAATATCTGCCAAAAGAAGCAAATAATCCATAACCATGTTGTGTTCCTCTAGATATCTGAGATGTCAAAAATTTAATTATTTATTTTAATCTTTATATAGTTATTATTTGATACATTTATCTCCATTATATAGAAGCATTTTAAAGATTTTTTTTTTCATTATTATAGAGAAATTTCTAGAGAAAGAGTGCTTCTGGCAAGAGGATGTTGTCAATTTTGAGACCTGTTCTAAAGACAGGTCTAGTATAAATTCCCTTTGTATGTTCATCACTCCATTTTATTCAATAATTCAGTTCCTTGCAGTTACTCATTGCTGAGACCGGTGTAAGTTAGCGTCAGCTACACATTTCGAAGATTTTGCATGTATCGAATTATCTGATGAAATATAGAACACATCCAGCTGAATCATGTCTGCATGCTGCCTGGCATACATCAGGTTAAGTCAACGCTGATAATTACTGGCTCCATTGTACTTGCTGTGGTTGGCTGCAGAGCCAGTGGAGTAAATGTGTTCACCATGTTGTCCCTTTATACTGCAGACAGAGAGAGTCTTTTGTTTTATTCACAGGCTCACTGACCCTGTCCTCTACAAATCACTGAGTAAAAAAAATGAGGTGCAAAGTAAACCTTTATCACGGGAGGGGAAAGTACCTTTTATGATTTGACAAAGGTTCTGCTAATGGGGGTTATCTATCCTGAGCTTTCAAAATGTCACATTCCAGCCTTGTTCATTTGCATAACCTCTAAAGCATTTCGGTGAGCGTGAGTGCATTGATTTAGTCGACGCCTTGTGAGGCACTTGCCATGTTGACACAGTCGACTCCATCAGTTTTAAGGCACTACCTAATCCATTAAGTGGACTCTCTAGTAGGTACTTCAGTGGCCTCTCTACAGGCTATTTCCACGCTCCTTCACATTATAGTTCACAGTACATATCAATACGTTATCATTGTGCAGCCCGTAAGTGTCCATGAGAAATTAATTAGACTCGGAATTGATTAAACTTCAGGAGTTGTCCTTGTCTCTGTATCACTACCAATACAGTTCAATGATGAACTAAACGTCTGTTATCGTCGTAAGAATCTGACATGGATCTTTTTCAGGAGATTCCTTTCCATGAATAAAAGTCATGTCATTCAAATGCACTGGGAATATAATGGCTTCATCATCAAATGTCACATTACAAAATAAAATCATATTGTAATGCAGTTGTATAGTTTCTGTCATGTTTACAGGCATTCTGCCCTGAAGCAGCACTTCTTTTAGTGGTAGATACACTTTTAAATGTTGCACTCCACAATCTATCAACTAAAGCATACAATACATGAAAACAAAGAGCATTTTTCCTTGTTCATTTTTATTGGGTTTTTTTGGAGAAAAAAATACAAGAGGCCAGATAGCAGCAATTTGCACCCATTTTCAGGTGCAATTAAACAGCCTTGTGTGTTTGGATTAAATGGTGCATATACCTCTAAATGTACAATTTACTGCAACAGTGTAGATTTCTGTCCAATATACTAAAGTGTGTGCAATTAGCAGTGCCCATATTTGCAAGTGGTGTATATACAGTATGTATATACACTATATGTGTTTTCTTTATGATTAGTTTGAGGTGTTTTTTTTTCAGCCTGGACCATAGAACATACAGTATATCACACATACAGTATATCAACTTCATTCAACTACCTAACTAAGAAATTCTACAAATAAACAAGAATTTTGCTTTGCCTATTCTCCAAATGTTATGGAAGCCACAGTCAAAGATAAGACAAAATGAATATAGTAATTGTACATGTTTTATACAAATCTTGATCTGTACACAGGAATAAAGTTTGTAAACAAATTGCCTACTATCTGCATAAATACCCTCATCACCTTTACCGCTTCTGCTGCATGACTCTTTATGTAATAAAAACTTTATTTAACAGATTTTTGTTTGTTACTGAACTATTTTTAGTCCTATACCGAGCTTGTAGAGTTTGCTTGGTGGTTGACATACCACTTCACAGCAGCTTTTAAACCGTAATTTTCACTTCATGCAGAGTGCATTTAGTAGACAGTTAAGACACAGTGTGTGTGATGAGAAGACTTAGTAAATTGAATGTTAATGTTAGACTCACTGCGAGCGCATTTTGTGGTGGCATTTGTATTTTTTGCAGCACCTCCAGATGTACATACATCTGGCCCTAGATGATTAGATGTAAATGAGGTATCACACATGTTTTCCTCACAGCATTTAGGCAAGAACAAATATACATACTAACACTCTTGGGCCCTTTAGCGAGGCCCTTAACCCTCTCTGCTCCAGCTGTGTTGCATTTTGCTAACACTGTGATCTGACCCCAATTTCCAAGCTGGGATAGGCGAAGAAAGTATTTGTACTATCTTTCTCTCATTTGTAATAAAGGCTTCGTCTAATCATACAAAACATATCAATTAAATTGTTAGGAAGTCAGTGCAGTCCTTTTATCATGACACAAAGAAAGATGGAGCTGCACATTTTGTATATTGATTGACATAATTGTGTTACATATTTTCAGAATAATTCACATAACAGTAAACATAATAGAGTCTTACTCAAATAGGAGTATTTCCAATGCTGAGATATCATCAAAGGTTAGTCCATTTTCCTTGACTGCGTATTTTCATGACTTAGGGATCATTTGACCTCATGTTAGACACTATCCCACATATACATTTTAAGGAGTATGAAATAGTTAGTGGATAATTAATGGATATCTAACAATAATCAGTCTAAAGGTCAGCACAGTATTTTAGCACATTTTAATGAGAAGGAGAATGGCAGACAGACATTTCTGCAGCTTGGGCTTGCTCTGAGGTTAGAGAAAGGCTCCTGAATATAAAGGGAGTGCACTACTAGCACAAATAATGTTGTTAAAGGAAAAAGTAAAGGGCTTAAACAGAGAACTGGGGATGCATTTTAATAGTTGAAAGAGAATACCCCAATGTAGCACATTTGCTGAAGATATAGATGTAATAGGAAAAACAGGCCAGAATACCTAATGAACATAGTTTACATAAATTTTGGGGTGGCACAGGGAAGGCTACAGATCACTGTCATAAACCATTTTACTAAGTTTGCCCATGCATTTATTTACCCAGAACACTGCACAAGAAGTGTCAAAGAAGCTATGCCTACAGGTAATCTATGTTAATGACTTTCCATGGTAGTTCCATTCCACTGTGACAAACTTTGAAATAGTTTAATTGCCGAGCAGTCTCTGGAGTGAAGAAATTACACAGCATGTCATACCACCCATTGAGGATTGTGCAAGAAAGAAAGTATACACCTTAGAGCAATAGAAAGATGGCCCAACATGTTGTTAGACTTCATTTTTTAAATAACATTTTTTATGTAATTTATGCTAAATTGTGACATTTTTCTGACTTCATGTGAGCTCAGATTGCTGCATGATAGAATGCAGAACCTTGTGAAACATTGACATGGTATGTTACAAGCATGTGAATACCCTACAGAAGGGCTGAAACAGGATATGATATACTCCAGTACTATAAGGGCTCTAGTTAAGAGTTTGGATACTACAATTAATTTCAATGTTGGGTTCTCAAGACAACCTTAATCAAGATCAACCTTAATCAATGATGGAGCCAATGGAGTCTGAGTTAAAACCGAGTAGGACAGGGGTGTGAGTAGTGTAGGGAGACAAAGACAAAGTCAACACTACATATAGACTAGTCTAAGACAAGAGCAAGTCTAGACACTCAGATGTGTAAATTATACTGGTTGTAGTATCTTTCTAACTTGACCTTAAGTTTCTTTTGAATGATCTGTAATAATAATGATAATAATAAAAATAATACTACTAATAAAAGGTATTTAAGAGGTTTTGCCTACACTTGTACTATATTAATTAGAACATAAAAAGATGAAGTATTTTGAAATGATGTTATGTGTTATGTGTTATGGTGTTAAAAAAAAACCCAAGACTTTGCCTTCTGTAGACACTGGTGACAAGATAGAGTACAATTTGCCACAATTGCAATGGCAAAGCCATTACCATTCATGTGAAGTCTTAAGACAGGTCTCAAGAGCATGACCAGTCTTGAATACCACAACATTACTGATGTCCTTTCAAAGATGAATGTTAAAGGAAGCTAAATGGCAAAAAAAAAAAAAAAAAAAATCTCCTGCTATATTTGGATTAATTTAACATTTTGTAATAAGCAAAGTATAAACCGAATAAATATATTAAACATATTAAATATATATTTATAGTAACCATTAATATTTATTAAATGTCCTAAAATGTCAGAGTGTGTGATTATTATAAATATTCCTGCAACATCTTGGTGAACTACAGTATATTTGTATTTTTTTTAAAAAGTAAATAAATTGTCAGAAACACATAATTTTCATGATTTTGTTTTTTGTTTGTTTGCACAAATCCAGACACAGTGACATCTGATTATTTTTTCCAGACCAGCAAATATTTAAACATTTATTTCAAACTGATTAAAATTTCAAGTCTGCAAAGGTTTTTGCAAGAATGTGTGTGAGGATATACCTCATTGTGATTCATAGTAAATAAGTAGAATACTACTACAACGATCAACTCCTAATGCAACCGAGAGTTTTAGAATAGGAAAACTCATTTCTACTTCACATACAATCAGTATGGTGTGTTGAGAGCAATGCTAATGCACTGCCACAAAAGTGGTTCTTGTTCATGTATACTCAGAGCAGTAAATCGATTGGGTGGTGTAGCATCAGCTTGCATGCGTGAGTGAAGCGACCCAGGGTGAATCATGGGTGGTTGCATATGCTATGATGAAAATCAATGAGGAATAATAATTGAGAAACAACTGAGTGGATTATGGGGGTTATTAAACCATGCACACAGAGAGAGAGAACCTTGGAGGCAAAGAAAAAATGAGAAACAAAACAAAAGAAGCATTACACATTTATGTAAAAGTCAGTGGAAATATTGGACTACAGTACAGTTAACATTTTGTTTCATGAACATTACATATACATTTACTTCGAAGCCTTTTATTTCTTGCAGGTGACAGCTATGGGGAAGTGTTGTTTGTCTAAATGTAAAATAACCATTATGTGATTTTTCTAATCAAAGAAAAAAACATTTTCAATTTCAGATTTATGTTGATATACATACTTTTTTGTGTAATAAGGCTTTGGGTTACAGTACTATATAGCTTTGCGCTATGTAGAATTATCATCATAAATGGTCTGCTACTATAATACTATAATATATATAGTATTATTAGTATTAGTATTAGTATTAGTATTAGTATTAGTATTAGTACAATGCTTCTATAATATATAATCAAATCAGTTTATCTCCAGTGTGTACATTGCATCACACTGACTTATTCATACAGAGATATCACATATTTCACTTATATTTTTATTCAGATATGTTGATATTTTAAATAACTGACTGATTAACATCATTTGGAACTAATTTTGTCATTTACAGATTTTATTTTGTCCAGTTTTAATTGTATGTGCAAACTTTATTTTAAACAATGTTTTTTCTTAAGAAGAGCACCAATATTTCTAATATTGACCATGACTTTTAGACCTAGAAATGTCTGTTAAAACAAGTGTTTAGCAAGCCTGGGCCTCAAGCTGCAGAATTAGATGAGGAAAAGTTGCTACGCTGTTAAGAGTTATGAATCAAGGAGCAGTCATTTAGAAGAAGCAGAATGAAGTCTGGTTTATCTTTAAGACAACACACTCTAGTGGACCAACACATTGGATGGATTAACTCAAATTCATTATTATTAAAATACTGTGACTAAAGCACAAACAAATGAGAAATATAATGCATTGCTGCTTAAAAACAAAGCTCTGGGCAGGTGAGGAATAAGATAGTGAAGAAGACTGCATTGTAGTAATAACAGCCTGAGGATATTCCTATTTTAATATATTTTTTTCTTTAGCTTGTTTAGTCCATCATTTACAAAACCCTATTCCAATGAAAATTACGTTTCTGAATGTTTAATTTTTTTCCTGGACAATTAATGTTGAAAAATGAAAAATGGCTTTATTTGTCACTGTCTTAAGCCATTATACTGAATAAAAATTTTCACAAAACCAAAATGTTGTGTACAGTATCCATTTTCTGTAGCACTGATTGAAATGTGCAGTAAGTCCCAGTGCCAACAAGGTGATAAACATAAAAAAAGGTGAGATAAGGTGAAGGTCATAGAGTGAGGACACAGTATTTCATCTTAGCCGTAACAATTCACCTTAGCATTCGCTGTATTGGGCAAATTTGATGGAGCACATTTAGAATACTTTGTGATAGTCTAGTTTAGATTTCATGGATATACCATAATTTCCACATAGCAGAGCGAGTTGCACTATAGGGACAAACCTGTCATCTGCCTCCAAATATACATAAACACAATGACAGGTTTACTATATTACTTCACCAGCGTTGCAGGCAGGGAATGTTTTATTTTTTCACTAGTACTGAATCATTCAAAGAGTGTCTGTGAGATATGTGTCATATAAAGAAGCTTATTGTAAGCTGTAATTATGCATATGCATACAGCAGAGTCACTTATTCTCATTTTGTTGAATGACATATATCCAGAGCAGGTCTCTAAAAGTATATTTTGCTAATCACCGATAATGCAAGGGTAAATCTAAACTGAATTTGTTTCACTTACTTTAAAGAATGTTGACAAGAAGTAAATTACATTTTACCATAATCTATTATTGTGTAGATGATCAGATTAATAGGAAAACCTTTAGTTGGAAATATATTTAGGCTTTAAACCATTGCTAGATTTTGTGATGCCTGTCTTCCCAGTCACATTTCCCCATGTAGAAGTATAAGGACTGCACACAATTCCTACCTGCAGTAATGTCTTTCAAACTCATGCCTCCATGATGGTTGCCATAATCATAGGGGAACTTAAACTTTTTTTAACAAGAGGTTGATGTGATGCTGGATATATATGGGCTTTATTTTTGGAACAGACTCAGAATGCTGCTCTCAAACCTATCCTACTCCTATGATGCCATTGTTTCCTGTAATGTATGTTCCTTGGCTTCTGTGGGCAGTGCTAACACCCAGCAGGCTACTGGTCTGGTGCTGCACCTATTCATGAGCAGAAAGTGCTAAAAAAGGGAGGGAAATGCAGCACATTCACCTAAATGTAGCTCCATCTTGGAAATGGACTGGCCAAACCAGAAGAGACCTGAACCTCCCATCAGGACTTTTTGTTCAGACACATTTAGTGGTGGATTCATCAGTACCCTTTGAGAACACCAGCTCACATATTCACAGTGTGCATGTTGGCAAGTAGCTCCAAAACTGGAATAGCAGCCACACTGTAGTTTGATTTGCCTGATATCTGTGATTTTTCTTCTTCCCATATTTCTACCCATAATTACTTTGACCCTGCTAACTGACAAGGATACTTTGTTTAAATCTAAATGGTGCTTTTATAATTTATACTAAGATATAACAATGCAGATTGAAAATGCGCTTTTATTAATTTATGTGGTAACAATTTCTCTGCACCAGTAATCTACACCAGTGAGAAACAACGCAACAGCAAGCAACTCATTTTCTATGGAAGTGGAGGTCAGGGAACTGTGGTTTTCAGAGACAATGGCAAACATGTCAAGGAAAATATGAAGACATATTAAGCTATAATAAAACTATAATTTATTCAACGTGATGTAAGTTATATGGAGAAGAGTGGAAGGGGATTTTAAGTAATGTCTATACATCTTAAATATGTGGTAAACAAAGAATTTCAAATGCTCTGATCGGCTGAAAAAAGGAGGAAAATGTCTCCCTTTTGCTCCCCAATGTTCTTGGGGTAGATTCAGGTATTTTGTGTGGTTTTTGAATTGTAGTAATTTTGCAGAATTTCTAGAATATAGTGGAACAAGATACATCTAAAACCTCTCAAAACAAGCTGCTAGACTGTATGTATTTGTGGAGTAATCTGTGGTCACCATCCGTTGCTGGGAAATGTATAAGGAGGGAGTAAATACAGACCAATCTTACACTGTGTTTGAGAGTTAAGATGGGTCCATATTACTGGTTACATACTGAAATTACCAGTTTGAAGATGCTTGTGTCTGATGCAGCTTAAATGTGAGCTGTGAATGTGATTCTGAAAGGAATACAAACGGTGGAAAACCAAATTTGATGAAAAGAAAAAAAAAAAAATAACAACAGAAACCACAATTTGGAATAAATGCTGGTATTGATAAGTTCTATAAACATGTGTCACAAGGCATACACTAACCCTAACCCTAACCCTAACCCTGTGTCACAAGGCATACAGTGAAATTAAAATGATAGAATCTTGATGCGATAGTAGTATTATAAGGTAATAATTATGACAAAATCATAGCAAATATGGCAAAAAAAAAAAAAACAAAAAACAAAAAACACACACATGCACAAAGAGAGAGAGCGAGAGCGAGAGAGAGAGAGAGACAGAGAGAGAGAGAGATTTGTAATCTACACATTTTCAAAGGTGCTGTGTTGCAGGTGTTTCAGCATTTGTGTTCAAGTGCCCTTGAAAGAGTCTGCATTTTTTATTTTTTTTTAAAGGAGGACAATCTGCAAGGCAAGCTTGTCAATTTATCCCACACAAGTGGAAAGGATGTGTCTTTAGACTTTTTACTATGCAGTAGTGCTATCACAAGCAATTGTTCACCTCCAGACCATAGTGATCAGTAAGAAGTAATCAGAAGACCCTGATGAGTGTCTGGATAGAAAAATCAAGTTCAACTTCAAGTTACTCTTAAATCAAATAGAGCCACCAGGATTACTGAAATAAATTCACAGTAGTTTGAATCACATTACAGGTTGTGTCCCAGGATAAACATCTACTTATTCTGCTATCAGAAAATTATCTGGATCTATAGCAATTAGTTTGCACATAGAACATACTAATTGTGAGAATTATGAGTATCTTGGTGGTTGAAACCATGACAGGGTGAATATAGCCTTATAAGTGGCTGAGTTTGACAAGGGTCTGTCAGGTACTAGTAGATGTGTGGAAAAAAAATCCAGTCCCAAATGCAGGGATAGAAGACAGACAGGAGTTTTATTAATAAAATCAGAAAAGCAACAGACACAAGAAAACTCTAGGGGAAAAACTGACCAACTGACACAAAAAACGATGAGGACTCAGCAAAAGAAAACACCTAAAACATATATAGGTATAAATAAGGAGGGTAATTAGCAAGACATTAGGAACAGGTGTGCAGATTTGGGAACAGGATAAGGATCAGGTGGGGCAAACACATGTGAGAACACAAAAACTAAAGCACATGGCACAGGATATAAACAAACCCTGTTGAAACGCCCCCTAATCTAATGGCAGGGAAATGTCCAAGCCCTCCATGACAGGATCAGTTGTAACAGTGCAATGAAGTTTAACTACACAAACAACCAAATAATAATAATAATAATAATAATAATAATAATAATAATAATAGGCGTATTATTACTACCCCTTTTCTCTAGGTTTTATCCTGACCTTACCCTGAACGTTTGTTGTGCACTTTGAAGACTTGTGCTGCTCCTGCTGCATTTTCATTTTTGCTGACAACTGCTCATTAGTGGCATTGATGAGATGATTAGCTAGTTGTAAAGTCCCTGAACATCTAACATTGTGCGCATAACAATCACATGCCATTTCATATTCCACCCTTTGCTCCTTAATCCCTCTGCCGACAGCCGCCAAAAAGATTGTGGGAACTTAATCAGCTTAATTAAGCTTCATTAAACAGTGTTGGATTCAACTACAAAAGACAGAAAACAGGCCTGTTGACAAAAGAGAACAAGCGACACAAAGGCTTTAGAGGTAAAAGAGGAATAACACGAATAAAGCCAATAGACTGGAAAGACTGTAGAGAAACAATGGTGAGTAGGAAAAGATGGTTAAAAGACACACTTCTGAAGAAAATAGAGGATTGAACTCTTAGAACAAGAGCAAAGGACAGAAAATCGTGCAAAATGCCAAAATCTCTAATTGCTAGCACATAACAACAACATTCTTGTGAATTTGAAAATTGTTAAGTGTCCACTAGACATGAGTATTATTTCAGCTCTTGGTGAACAGAGAGTTTGCCGGTTTTTTTGTCTTTTTCCTCAGCTAGTATGGTAATATGCTCGTGTATTGACGTGTGAAAAATGGCAGGTGGGAGTGCTGACTTGATTAAATTTATTTCAACTCACATAAAACAAGCGGTATTTTATTTCCAGTAGTCTACTTTATTAACCAGTCTGTTCGATGTATCAAATACAGCCAGCAGATGTATCGAATCGAGAGCCCTGCAGAAGCACAACTACACACTGCTAAATGAACTATCATTATGTTACAGGCTTAGGTCCTAATGAAAATACAATTTCTTTTTCAACTGTTCTTATTCTAGCTGGCATAATGGAGCCCCCACTGCTAAAGTTTATGCCAACAGGAACTCAACAGAACAAAATGACTCTGCTTAAGGGCACAACAGCTGTCTCCTACCAGGCATCCAGAAACTGCACAGCTTCAAAAGTCATCATTTCAAATGAAGCTTTCCAGTGCATGCTTAATAGCATTGTTTTCATCCTGAATACAACAGGATACAACAGACACAGAGAAAGGATCCATGTGCAGAGGAACGGTTTAAATCAAAATCAAACATACAAATAAATAAATAAATAAATAAAATGTGTACAAATAGAGAAATAAAATTCTTCAATTCTATGTTTTATTTATCAGGACCTAAAACACAATAATCCTCATCAACTTCTTTAAACATACAAATAACCTCAGGTATCAAGAACAACCTCCCCTCCTATAATTCATAAACTTAATAATATTTTCTCTAGAAGTTTTTCAGTCTCTCATATAATTTAGGAGAACTTGTATTATTGTCTGACCCAATGATGGCTCAGCTTAAGTTGATGGCCTCACATTTGCCTCAAGAATATTCTGTTATAATAAAAGGGGCGTTCCTTACGGTCTTAGTGACTTCAAATTGCAAAACAAACTAAAATCATCACCCCTCCACCACCATGTGTAACTGCTCATATGAGAAATCACAAATCAAAACATCCAGAAAGTTTGAGGTTTGTTCAGAAGCAATTTTGTCATGCTGCCATGTTTCTTTTTGGAATAATCAATGTAGAATAGTGAATTCAACTTGGAGAAGGCCTTATAACCCTTACCAGATTGCTGAGCAGCAACAATTGCTTCTCTGGGGTCATGTCTGAGATATTTTCTTCTTGGCATGATGTAGACACACACCTAAGAGGACAAAAGATCTGCTTTTATAGAGGTAGATACACTTATTGATTATTTACTAATCTTTACATTTTTTATAGTAATACCTGGCTGCTAAATATTCTTTTCATGATTGAGGATGTCTTTATTTCTTACCACTGACTTACCTTGGGTGTGTGTGTTTTTTTTTGGTGTTACCTGAACTTATTTATTTGTTCAGTGAAGAAAGTGAGGACCACACAGTTGTTATTTCAAACCTGATAAATATAAATATACACTTTATTTTTTGGAACTGGTGTATCTCAATAAAGCAATAAAATATAAGATTTATACCATGTAGTAATAATAATCTAATATGTCTATATGTAGGATGGTAAGGTCAGTCACTACAAAACACTGCTACAGCACAGCCATGACACACAAGTCACAGTCTGAATAAAAACATTCACATTTTCATTATTAACTCTCAATTTATTTCTGAATACAACCCATAGGGCATAATATTCATAGTTTAAATGTTGACTGTTTAAAAACCATTGAATATGAATGAATGCTAGAACAACTATAGTTTCTCTAAGATGAGGAAAATACTGTTACATGTATAATTTTCCCAATGACAGAATTTCAAAGATGAAATCCAAACATATTCAGGCACAGCTTATATGCCCATATCCATGTAAATTGTCTTCACACTGACATGTGTGATGACAAATTAACATTTATAATTTATACCATGTATCAGAACTGCTCTCCTGTGGTGGCGCCTCGAAAGTTGGTTTATGGGCCTCTTTGATATTTCAAACAGGACCAGATTAAAACACAGCACTTTTGAACATTCAGTCAGTTTATGTGTCATGTCAGAAACAGACACTTTAAAGTAAAAGAAAACACTCATCTTCAATTTATTTATTTTTTAGCTCCCTTAAATCCAATCCATCACAAGGTTGAAAACAGTAAGCCATTCAAAGAGGGATCTATAATACATAGGATAGATGCAAAGAGCCTACTTCAATAGAAATCCCTCCTCTCAGAGGGATGCACTGCATATACATAATAATTGACACAACTGTGCCATTACATTTCACTACACTATGCATAATAGTTTCATGTCATGTAGACAGAGCCCTGAGAGGAATATGCCCAGGGAGAAATAGAAGAGAAAGAAGAATTAAACATCACCTATACACATGATGGCTTTTTACCACTGCCACACTCATGATGAAATATTAATCTGTGGCTTCCGTCTAATTACAATCCATTGTGAAGTATAGGTGTGGAACAAGTCTGCATTCTTCACATAAATATAGACAGGATAACTGTGCTATTGCAGCATAAAAATAAGGATTAAATGTACAAATTGCAAAAGGAGAGAAATGTGTAATTAAAAATTGGCATCCTAAATTTCTATAGAAATGTACCCTTGTGAGCTACAATATCACATACAAGCTTTGCCGGCATTCTCTTTTTTTGCATTTACAGAATTTAGCTCAGTGCCAAATCACCAACCTCTCTATTCCATTCTATTCTACATTTTCTCTTATCTGTCTATTTTTCACATTTCCATTCTCCACTTTCTCACTGCTCATAAGCTCTGTCTGTCCACACTAGTCAGGGGAAGGCTGGACAAGCTATCACTTTTTAAGCCTGGCACTTTAAAGTAGCTACATATAACTTTAAGGGATTTAGCAGCCTGTCTGGTAAAAAAAATTATCTCCTGTGATTTTAGTCTCTTCAGTTTGAGCAAATTGTTATAGGAATACAATTTCAGCTATTATAAGTGAAAAGTCAATATTTGTAGTTAATTATCTTAGCAGTTAATTAGAAGAATGTACTAGGAAGCATGTTAAATATAAACAGAAAGAAGATAGCACTAAAATATGTCCAAAAAACAGCAGGAAGCTAGATTTTATTTATACAACACCCTCTTTCAGGGTCACTCTACCACTCAAAAACAATATAACACTGCACTGTATCCACAGAGCTGCAGAACAGCTATAGGTATGTTTTTTCCCCTTAGCTCTCCAAGAGAAACAGGGCAAGGGTGAGTCCTCAACATTTTTTTTACTTCATGCTGCTCCATTGACTTATGTGTTATGTCCTTGGTGGCACACTCTCTAGGTACACTATATTTGTAACACGGAATGAACACAAACAACTGTAGTGTGTTAAATTTATGCGTTGTCTGTGGCATTTGGTGATAAGTACACTCAGATAAGTATGGATCTGAGAAACTACATGGATCATGCAATGCATGGCAATATCGTGTGTCAGTTTTTTCTCCAGAGTTTTTATATAGTGCCTCTGAAAATCCATGTTAGCCCAGAAAGCACTGTAAAAAAAAAGGCAAAAGGAACTTTACTTTTAAAGGAAACATCTTGTACTGACAAGGATTTAATTTTTCACCACTTTCATCAAGTACACATACTAATGAAGAGTTCTAGGAGTTCTAGCCCTTAGAAAAAAGATTCTATACAAGAAAACCTTGAAATAGTTTTGGCTGCGAGTTGAAGGTAATCTTTGATCCTTCAATAGAGATAGAATTGTCTAAAACGCCTGCAAGGGGACAGTAATACTGAAAGAGATTTAGTGTATTAAATTAACTTGTTGCATTAAAGCTCACATTGCATCAGAGAACCTAACATCTGACAAATTATTATTGTCTATGAAAAAAGATCATAAGAAGATAATATCACAGCAAATGTAATAAATCTAAAGCTAATCTAAATCAAGGTGAGTCTTCTTGTCTGCAGCGATTTAAAATAAAATCTTGCTATACCTCAAAACAAAAATGAAATCCTTTTTATTATTAAACCATACAGTAGGTTAGACTGTGAGGTAGTGGGGGAAAGAGAATTAACTTCTGAGTATGCTTTGGTCCATTCTTGTAAAAAAATGCCTTGATATGCTATAAGCATTTTATTGCGGTTTTAAATAACTTTCTAATTACATCTGGTAAGAAATTTTGATCAAGGTCAATGCCTCCAATTAAGCCCCAAAGTAATAGCCCAGTAATAACTACTTGATCAGTAACTCAAAATAATATCTTTCTTTTCCCACTATTAAAAATAGTTATTTACATTACATAAAAAGGGACTTCTCATGAGTAAAGTCTATTATCTTCTACATTCAACAATAAATATTAAAAAAACATAATAAAACATAACATATACTATGTAGCTACAAGTATGTAGCCATATGTTTCCCTACCCCAGACTAGTGCCTTAATGCTAGAAGCACACAGTCAAAAATAATGTCGTATGCTGTAGCATTACAATTTCCCTTTTCCAGGATGACAGTGTCACCGTACACAAAGCAAGGTCCATGAAGACATGGTTTGGCAAGGTTGAAGTGGAAGAATTCAGGTGGCCTACACAAAGCCCTGACCTCAACCCCACTGAACACCTTCGGGATGAATTGGAATGCGGAATACATGCCAGGACTCCTCACTTGACATTAATGCCTGTCCTCATGAGTGCTCTAGTAACTAAATGAGCACAAACCCCCATAGTCATGCCCATAACTCTAGTGGAAGGCAAAGAGTGGAGGTTATTATAACAAAGAGTGGAGGCTATAACAAAGGGGTGGGAGACTAAATCCAGAGTGGGCAGTTCAACAAGCATATATAGGTATGATAGTCATGTGTTCACAAATTTATGACCATATACTGTATTAAATAACCCTTCATTATAGTAGTTACTCGACATATGCCATATGCTGCCCAGTGTGGCCTTATGTTAAGTATTATACAGTAATAGCATTAAGGTTCCATTACAGATAATTGTCTTGATAGTGAGTTGAAGTGACACTTTATAGTATGACTTTTGCACTCTAGTTTATGAATACTGTATAATATGTTGTGACACATTATAGCTATATATAATATGCAGTGCCATAATATCATATTCTGCAAGTTAAAAATCACTGATGTCATGAAATGTTTCATAATCGTTCAAGTCTAATCAGGGAAAAATACATTTGACATAGTTTGTCATGCCATCACACATTATGTCTCTTGTGGGTGTGAAGTGAGCGCTAAAGTTGTCTGTGTACTGTAAGTACAGCCTTTATATTTCTGCTGAGAAAGTGTAGAAGTCAAACTGTATAGCCTACAGCATCCGATTTACTATAGAATGCAATGAACCTTTCTTTAGCATAACTTGCCCCTATGGACGAGCTGCTACTGACATTTCCAGGCATCTGGTGTGTGTCTTGAGGGCCTATCCTTTTAAGCTATTTAAAAGTTTCACCTGAACGAAGTGCACAGTTTATAAATGAATGGGTACCTGACCTTCAGATTCACAAGAACCTGAAACATGATAACACAGTTGTTCAATCCAGTGTACCGTTCTTAGTCTATGTTACAGTTATGAAGCTCTCATTTTTCTTTGGTTATCTGTATTATTGAATGTTTTCTCCACAGAAGAAATAGAACTACTGTAAAATTTCAATGTCTGAAACACACAGACTTCTGTCTCACAGACAAAATTCATTGGAAAATAAAAGAAGGATTGAAAACAAAGAAAGAATCAAAGTGCAGTGAACAAATACAACCTTCCAAACTTGGGAAATTACCTATAAAATATATGAAGAGATGCATTGAAATATAATCTTAATACAATAAAAAATCCATAAAGGTGTGAGCATCATGCTTATTACTTTCTGTTAGGAAAAAGGTTTGATGGTTGTGGGCTGAAAGCTGTGACATTTTATGCCCAATGAAGAAATATGTAATCCTGTCAGGAAAACAGGACATGTAGAAGGACGGAAAAAAGGAAAGTTATTGGGAAAGTTTAATACAGTAAGAGGATAAGTACAGTGGGATTAGTACAATGTATAGACATTGACAAGTTTATTTCACAATTGCAATTACCAAATATGAAATATATCGATTCAATAAACAATCAATAAACAAAAAACATAAAAAAAAAATAACTCAGAACAAATATCTGACAGCAGTAGTCCTGCTTATTTTGGCATTATTTCTCTATCCATATCAAAGCTAATTAGTTTTCATGGGTTATGAGTTCATGAGTATATTCTTTTTACTTCTACATGCGCAATTATTGTATTTTTGTGCAGAACAGAAGTTTAGAAGATTAGAGAAATATCTGTACCATAATGATGTGGATAATAACCTTAAGTCACATGAAAAGAATACAATATAGGAAACACTTTTTTTACTTGGTTCAGTTAGAAGTGATTCTATGACAGCTCTTGCCACATCCATTTTATTTCTTACATTTTCTGTCAGTAACCACAAGTTGCTGAAGAGAGTCTAATAATACCCAGAAAAGACTTTGAGTAAGGCACAATTTATAGCTGTCACCAGGTCCAGATATTTTATATAGTCTATTCTTCATGGCAGCAGTGGTTCCCTTGAATTTCCACAAGGGTCCTCCTCATAGATTGCCATGGTTGCTGAGATGAATCAAAGTCAGTGAGTATAACAAGGAACAGGAAGTGGGCAGTGAGCTGCTTGTGCAATATGTCCTTTCAATTTAATTCTCAGACATCCAGATGACCTAAAGTGTACAAGGTTTGAACATCTTTTAAAACCTTTCCAGACATACCCATTACATTGTTCATATCAACAGAATGAATAACAAACCTGCAAGCAATTTCTCATTTGTACTATCTAGTGCCTTGATGCTACTCTACAAAGATCAGCACAGTCCCCAGATGTGGACATGTGACAGAACATCTAGATATTTCCACAACTGTTCCTTATACACTTCAGTTATACACACCCTTATACACTTACAGTAACAACAATTGGCATACTGTCTTTTGTTGCTATTGTAATGCTAAATTATAGGAATATATGTAAAGCTAGAGATAGAAA